>VZSV01000051.1:2015055-2062311 GCA_013398735.1 Nothocercus julius
AAAGCTTTATATATATATATGTATTTTATGGCCAGGAAGCCCATTTCTGCAGTGCCCTTGGCCTCCGCAATGAGTTTTCTCCCCTCCTGGGTGTTGTTGTTACACCTGATGGTACCAAACCTTGAAGCTCCTGCTTCCCGTTTCCTGCTGCCCGAGTGTTCTGGTTTGGCTGTGAGTGTTGGCGCTGGAAACTTTCCTGAATTTTCTGCCTGTCCCTTTGCAGTTTTTCCAGCGCCCTAGGGAAAGGGATCTGGGGCCGGTTGCGGTTCCTGCCCTCCGCCCGCCCGTGCACATTCCTGTCTCTGGAGGAGCCCCGGGGGCATCCGGGAGTTCACCTGAACTAGGTGGTTTTGGGTGTTTTCTTTCCTCATTTTGCTTGAGCTTCTGCCTTTCTCTGAGCAGGGATTTGCCGGCGCCCGGATTTCCGTGTAGGATGGAGGGGCCGCGAGGCGGTGCGGAGGCCTCGCTGCGATGCTGCCCGCGGCACGTGCCTGGGGACGGGGCCTCCAGGGCCTCGTGGAAGGGGAGCACCGGGCGCCTCCCCGCGAGCCGGGCTGAGCTCGTTCCCTGCGCTCCGACCTCCTCTCGTCTCCTGCACGAGACCTCCCTGCACTCGCGTTGGGCTTTTGGCTGCGACCTCATCCTTTGGGCTATTAAAAAGGATGGAAAGGAGCTTCTGGTTGCAAAGAAACGGGGGGAGATCTTCATCTGCTTTAAGAGGATGAGGGTGTCGATGAGCCCAGTGCTGCTTCCGCTCTATGGCGCTTTGTCAGGGCTACAAAGAGCTGCTTTTTAGTCCGGGCTGGTCACGCAAATGACGGGACAGCGGGCAGAGCGAGTGACATCTCGGGGCTGCGCAGAAAACACGTGGCAGAGCGGGAAACCGCCTGGCTCCTGGCCGAGCCCGGCGGGACGGCCCGGATTTCTCCGCGCGGCTCGTGGGAGCGCTGGGCGTTGGGTTGTAGGTCGTAACTCCTTCCGAGGGAAGCAAAATCCTGCGGCAGAATTCGAGAAACTGAGGATTCATCCAGGAGTTGGTACCTGTGTTTGACTACTCTTTGTTGTGCTCCAAAAGAAGCTTCTTCAAAGGTCTGCGGCATCATTGCTGTTACTGGTCTGGCTGGTGTTATAGGGGAAGGACATTGGAAGTTTTGTGATAAAGATGCTAAAGCGACTTTAGGAGAATATGAAGATCTGGGGTGGAATGCAGGATGTTGTTAGGAAGACGTCAGGTGAATTTAATACAGCGTTTAAACTCAGTGGGACCCTCGGGCTCGCCCGTCCAGAGAGCACCCAGGTATTTGCGGGGATTGGACTTTCTCCGCTAGGAAGAGCGGAGAAAGCTCTTGTTAATTGTAGGGGAACAATGGCTATTGTTTAGCTTCCAGACACAGTCACGCAACGCAAACGGGACACAGGGGACAGGAACGAGCGTGCACGGCACCTCGTAACGTGCGGCTGTTGCCAGCGCCGCTCGGGTAGGGGCTGGCGGCTTCAGCTTTGGCACGCAGGTCAAGTGATGTTGGTGGCGAAAGCCGCAGCAGCGCGTGGTTTGGTTGGCGGGTCGTGGTTCTTGCCGAGCTGTGGGTCTGTGCTGGTGGCAGAGACGAGGTGCAGAGGTGCCGGAGAAGGCCCTGAACAGCCCTCGTGGCCAGGCACGTGGGACAGGCCCTTCTCCAAGCGCCTTGTGCCTTTGCGGAGAGGAAAAATGAGTCGGGTAACTGTGAGAAGGGTGTGCACAGAAACCAGGGGGTGTTTTCTTCTTTCTCCCCAGGCGAGAGGTTGTCTTCCTCCTCACTCCCTGCACTCCGCCACGCGGAGGTGCTTTGCCTGGTAGCTCCCAGGCTCGGGAGTGTAGTTTTAAGAGTAAATGACCGCGTGATGATGTGGGGAAGGCAAAACAAATGTTTGTGTAGCTGCAGTTTTATAGTGCCACTGGGCCAGCAGCAGCCTGAATTTATCAAATAACATTACTGCTCCCTTCTGCTTGGCCCTTCAGAAACGTGGCCTTCAGCAGCTGTTCATGGGCGCTGACACTGCGACCAGCTCCGCGTGCAGGCGGCATCGAGCTCTCGCTGCCCGTGCGCCGCCCGGCGCAGCTGCGCGCCGCGGGCCCCGTCACCCCGAACCGTCCGCGCCGCCAAACTGCGGGAATTTCATGTCTTCTGACCCTTTCAGGAGCAAAAGAGAGTAGCTTTTCCAAAAGCGCCTTTGCGAGCCTCTGGTGTCCAGCTGTTGCCGTGGGCTGCATGTTTCCTGACTCGTTTTTAAGCTCAGCCGTGTGGGAAGTGCAATAAGGGCAGCCAGGTGCTGGCGAGGTTTTGCTGGAAGTTTTTGCTGGAGGTTTTGCTGCATCCTCCTGGGCATCCCGCGGGCTTGTTGCTGTTGGGGCAGCTCCTGAAAGCGCTGCATTAACCTCAGCCTCGAGGAAGGCAGCCTGCCTGCAAACCCGTCGCAACGTGCACTGATCATGCCCCAGCCGGACGAGATGCGTTAGATACTCCCGTGTCTGCTGGATGCTCATCTGATAGAGAAGGAAGTACATGTTGTCTGAAGGTAGCTAATGCTTAGAAGGTTCCTCGAAATTACACGTGGGCAGATCTCATCCAGCTGCAGGAAGCCTGCTAGTGATATATTTTTCTTTATTCTGCTCAATTGCTGAAGCGTCGCTGTGTCAGGAGGAGTAACAAATGTGCCACGACGTGATTTATGGTGCCTAGGAGCTGCTGAGGTGCCTGCGAAGCAGCGCTTCTCTGCTTGCAGCCTCGCTAATGGTTCTAATAAAATCAAAATCAGCATTAATGATTCTAATGATTCTTTCCACTGCATCTTGGAGGATGGTAATTACAATCAATAGACTGTATTTTCTGAAAACAATATCTGCAAATTCCGTAGTCAATTAAAAAAAGCCCTTGTGAAACAGGAAGTGGCTCAGCCAAATGACTTGCCTCTCCAAGGAGGCCGTCGTGCTTGCGGTCTGCAGAGGGGTGGCTCTCAGGAGGAGTTTTGCCGTCTGCAGAACAGGCTTATTGTGGCCAGCAGTGATAACAGCCCGTCCTGCAGCCTGCGGGGGTTCGCCTGATTTGCAGACACCTCCTGTAAGGGTAAGAGTGTGCAGGGTTCCCTATTTTTCCCTTTCCATCAGTAGGATATCTCTACATACGCTGTCAAGATAGATGCTGGTGCCTTTGGCCTCTCTGGCCCTATGGGTGCAGGTTCACTAACATCAGCACACCTCGCCCAGAATTGTAATGTGCCTTAAAACATGTTGGTTCTTATGTTTTATAAAACACACTCAGTGTGTTAAGAAGTTAGGTATGTTCCCTCACCAGTCTTTCCCTTCTTAAGGCTCTCTTCAATTGGTGGAGACAGGCATAGTGCTCCCGGCTTCGTTCAGAGCGCTGGTTTAATTGGTGGCCTATTGACCATAGACCGATATGAGGGACTCCCTGGAAGACTGAAGAGGAACCAGCCTTTTGTCACTTGTCTTAAAGTCACCTTGAGGCTGCCTGTGTGCCCAGCAGATGTGCTTTACTAGAGCCGTAAGACAGTATCAGTGCACTAACTCCTGGCAAACTCATTTTCAAAATCAAACTTGTGCCTTGTGGGAAACTTTATATCTGTTGTGTTAGCTTAGAGGCACAGCAAGACCTTTTTATCTATCTGATGGTTTCTGTGCAAGGGCTCTTTGGCTTACTAGATTCATCCGTCTTACCCTTCATAGGAGCAATTGAAGGGAGTAAAATGGCTTTTTTGATGAGAGAGGTTCGTTAGGGACAGTTTATTTGTTTCCAAACATAAGAAATAAAGGAGATATAGGAAATAAAAAAATCAAGACATTTTCACCTTGGGAAGTGTTGTCGTTTCAGACAAACGGTGGGTTTGTTTGCTTTGCACGAGTGTTTTCCCCGGTGTAACGGATGTAACGCCGCCGCGTTCGCCCTGTGGGAATCGAAGTGGCCGTGTACTTTGGCCGCCTTCCACCCAGCTCAAAGGTTAGATGCGGTTGGCAAGATATTAATGAATCTGCCAACGTGTGCAGTGTCATTAAGCTGAGAAAACATCCATACGTACTCTAAAGTGCTTGTTTCTTGAGGAGCCTTTCCAATTACATAGACTGGGAAGATGAATGGCTGCTTCTCCTGAAACTGGTCCCGCCAAAGCGACAACGCTTGGTAATCTGGAGCAAAAACTTTATCTTCATCGCTGCTGCAAATCCTTTCATTAAAGAAAGCACCTAGCACAGAGGATGGCGACGTATATATTCCTTTTCTGAGAAACGATTCTTGTTTATCTGAGCATTAATATAATGGTGACCGCTCTGTGTTATGGATACCAGCAAGTTGGCAGTAATTCCTGGTCGTTTGGTAAGTGAGCGTTTCACACATTGTGTGGAAATAGCCAAAGCAAGGCCAGCGTTGAGTTGTTCAAATGCTCTGTGCATTGCAGGTAGCAGTAGATACCTCCTTAACACGCTTGTGTGCAGTACTGAAAAAGTGTTCGTGACCCTGGCTAGGACAAGGTCCGTGCAGATCTTTTAAAGGAGTATTTTTGGCATTTAGTACAGCCACTGGTGAAAGCTGGGCCTGTGTATGGAGAGAAGTGAGCTTTCTCCTAAGTCCAAATCTTGATTATCTTGGGGCATAATTTTATTGGCGTAATCATGAAATCATGAGATTCTGGACTCTGTGCTCCATCCTGCCCCTGCCTTTGCCAGCGCTCTCTAACTTTTATATAAATATAAGCAAACACCTCCTATTGCAATAGCAGTGTGGAAGCGCCTGCTCTATAGGATGATGATAATAATAATGTACTTAAGTGTCTTTTTCTGGCAGGGTGGCTGTGATAAGTGAGAGAGTTGGTGTTTTTTAATTCTCGGGTCTGGTGTGTGCTGTGTAAAACCCCGTTTTCACTGCCTGAGGAGAACCATTCAATTCGCTGTAGAACCGTCGTGCCCTTCAGCAAAGAAGGATGGTGTCTGCACAACCCCTGGCACAAGGGAAGAATGATGGTAACTTTTAAGAGAGCAATTACAGGCAGAGTGCTTTAAGAAACCGGGAAAGAGGAGAGTATTTGTTCAGCACAGCTCGGAACACGTCTCAGGCCTCGAGATGAACGCGGGAAGGCCGAGCGTGCTCCATGCCAGGCGTAATTGCAAAAGCTGCTGCTGCCAAAGCCCCTTGCTAACAAATATTGAGCTCACCAGGCCCTCAAAAACTCTCCCATTTAGTCTGTCTAGTCCAGCCTTCTTCAGTTGTGGCCTGTAAGACGTCAAAGAGTAGGCTGTGAAAGAGTGAAGTGCTAATAAGTGGAGTACGCATATATTGCCATGTGGTCAAGCAAGCGGCGGGGAGGTCAAAATAATCGATCTAATGATAAGGGAAAGCCACGGGAGCGATAGCACGTGTCTGACCGCCCCTACTGAAGCAAAAAGATTTTTCTTATACTAAGAAACTTCTGTTTGGCGGCTAGTTCAATAAACAAACACGTGTGCTTAGCCGTGCAAATTAGCCAGTTTAATCAGGGCTTACTGTGTATTTACTGCTCTTCTAAGGGTTATTTTGAATTGCGTGTATTAGTTCTAATGTCTGTTGTTACGTGGGTGATTTTTAGAAGTTTCCGTGCCACCAGAACCTGCTTTCGTGCTGAAAATCCACGCCAAAAATCCGTGGTGAACTCCCCTTTCCATGGAGGGGAATGTTCTGCTCCCCTCCGTATGGAGGCAGCGGAGGTGGCAGCCGGGTGCCGCTCCATGGCAGACACTGATGTGCGAGCGGCTCCAGGTAAATAAACCTGCTCGGAGCTCTCGTCTGTCAGGGCAGGGCGGAAAAAACAGGGCTGGAGGCAAAACTTCCCCGTGTGGTAGCGCAAGCCAAAACAGGGCGTGTGTAAAGTAGCTTAAAGTAACTTGTTTTAATGCAGGCAGTGGTTTTCTGGCCCCGGGCAGGCTTGGGAAGCGTAAATATGAGCCCTTTTCCGAGGCTGTGCCCGATCGCTGCAGCTCCTCCTGCCTCTTGTTTTTCTTTTTTAAAAAAATGCCCTTTTCTCATGTGTTCCTGAGCTAGAGCAGGCGGGGGCTTGCAGCTGTTTTAAATAACAAATTTAAACGAAACAGGTCCCCTTTTCAAGGGCAACATCTGATGTATTTTAGAAGTTACTTTTAAATATTAACTGCTTCTGAGAGTGTGGTTTTAAAACGTTGTAGGTGCTGTGTCTTAGGCCTTCTGGGTCTGCTCATGGTGAATGGTTTTGCTGCAGGTTTTGAATCTCATAGGAAAAACAAGCTTTTATTAGACCTTTAAAGTAAGTATGCCAATTGCTGAGGTGTATAAAATTCCCCATTTAGGTTCTGCAAATTGTGTGTAATTGCCATGGAAGAAAAAAAATAAACGCAATTCTCCCAGTTTCTGCCTCAGAGTTGATGTAAACTTCAATTTTCTCAGGCCAGCGGCCTTTTAAGGTAATGACGTAACCTGAGCAGTTTGGTGCTTTCCAGCGTTCGTGGAGCTCCGTGGGTCCCTATGGATAGGGGGGCATTCCTGTGATAAGGTCACTCCAGACGGTCGCAGCAGCGGCGCAGGTATCAGTTGCAGGACACAATCATATTTTTGAGGAGCGGCCGTAACGTCTCAGCAGCAGAGCTGTGTATGTTTTGGCTTTTAATCTTCAAGCAGATCAGCTTTTGCAGGAGGTATTTTCCTTCAATGCAACTGAAGCCAGCACCAGGTTTGAAAATATTTCTTCAAGACAACATGCTGCTATATACTAAAATTAATGCTATTCCCTAAGGAAATATTTAAAGACTTTGGTGGAAAATGGGGCTTTGTGTTGCAGTTACTCAATGTGCCTTTGTTGGTTTGCCCATCAGGAGCTACATAATAGCTATTGTCTCCAAGGGTTTCCTGCTTTTTCAAGCACCTGTATCATTTCTGCGCACTTTGTCATGCCCCTGTCAAGTCTATGGAGTCGTTTGCGTCACAGAAGTGGTAGATTTTATTTATATCACCAATTTTGGTTTCCTGCTCGGTGATCTATAGATCGCCTTTAAATGAGAAAATTGCACAAAACCCATTTATTTAGACTTGTTCGTGCTTTGTTAAAGGAAAAGCCAAACACTCGTGCAAGCTAGAGGAAATAGGAGTAGGAAATTTTAAAGAGATTGGAGAGGAATGGAAAATACAGAGATGAAATTTAATTGTCTTCCAGATAGTAGATGGTGATGCTAAAAAAGAAAGAACTATATTAAAGTGCTTAATTCTTTATGCATACAAGAGCTGGTAGTGCACGTGGTCCGCAGAGAATTGAAGTGCTTTTAGTGAGTTATTAAAAATTTAATCTAAACTTTTTATTTAATGTAGCTCCTATATTGAATTTATTAAAGAGGGACTTGGGGAAATAGCAGAATTCTGCACTTGTTTCATGTGCGGCTTTTGTGTTTTCTGCTTTCCTTGCCTGCTGGTAACTTCATGATAAACCATTCTCAGAATATTTTTAAAAAACAATCTATGAATCATTTTTCCCTAAGGAATTCTCTGTGCTGTGTAGGAGCATTAATACTTAATATTCCCATATCTTAGCATATGTACAGGTACAACCTAGTTGGCCCTTTCTTCTGCTTTCTCATACATTATTTCTCAGGTTGAACATTGTAAAGCCAAGTTCTAGCTGTGACTTGCAAAGATGAAAAAAGCCCTTTCTTCTTCTTTTGTTTAGTTATTTTTTTATTTTTTAGAGAGGAAGACTCGCAGGTTTTTGCTCTATTTTGAGGCAGGTTATTTTGGTGTTAGGAATGTCAGGCGTTGCTCAAGCTGTTTTTGCTAAAGGGCTGTAAAAACGAGTGGTGAAGTGATGTGATAGAGATGTCTTGGAAGACTGAAACCGGAGCAAGTGATGCAAGATAGCTCAAGCTTTCACTTAGACACTGTAAAACAGGGTTTTATCTTTTGCGAGGTGTTTTTGTTCCAACGTTAAACACTGATTGCAACTCGGCGCTGGGCAGAAAGCTTCGCGGTGTCTAGTAAGGAGGCTGTCTTCAAATAACCCTCAGCTGCTTCCTTCTGTAGGTTGACCCAGGAAGTAGAACAAGCAAGAAAAAAGGGCCTGTAAGTTTTTTTTTTTTTTAAAAAAAAGGATCTTGGGACGCATTCCCAAGCACCTGATTCTCTGAAAAGTAGGTGAAAACCAGGGCAGTCGCCTGTAACCAGAAACCAGTGTGGAAAGTGCAAACTAGATTATGCGTAGCCTTTTCCACCTCTTCTTGCAAAGTCTTAAAATACCTTCTCTAGTGACTAAGGCAGCAAATATTTCCATGCTCTAATAGTATTTAAATTGCACAAAAAAACGGGCTGCTTGAGAGCTTATCTAATCCTTCTCCCGGCACAAAGGCCACGGGAGCTATTCCTAGGGTTTTCCTAGCAAACGTAGGACACGTGGGTGAAGGTTTCCGAGTGGCTCCGTTCGGGCGGCTCCAGGAGGTCACGTTTCCGAGAGCGTTCCCGATTCCTGGCTTCTCCACGGTAAATGACTTTTTGTATAATATTCATTGAACATTCTCGTCATGATGCAAAGGATTCGGGAGGAAGGGATCGTATTTAAATTCAGTGCAAATGTCACATGTATAAGGTGGCTTTTATAGGCATAGCTGGTAGTTACACTTATTTTTGTGTGTCGAACTGAACTGGACAATATTGGAGTCAACCCTGGAGTTGTTTTGGGGGTCTGGGTCAAACCTGACCCCCTCTGAGGTCAAATGTTCTGATGCGGATCCCATCAGGGCCGGGATTTAATCCTGGAGATTGAAAAGGCAGCGGGTTTGTGGTACTAACCTGTAGCTTTGTGGGGAAAGTCTTGATGACTACAGTGTCTGCATGAGAAATTTAGTGAACATGAAACATAGCAAAACATCTCGTGAGGAAATAACAGTTTCTGGTGAAGTTCACTCTCCTTAGGAAAGTCAACCAGAAGTAAGTCTGTGCTTTGGAAATCGCGTTGCTGCTCCCAGCCTTGCTGTCCAGCTGCTCTTCTCACTGAGCACCAACAGATTCACTCTAGACACTACAAATCCAAGTATTCCTTGAAAGAGCATCCAGAGGCCCAAGCCCATGGACGTGCGCAGAGAGCGGGTGCTTTACTTTGTAGCTTTGCGCTGCAGTGACATTGATGTAGTAGCATCATTATCTCCCTGCCAGGCATTTTTAGGAATTCGTACTTCCTCCCAGGGCTTTGTGGACCCAAGTGAGGACAAACAAAATGCTAAATTATATATATGCACATATATATATATTTGTGCATATATATATATATATAAGGCATTTTTCTTTGCTTTCTTTAGCTTGGTACATTGGTGGTGCTCCTGAGTGAAATGTATTAAGTCACATGCCAAAGCCATCTTTTGGGTAGCCAAACACCGAGAAACCACGAGGGAGGACAGACCTCCTGCCTTTCCACGCAGCCCTTCCTGCCCTTGAGTTCGCAGGGGCCCTAGTGCCGTCATGCTGCTCACACCTTGGGGTTTGTTCCTTCCTTACAGCAGTGTGTGCCTGAACCTGCCGTCATCAGAGCCCTCGTGTGTGTTAAAACTGTGATTTCAGGCTGGTCAGCTGTGCGGGGTCCCTTCTGCACCCGTGCTTCATTCTCTGTGGATCTTCTCCCATCTTTTGGCTCAGAGGAGAGGGTTTTTTGTAGGCTGCCCAAGTCGACGCTGAGGTTTTGGCTTTGCCACGTTGGTTATTCCAGCTGTCAATGGGTATTCCTTCTGGCGTTGAAGGATGCTGAGCCGGCCAGTGGGATCTTGGACGCTCTCTGAGATACAGAAGCAAAACTTCTCGAGAGGATGGTGTATTTTGCTTCGTTGTGCCTTGCCTCGTCCCACCGCACACGCCACGTGGTTGAGCCTCAGAGTTGCTGCAGGAGAAACGTTCTGCGGCTGCAGTTTGGGCCGGGGCAGAATGCAGAAAGCGCCGGGGGCAGCGCGAGCCGCCTCCGTGCAGGGTTTCCAAGCTGCGTTTCGGTTACCACGAGGAGATGCTTGGCCTGGAGGTGGAATCGAAGGGGTTACTGCTGTTCGCAAAGCCCTTCCGGGCCTCCTGCCTGGCTGTCCCTTGGCTTGCGTGCGAAAAGGCAGCTTATCCGTTTCCTCCTATTCAGGGCTCGCGCCTTCCCGTTGGAGCCGGCCGAGACTGATGCCGTGCAGCGGAACGAGAGCCCCTGCCCGGCCGGTCCCTCCCGCGAGCAGCTTTCTGCCCGGGGCGTTCGCGCCGCTTGTCTGCTCGATGACAGGACTATCAACCCGTCCCTCTGCCGAGGGAGTCTGAGGGCCAGGAGCAGCTCGTGGCTGGTGGCACGTGAGGGAGCCATGCTCGTTGCTGGGGACGCTCCAGGGCTTTGCCGAAAGGTCTCGTGCACCAGGGAGAGCTTCGCCTCGCGGCCTCCGCCGTAACTCAACCGGCGCAAGAGGTCCAAACAGCCGTGCACGTGTTCCCTCGGAAAGGGCTGGTGTTCCTGATGGGATCCGTGCCCCGAGGAGCCCCTGGCAGGCCGGGCACGGCCATGGCGAGGAGGACAAGCGGCCGTTCTCTGCGTTTTGGCCTCAAAACAGTCGGCCGTTGTGTGTAAATGCAGCCCTGGTTGACCACGTGCATCAGCCGCGCGTCTCTGCCTTCCTCCCTCGCAGCTACGTCCCGAGCCCAGGGCTTTGGGCACCCCGTGCCGGCTACGGGTGACAGCGGTGACACCAGCAAAGCAAAGGCTACGTGAAGGTGCCGTTTTTGACACAAAAATGCTGTAAGTAGAAAGCGTTAATGAAACCACGTGCTTTTCTGTCAATATTGACCCAGTTCAAGCAGACACCCTCAAGTGAGTCACCTGTGAGTCACTTTTAAAGACTCGCAGAAAGCAACGCGCTGCCTTTTGTTAGTAAAAGCTAAAGGTTTCCAGATGCATCCTGCTAGAAGGAGAGCGCCTCGGGCACGGGAGAGCAGAGGAGAAAAATGACGGAAGAAACAAGATTCTTGCTCTTTCTCTTGCTCTTATATGGTGCTGCTTTGAAACCCACGGGCAGCCCGCGTGTTACTCCTTCGTTCCATGACTAATAAGGCTCAGTCAGGATCCACCCTTGCTTATCCTGTTATTTTTAGCCTTTTTTTTTTTTCCATCCTCCTGCTCAGTGTGCCTGCCCCATCAAAACCTGCAGCTTCCCACAGTTATTTTCAATACTGTTTTTGCTAACCAGCAGGCTCGTGTTAGGAACTGGATTGTGTCAGGAGGGAATATTTTATTGACGACGTATTTTGGGAGCTGGTGACTGATGCCTGCTCCACAATGTGACCTCTTTCCCAGATGTATCAGCTTTCCCATTTAGAGGCCGCTGCGGCATCGGATTTGTTTATTTCCTTATCAAGTGACAGTCGGGTTGGGAGTAGCGTTTGGAAAATTATCTTTGCAGCCATTTGCTCAAAGGCTGCAGATGTAAAACAAGCCTTGTGTAAGAGGCCTCACATCCTTAGTGTTTTGCTCACGTGGATCAGGATTTTCCTCCACGCGTGGACTGGAGCCTTCCTAAAAATCCTTGCTCGCAGGTCTCCGCGTTTAAGGAGCTGGACCCTGGGGAGAAGGCTGATGGATTTTGGAGAGACGGGCGCCTAATATGTCAGCCAAGAAAAAGGAGTTAGATTGATACCAGGCTTTTGCAGTTGGCTTTAAATTGTGGGCATCAAACTTTGAAAACTATGTGAAACGTCACCTTCTGCTTATTTTTATCCTGGCCGTGAGTCAGGCTGAGGTTTGTCTGAGCAGAGTCGTGCTTTTATTTAGGAAGCAGCCAAACGATGCTGCTGTTGCTGCTTTGTATCAGTGCACTTGTATTCGTAGTAGCTGGCTGTTGGCTTGAAAATGAAAACTTTAATTTCAGAGCAGCTTTGTAATATAATTTGTGTTCATTTCT
Organism: Nothocercus julius; assembly: GCA_013398735.1. Taxonomy (NCBI): domain Eukaryota; kingdom Metazoa; phylum Chordata; class Aves; order Tinamiformes; family Tinamidae; genus Nothocercus; species Nothocercus julius. Next base: position 2,026,997 of record VZSV01000051.1, read on the forward strand.
GCAGCCTGTAAGTGCCGGTTCTGTGCTGTTGCCGCCTGCTTTGCAGTCAACATGGGCTCTAATTTAAAAGGCTGCCCATAAATTAGTCTTCTCAGCCACTTCCTCTGCTTCGAGGAATGAGGAGAGCACAGCGGAAATGACTTGAGGCAACCGGCATCAAACTTCTCCCTCGCCCCCCACAAAGTCCAAACTCCGACTTCTTTAGGGGCCGCGTAATTACTGGGGATGTTTCAGTTCCGAGCTGCGGACCACGTGGGCGCGCAGGCCGTTCCCGCGCTCCGCGGAGCAGCTGTGAAGGCGGCGCCGTCGCTCCCGGGGCCCGTTGCCACCCCGGGTGTTGTTCAGGTAGGGACCCTCCTGTCTCCCTTCTGACTCTTGTCCTGGCTGCTGTTCCGTAGCAGAGGGTGCAGTGGCGGCACCTCCTTTCTCCTGGGGTCCCTTGGCGGTTCCAGCTGCATCCCTGTGTCTTGGGAACAGCATCTCCTGCCTCTTTTGGGTGACTGAGGCCCTGAGTTTTCTTACGGACTACACCTATGTGAATCCTGTCACCTAAAGGTGTTCCCTGTTGATACGCACCCCGTTAAAGGCAAGTTAAGAATCTGCGTGTAATTGGAAGGCCGCAGTGTCAGGGACTTTCTCACCATTCAAAGGGTCTTCGTATTTCATCCAGTTTTAATTGTGGAGAAGTTGGCTCGCAGGCTGGGCCCAAGCTGGTTGCGATGTTCCCTCGCTCTAGCTCTGCTGTTCCTCGGATCAGCTGAAAGGAAGGGAAGATTCCCCGTGAGGAAAAGCTGTCCCTAATGCAACCTGTACCAAGCGGTTTACCAAAATCGTGGTTTATGGTGTTTTTCCCGTGCGCGCTGTGTTTTGTCCCAGGGCGCTCTCGGGACCCGGGTCGTGGTTGCAGCATTTGCCGCCCTGTCTCGGGAACCCCTCTGCCCTAGCGCGTCGAGGACTCAGATTTTCCTAAAATTGCTTGTTTTGCCACATCCTTCCAGCATCGCTTCCTCTTTTATGCCGGCCACACGGCTCTTCCTTCGTGCCCGGTGCTGTTCTGCGTTTGTGCTGCGGGAAAAGCCGATGGGAGAGGTTTAATCCTGGTTCAGCTGCGAGGATGTAAAAATAATACGCGGTGACCCACTGACTCCTGGCACGTGACACCTAATCCCCAGAACCTCTGCTCCCTGGTGCTTCACATCTGCTGCACCATGTGCGTCGCTGTACGGGCCCAAAGGGTTGACAATTACTTGTAGCTGATGCAATTTATTACCAATCCCTTCCCAAAGGGATGCAATTACAGAGCTGTAGAGCCAGGTGGGTTGCAACGTTTTGATTTATTTTTGTTGATGTAGAAATGTTCAGGATCAAAGTCTTACGTGATGCTGCCAGAAAGCTCGTGCTGCTCACTCAGCGTCTTGCGGCACTGCAGAGTTGGGTTTGGGTTTAAGAACACGAGTAAAGGTGCAAGGAGCCAGCTATAGCTTTTTTTGCTGCTGTCTCGACGTGTTCATTAGCAGCTGGTAGATGAAATTGTTCTCTGCTCGTTAGTAGCAAATAATTGGTCAGGTATCGTGGCTACTTCATGCTCCAACCATTTCTGAATTCCCCATTAAGGGTGAGTGATCCGGCTGCTGAATGGTCCCTTTGACAATTCAGCCCGTGCGGCGCGCTCAGCAAGTCTTTCTAGGTGGCTTTTAGGAAAAAGCCTGATTGTTTTCCATATGTTTTTTCACTTCTGCATCACCAGAAAGCTATAAATACTCAAGTGACTTAAATAAGTCTCCCTAGGTCACTGGGAAGCGTTTGACATGCTGTGCATTGGAGGTGCCGCCCTGTGACGCCAAAATTACTGTAACCTTCTGTTGCATGTTTTGAGAGCAGATAAAATCGGATTTCGATTATACAATGCCAAAGATGCTTTCTGTGGGGCACAGAGCAGGTGTTGCAGTTTGGACACATCTTTTACCCACAAAAACCAGCGTGAGACTGTCGAAGTTACAAAGTGTGCACATCTTGCAAATAAAAATGCAACTGTCCTCCCGGGCAGGTGAGGGACTGGTTTTCCCCGTGCTCTCATATATGACCTGCTTTTGCTCCCGCATGTTGATTTTACTCCAGTGATGTCATCTTTGGAGGAAACAGAAGAGTTTTATCCTAAAATTTCAGTGCACAATTTTTATCCTATGTTTTTATATGAGTTGCTACCCCACTGCTTCACAAAGTGTTCCCGAAACCTTCGTGGAAGGGGGAGGAATATGCTTTGGGTTTTCAAACCACCTGAGGGCTTCTCCTTAGAAAGAAAAGGAGCTTACCCAAAATGAGGGAAAACACCTCCTCCTCATGTCTCTTACATAGAGAAGTCTGTAGCATTAGACTTAATTAGACTTACAGAATGGAATGTAATCCAGACAGATACTCCTCTTTCAAGCAGATTTCTCGTATTAACTGATTAAAAAGAAATTATTTTTCTTGCTAGGTTTAAACCCTGGGAAAGCTTTAGCTTGGCTTAAGGAGGAGCTAAATCCATAACCCTGGAGAAACCGTGAGCCAATATATAGAGAGAATCATGGTGTTTTATCTTTAAGTTTCCCGGTCCTTTGAAAACTTGCCGGGTTTGTGCAAGCCGAGCTGTCCCTTGAGCCAGCGCGCGAGGTCCCGGCGGCAGCTCCGGCGCCGCCGGAGCTCCGGGGGAGGAACCGTGAGCAGGCGGCCCTGGTGTGTCGTGGCTCTGAGCGAGGGTTTGCGCTTGGGCTCGTTTCCGCTCCCTGCGCTGCAAGTGATTTATGGTTAAAATCATAACACGCTTTTACCCGTGTTGTCCGATCCACACGTGTGGATGTACAGCTGAAATTTTAGGAAACGTTACACGTGGCATCAACCAGACCGGCCTGCCGTGACCAACCTGAAAATTAAGTGTTTCCCCAGTCAGTACTGGGCGGGCTCCTGCAGCTGCCGGAGCTCGCGCGGGGCAGAAAACGTCTCGGAAAAACAAGGATGTGGGATGTGGGGGCTCGGCGTGACATCCCCGCTGGGTTCCTTCCTTCCCACGGCGCCGGGAGCTGCTTTCCCGGCCCTCGGCTTTGTAACCGTGTGGGCTGCTGAGGATTTTGTTTTGCTGCGCACCCACGTATAAATACATATACGTGTATATATATGTGTATGTATAGATGGCAGCGAGGCCGCCGCCGTGCCGGTGCGCGCTGAGCCCGCTCCGTGCGCAGGAACCCCGAATCCCGTCCTTTGCACCAGTTTTGCTCCCACAGGATCGGGGCCTCCATCCCATCCATCACATCCCCGGCGGCTTTTGGCTCCTTCCCAGCGCTTCAGCACCTCGGGGTGCGGGATGGTGCACGAGGACCTTCCGGACGGAGCTCGCGCACGGCACCCAACGCTTTGGAGAAAGGGCTGCTCGTGGATTAAGGGAGCTGGTGTTTCGCAGCCCGGCTCCTGCCGCAGCTCCGCAGCCGCAAAGCGCTCGGGAGCACAGGGAAATGACGGCGCAAGCGCCCGGCTCCACGGATGCGGCAGCTCCACGGCGCTCGCGTGCAGCATCCCTTGCCTTTTTTTTATATTTTATTTCCTTTTTTTCCCCTTTTTTTCCTGCCTTTTTGCCTTTAACGGCGCCGGCGCCGCAGCGGGAGGTCGCGGCGGCCCCTTTGTGTGGGCCGCGGCGCCCGCGTCCCTCCCTCCGCGCGTCCCTCCCCGCGCGCCCGGCGCTCCTCCCGCCGGCTCCCGCAGCGCCGGCACTGCCGCTGCGCAGCATCCATCTTAGCGCTGCGGGCGGCCTCCGGCGCGGCCGCCGCGCCATGCGCCGAGATGGTCCACCAGGAAAACTGCTCCTACCAGGTGAGCGGGCGCGGGAGGCGGCGGCGGCTCCGCCACCATTTGCACGGCGCTGCGGCCGCGGATGCTCCGGGCCCTCGCGGGGGTATCCGGGCTCTGCACCTGCCGCGGCGCCGGGGTTTGCGCCGCTCAGCGCTCCGCGCGGTTGCGGCGGCTCCCCGGCGCCGTTTCCCCCACCGCCGCCTCTCGCCCAAACTTTGCTCTGGGCCTCGGGCTGGAGCGCCGGGGAAGAGGCGGCGGCGCGTGGAGGAGATGAGCGGCTTTGCCGCAGCCTTTCACGGGCTCCCCCGGGAGCAGCTTCCATTTTTAGCTCCTTCCAGCTCGCGTCCACCGGAGCCGCTTTGCCCGCAGCCTGTTGCCGTTTAGCCTTTTGGCAAACGGCGCCCACAGCGCCCGGCGCGGGAAGGATCCTGGTGGCCTGCGGAAGGGCCGCTGCCTCCTGGCCGCTCCTCGCTGCCGTGGGAGCCGTTCCCGCTGCGGAGCGGGCGGCCGGCGCGCGTGGGAAGGGCCCCGCGGCGGCGCCCCGGAGCGGGCAGCAGCCCGGGCCCAGGAGCCAGGGATGACGGATTTGAGCACGGCAGGCGGATGCAGTGGGAAGGGGCCCGGTGGCAGCACTGGGAAGGCGCTCCGGGTTTAACGAGAGCTGCAAAGTAAAGCAGCGAGAGACAGGGAGAGCTTCGAAATGCGTTTGTTTTGCAGGAATTCAGCCTAAAAACAAGTCCTCTGCTTTCCTGGGTAGCTGGTTGAGTTGTGCGCTAAGAGGAAGTGTCGCAGGAGCCTCGGGGGGATGAGATCCCGGCCGGGGCGTTCCCAAAGCGAAGCCGGGCGCCTCGAGGGTTTGGCCGGTGCCGGTGCCGGGCTGAGTCTCCCGCCGCGCTCCAAGGCCGGGGCAGGTCCTCGGTGCTCCGGCCTTTCCCGCGGCCGCTCGCTGAAGGCCCCGGCCGAGCTGCTGCTGCTCTCCGCGGTGTCGGCCGTGCTCATGGAAGCCGGGAGCGTCTCCTCCTCCAGCTGCGCCCTCTGATCCTGCATCCCGGCCGCCACCATCCGCGCTGCCGTATCCCTCCCCTGGGCAGGGGGTGTTTCATCTTTAAAAGCTATTACTAAAAAAATCTCCTTTCTTAACCGCTGCAGAGTATTTCAATAGGGATGTGTAGACTGAAGGCTACAAATGAAAGAAGTATAAAAGGAAAAAGGGGGTGTTGCCTCCCACGGCCGTGGATCGGCACCGCTTGCAGCCTCGGCCGGCGCTTTGGGTTCTGTCACTGAGCGGTTGTTTTCGGCCCTGTCCCTCAGGACGGCGCTGGGAGGCGTCGGGCTGGTTTCCTGCGTCTCCTTCGCCCTCGTGGGGAGAACGGCCGGGAATCGCCGCGGGGCCGGGAACGCGCCGGGCTGCGAGGCCGTTCCGTGCGCGCTCCCCGCGCTGGGTTTCCAACGCGCCTTTAACAGCGGAGCAGTCCCAAGGCACGGCTGAAATATAGACAAATCTGATACGAACGTTAGGTTGTGCCTCCTTCGAAATCCCGGAGCTGCCTCCAAAAGCCGGTGCCTCTGGGGAATCCTGTCCAGGGAAACTGACGGAGGCTGGAGCTGCAGTGTGGAAGGAACCAGCGCTGCCAGGGCTGGAGCCGCGTTCGGGGTCGGATCGGCCCTTCTGCCTTCCAGGGAAGACAGAGAAGGAGCTGGAGCTGCAAGGAGCTAGAGCAAAGGCACTGCGATCCCGGCGCTCCCGCGGCGCCCTGCCTGGGAATCCCGACACGCGGTGCTCCGTGCAGGCCTTCTCCCGGGAATCTCAACACGCGGTGCTCCGTGCAGGCCTTCTCCCGGGAATCNGGTGCTCCGTGCAGGCCTTCTCCCGGGAATCTCAACACGCGGTGCTCCGTGCAGGCCTTCTCCCGGGAATCCCGACACATGGTGCTCCGTGCAGGCCTTCTCCCGGGAATCCTGACACCCGGTGCTCTGCGCAGGCCTTCTCCTGGGAATCTTGACACGTGGTGGTCCGCGCAGGCCTTCTCCCGGGAATCCCGACACACGGTGCTCCGTGCAGGCCTTCTCCCGGGAATCCCGACACACGGTGCTCCTTACAGGCCTTTTCCCGGGAATCCTCTGACACGCGGTGCTCCGTGCAGGCCTTCTCCTGGGAATCCCGACACACGGTGCTCCTTGCAGGCCTTTTCCCGGGAATCCTCTGACACGCGGTGCTCCGCGCAGGCCTTCACCAGCAGTCTGGGTGTTTTACTCGGAAAGCTCCGGTTGTCTTAGCAGCGAGGTAACTTGCGGCCGTTGGAAAACGGATCCTGATCCAAAAGGCCGTGATGGGTTTCCTCACTCCCAGCCGTGGAAAAGTGCCAAGAGGCCTGGGGGTTTCCCATCACTCAGGCGTACGTGGCGAAGTTAAATCCAGATACGCGCTCGTCCCTAAGCACTCGCCTTGTATTTACAGCACGGAAACTTGATGTGTCCTATTTTCCGGCCTCGCTTTAAAGGTAGTAGTCTGGGCTCGCCCCGCAGCACGCGGGGATGCGGCGGCAGCGGCGGTGGAGCCAAGCGGCCGCTGCCTTTCCCTGCTCGCAGCAAGGGGCCCCGAGCGGGCGGCGCGGCCGGGATGCAGGTGCCGAGTTCAGGGTGAACGAGGGGGCCTCCGTGGGGCCCCTTCCTGCTCTTGTGCCCCGCTTCCGCTCCCAGGCTCTGCCTGTCGCTTCCCTTCAGCGTCAAATCTGGATTCTGGGAGCGCACGAGCGCTGTGCTGCGTGTCCGTAAGGCTGAGGAGCCAAAGGGGACCTGGGGGGAGTTTGGGCGATGTGATCTGGGGGCATCGCGTGGATGCCAGCGGGGCTGGGCCGGCGCAGTTACTTGTCCGACTGCAGCGCCGTCCTGTCCACGCGAGGTGCCAGGCTGCTGTCGTCACGCGGGGAGAGGGAAGGACTTGAACGTGGACTTGGAGGCTGGGAAGACCTGGGACTGAACGCAGACTTTGGAGCTCGGGAACACCTGGGACTTGGAGGCTGGGAAGACCTGGGACTGAACGCAGACTTTGGAGCTCGGGAACACCTGGGGCTTGGAGACTGGGAAGACCTGGGACTGAACGCAGACTTTGGAGCTCGGGAAGACCGGCTGCATGCGGTGAATGCCAGTAACCATCCCCTGGTTTATAACAACAAATGACGCCTTTGGTTTCTTCACAGCCGACGGCCCGTTCGCTGACGCCCGAGGCCGCGCAGTTGGGAGGTGCCGCTGCTGGTCGTCCCCCCTCGGAGAGCAGCTTCCTGGGGAGGCGCCAAGCCCGGGGCTCCCTTTGCTGGTTCCTGGAAACCTTTCTGGTGCCTGAAAAAACAGCTGTTTTAGCCAGGGAGCCACTTGGGAAGTTCCGGAGCTGGGAGAGCTTCACGTTAGGGCAGCCCTTGCGGCGAGCAAGGCGGGGAGCCCCTCCTGGCTGCGGGTGGGTCGGGAAGGCGCCTTCGCCCGCCTTGGTCTTGTGCGGAATCCCAGCGGCTCCGCTCCCGCCCTTCCCTGGGATATCACTGCAGAAGTCCCGGGAGGAAGCCCCGTCCCGTTTCCTGGGAGCCGCCGGCGCCTCGGCGCGCGCCCGGGCGGTTATTTTTATCGCGGGCTCGGCGGCCGTGCCGCCGGCTCGCTGCCTTTATTAGGGAAAAGCAGGCGGCGGCGGGGAGGCCGCCCGCGGAGCGCCCGGCGCCGCGCGCACGGCCACGCGGAGCGCGGGCCCCCGGCGATGGGATGGGTGACATCATCCGCCAGGCATCCGCGCCGGACGCCGACGGGAATTACAAAAAGGTAAGGGACAAAAAGGGCCCTTTTGTACCCGCGCGGCCGCCCGCTCCCCCTGCCCGCTCCCTCGCGGGGCGGCTCCGCAAAGCTCCACATTTCCGTGGCGGTCGAGGAGCCTTTCCGAGCCCCTTTCTGCCTCCCACTCGGAGGGGCTGCAGGAGCTTGGCCTGAGTTTGCATTTTCTTGTAAGCCCGCGGTGAAGACAAAGATTTTTCGAACAAGTGCGCTGCGGTCGGGATTTTTTTTGCAAGCCTTCGTGCTCTCTAGCGATAAAAGAAGGCCCTGGGTTTAGTTTGGGGACTTTAAATATAGTCATTGGCCGTGTCCGTAATAACAGGCCCTGGCAAAAATAGCCGGAGCTCCCCTGCTGGGGCCCTGATGCTGACGGCAAGTGCGTGTTCATCCCAGCCCCGCTGTGCGACGCGCTGGGATCTGGCCCACATTCCCATGGGATCATCATTGCCATGGCCTCACAGACCTTTTTCGGCAGGCAGGCACCTGTCAGAAGTGGCCCTGGTTTGGCTCTTGCTGAATGTTCATGCTCTTCTCCCATCCGGATTTCTTAAGCGTTTCTGGCCCGGTGTCGGTGCGCGACGGCCGGCACACGTCGACACAACCGCAGAAACCGTCACCGTCCCTTACGGCCCTGCCTGAAAGCGCCACGGGGGCAATGGCAGAGCTCAAATAAATATTTTGTGTGCCGTTTCGCATAGTTCAGGTGGCAGCTTTAATGAGCAAGGGTTATTCATACAGCTGTCTGCTCACTAAATAAATCAGCCCGGCGGAGTGGGACGTATCGCAAAGAGACGTCCAATTATTGCTTCTTAAGTGAGAGAAATTACAAAGCGTGGGCTCTATCCTGATTCCCAGGAAGGAGCAGGATTCCCGCGGCGCTCGTGCGCCCCGGGAGGGTTTCGTGCAGCAAGAGGCGCGCGCTGCGCCGGGCTGTTTTTAAGTGTAAAGCAAGTGGTTCCGCGTAGGTGCCACTGGTGGATGCTGCAGGCAGGCCTTGGTATCCGAGCGTTGAGGAATTCCGTAGTCAGCTGCCGTTTGCTCTATGCAGAAGAAAACGGGCCTAGAAATGGGTCAGGGAGAGCTGAAATGGGTCAGGAGGAGATAATGGCTGCCGATGGATGAGCAGCCGGCTCGCGATCCCCGTGGCTTCCGTGCGGAAACGGCACGGAGAGGAAAAGCCGGAACCGGCAGCGGGGGAGCGACCCTGGGCAAGCAAGTTCTTCAATAATCCCTTTATTGTTCAAATATTTTATATTAGAATCAAAGGGAGGATGTTTGCGGGTAAAGAACGTTTCTGCATTTCCTTCTCAATCCCTAGTTTTCCATCCCAGGATGCGAGTGCAGCTGTTAAGTAATTTGTCTGCAGCGTAAAGTCCAGCTCCCCTAGGTGCTCTGTATTTCCTAGTCGCCGTCCCCTGGTTTATAACAACAAATGACACCTTTGGTTTCTTCACAGTCATTATCCTATGGGGCCTTTGTAAAACAGGCTGTTTTGTGTCCAGGACTGGGACTAGAGGTATTTAGTATCCTCAGGAATGAGCTGGTGGAGGAAACAAATTGCACCTTGATGAAACCTGTGGGTATCCAGCAGGAGCCATTGCAAATCTCGATGGAAATGGAGCAAAATGAGAAAAGGTCTGGAGAGCTGGCGCCATCTGAAAGGGGAAAATACACCGAAGGGGCCTCCGCTGTCCCCTTGCAGGGCACTGTGTGCGGGTGCTTTGTTGCCTTCTGGCTGAGTCTCCGACCCCGTTCGAGGACACTATTGGTTGCTGGCGGGAGCAGGTGCTTTGAATCTTTATTTACACTCCTGCAAAACACCTCGAAATGCAGCACAGCGCGGCTCACCGCCCGTCTCGTAACACCGGCGTTTGACTTACTAAAGGATTTGGCGCCGCGTGTTTATCTTAGGCTTAACTTGATTTTACAGGTATCAGGTCTGAGATTTACATGCGTCACCTCTGCACATTTTAGGGCAAAAAGAGCTGTGTCTTGGGTGAATGAAAACCTGGGAGTCACGTGGAGTTTTGGAGACACTCATGCACAGTGAGGTGGGGGGAAACCCTAGGAAATGGAGCAGGAGGTTCCGTTGGGCTGGTTACAGATCCAAAGCTGGGCTGGAACACGCAGTTCTACTCAGTGCTATCAGATTTGTTTACAAAATTTTAAATTATTGTGTGCAGTGATTAAAAAGGAGTTGGCTTGCAAACGAGGTGCATATTTGGTAAGGGAATGACAATATAATGGTAACATAAGAATAAAGTGCATGTAGTCACCACTAAAGTTAGAATTAAATTATTAGCTATTTTAAGGTAATAATTTGCATCTAATTATATGTCACTTCTCTGTAGCAAAAAAAAAAATGGTATTTTGGTATTAAGATATTCTGCGTATTTGAGAAATTACTTTGAAATGACTGAAAATACTTCATAAAAACGGTCCCTGCGTCGCGAGAGCCAACGGTTAATATTAGTGATAGCTGAGCCTGCAGAGGGGGGCGGTTTGAGGCACGAGCCCCTGTTTTTGTGCAGTCCCAGGAGCCCCGCTGGGGTCTCCCAGCTCCGCGTGCGGGAGCGTCGCGGTCCCGCGGGCAGCGTCGCGCCGGTGCCGCCGGAGCAGCGCCGCCAGGTGCCCGCGTTGCTCTGCCGTGAAGGGGGCGATTTCCAGCACCCCTTTGCGGAGGAGCCCTCTGGTCCGGCCGAGGAGACGCTGCGGAGGGAGGAAAGGCGCTGGGGCGGGCGCGGGGCGGCTTGGCCGGGCGCTGCCGTGCCAAGCTCCGTGCTGGAGAAGCCCCGTGTGCGCCCGTGTCGGCCCCTGCCTGCCGGGGGACGTTCCGCTAGGTCCGTGTTAATCCTTGGAGTCAACTCAACTTGATGATAGGAGCAAGAGCTTAACCCTTTTGTGTTTCCCTTCGCTTGTAGGCTCAGAAGAATGAGAGAGAGTCCATCAGGCAGAAGTTGGCCCTCGGCAGCTTCTTTGACGATGGCCCAGGAATTTATACGAGCTGCAGCAGAAGCGGCAAGCCCAGCCTCTCGTCTCGGTAGGTGCCGTGGCCCAGGAGCCCTCCCAGGCTGCTCTCAGTACCGCAGCTGAGGGAGATGTGCCACGAAATCTGGTTTGGGGCTGATAAAGGTGACATCTCCAGTGGGAGCCCCAGGATCTTCCCTTCAGAAGATCCTTTGATTCTCACTTGCAGCCACATTCTTAAACGTTCCTTATTTCAGAACATCTTATGCTCCTTGTACAATTGGTGTCTGTTGCTTAAGTAGATGTAAATAATATGCTGAGAATACTAGGATTGTAAAAAAACCTAAGGATAAATGAAAGATTTTCTGGGGCCAAACTCTTCTTGGTGGTGGCCAGTGACAGGACAAGGAGTAATGGGTGCAAGCTGAAACACAGGCAGTTCCATCTCCACGTGAGGAAGAACTTCTTTCCTGTGATGGTGACAGAGCCCTGGCACAGGTTGCCCAGAGAGGCTGTGGATTCTCCTTCTCTGGATCTTCCAACCCCGCCCGGATGCCGCCCTGTGCCCCGTGCTCTGGGTGTCCCTGCTGGAGCAGGGGGCTGGACTGGATAATTTCTAGAGGTCCCTTCCAACCTCAACCATTCTGGGATTCTGTGAATTTTGATGCTCAAGGAGTAAACAAAACCAGCTCCCTTTTCTGTGGAACTGCATGCATGGTTTCATTTTGGCTCTCTGTCGGGGATTGCGCGTTGCCTTTGGACTTCAGCAGGCTGAGAAAAGTGGTGGAAGCAGCACAGATGCACAGGTGGAGACTTACTGCCTTGACAAGAGTAGTTCTGTTTTGATTAAAGGGGCGCATGTTTGAAGCAGGAAGCTGTGTGATATTAGTTCCTTGGACCCTTCGTTTCTGGTTAGACAACCTGATGAAAGTTGGTGGGAAAAAAACAACTCTGTAAAGTTTAGAGAAGTGCATCTTCCTTTGGCAGCCTGGGAGGCGGCAGCCTGTTTGGAAGCAGATCTCATGCTGATAACTAGCACTGCTAATTCCCCAGCTCTGGCGAGCAGTCTGGGTTTCTTCCCCCTTGCTAAGCTTACATAACATTGCTCTCAGAACACTGGCAGTACTTTTAATCGGGTTTTTCCAACGTGGGTGCAGGCAGCTCTCGAGATTCTGCACACGAGACACGGGTTTATTCTTGCTTTGAGCAGAGCATGAGAGAAAGGGACAGGACTAGAAGCACGGCACTGATTAATCTGCTTGGACGTGTTGCTGCCTCGTCTGCGAGCAAACGAGTGTCGTGCAAAACACGGGGACACTTCCAAAGCTGAAAGCAAAATGGCAAGAAATCTGGTAATAGGGTGTTTCTTAAACATGAACTTGTGTGTCTGCACCTGAAAGAATAATATCCTAGTGCTCCTTTATCCCAGTGCTTGCCCTTCCCAGGGTGGTGCCCTGCCTTGCTGCAGAATTAGATCCCCCTTTAGAAGGGAGAGGGGGCGTGTGAGCAAGATGGGAAGCGAGGCAAGAGGCAACGTGTGTTATTTTATCTGTGTTTTGGCGCCCCTGCTCTATAGGCAGCCAGCATATGGGAGAACAGCCGTTCAGCTGTTCTACCTCAGCTCGAGGCAATTAATCTTGCTCAGAGAAAGCATCAGGGAATGATACAGATACGAAGAATGAGAAATCTGCGCTTTCATCCTGCTCTCTGCCTCCTCCCTGCTGCCCTGTACCTGGGCTGAGCTCCATTGCCGGGGCTGTCGTGCCGCTTGTGCTTATACTTGCTTATATATTTATTGCTCTATTTCTTAAAGCTGCTGCAGGTATCAGATAGGCTCCGGAGAGGTTTGTTGTTGCTCAGCCGTCGGTAACCCAGAGCACTCGCAAAGCTCTGCGCGACTCCCACGCGGGGAGTGAGGGTAGACATGTTGCCATGGCGCGGGGAAGGGAAGAACCTTGGAAGAGGCATAAAAACAGGAGGAAAACTATTATTACACTCGAGAGGTGCAATTGTGAAATCAAATTGAACTTTAAGTAATTGGAAAGGGAAGACAGTTTTGCTTTGGGTGGCTGCAGCTAAACCGTAGCCGCTCTCCTGTAATTATGCGGCGGGTCTAATTAGACAGAGCAGCGGCACTTGGTGCAACGCGTTACCAGACCTACCTCGGCCTTCCTACGGTCCAGGCCGGAGGCTGCAGGGGACGGAATTCCTCTGTTTCTTCCACCTGTGGAGTCAGAGGCGCTTGGTGAGTAAGAAGGGAAGGTCCCGAGCAGTTCCCGCCCCGTGGAGGGGGTCAGGGCTGTGTGCGGGATGCACCCGGAGCGCCAAACGGCAACGCACCAAAACTCAACCCGCGCGATGCAGACCCCAAAAAGGTGCAAGGAGTTTGTTTTCCATAAACTGGGATGCTGAGGAAATTCTGGGCAGCGGCAGGTTGGGCTGAGCCTGGTGACACGTTGGGAAATCAGCCTGGACAGCTCGGAGCGCATCATGGAAATGCTGGCATGGGGCTCAGCTCATAATTACAGTCCTGTCCATGAGTGCTCCTACAACGTCCATTTAAAAGTGTGTCTGGTGAGTGTGGTTTTGTGAAAAGGACCTGTTTGCTGTGGCGACTTGGTCTGAGCAAAGGTTGCTGCCACAGGGCGAATGGCCTCGATTGCCGGGGCTGCTGTTGCCCCCGAGCGTCGGCGCTCGGCCCGGAGCTGCTCCTGCCCATGACTGGGAATAAGTGGATCCCAGCACTCGGCAAGGCAAGCGGTGACCCCAGCGGGCAGCTCGGCTGCCCCAGGGCCCCTCCGGAGCGTCACCGGATGGCAGGGCGGGTGAGCGGGAAACGAGGCTGTGCCAGGACAGAGATCCGAGGAACCGGAGCGAGCAGAGCTCACCGGGAGCCACGGCGGGCCCGGGCGGAGGCGGCTGCGCGACGGGACTGAGCGCCTTGGCCAAGCACCTCTATCTGAACTAAATGGCACAGATCGGCCGCGGCGCCAGGAGCAGGAGCGAAATCATCTGAGAGGGGAGAGAGGTCAAACTCAGGTGTCACTGATGGTGCCCCGACCTTGTTCTCTGTGTTTTGTTGGGGTTTGTTCGGAAGCGGAGGTTAAGGCCTCTGCCACTTGCGTTCTCCTGGATGAATTTGCCGACGGAGTTAAGTAGGTTTGAGTACGAGCTGGGGGCATCTCGGCTCCGGCGGGGATGCCCCACGGAAGGGCAGTGGTGGCTGGATGTGGTGACCTCTCCCTTTCCCCCCAGGCTGCAAAGTGGGATGAACCTGCAGATCTGTTTCGTGAACGACAGCGGCAGCGACAAGGACAGCGATGCCGACGACAGCAAGACGGAGACGAGCCTCGATACTCCCTTGTCCCCCATGGTAGGGCTGATAACTCCTCCCGCAGGAGGCCCCGCGTGGAGAGCAGTGGGATTTGGGAGCATAAAAGATAACAAAATCCGTAGTAGAAACTGATAGAGAACTGATCGCGTTAAAATAGCAGAGCTAAAACCTGGAGTCTTCAGTCTGCCATTAAAATGTGCAGGTTACTGGCTGGGGAATATTCCTGGGGGCGCAGGCCGCGGCTGAGGAGAGAAGCCCTCCTGCTGGAAAATCCTGCCTCCCTCCTGCCTTCCCTGCAGCGGCGGATAATGGCCCAGGCAGGGAGGAAGCTGGAGCAGCACCGGTTTGCCACCCGCTCCCCCTCTCTTTTCCCCTTGTGGCTGCCACACGGAGGCCCCGGGCATCCAGTAGCCTCTCCTGTGGCCTCACCACCCTCTCCTCTTTCAGCTGAAAGAGCTCAGGTTGCTCCGGATACTCCTGAGGGCCTGTCTAGGAATTACTCTGATTTTTAAAGACCGTCTTGCAGATTAAAATAAGTAAAATCCTGGGCCCTTTGCCTTTGCTGTAGAAATTATACCTTTGCAAATGCGTAAATGAATGTGCAGTTCGGAGCAAAACCTCTTTGCTCTGATGCTGCTGTGGGAAGGTGTTAATGGGCTTGTAACTGCTGCCTGTCTGCTTTCCTAGAGCAAGCAGAGCTCGTCCTACTCGGACAGAGACACTACTGAGGAGGAGTCTGAATCCCTAGACGACATGGATTTCCTCACTAGGCAAAAGAAACTACAAGCTGAAGCCAAAATGGCCTTGGCTATGGCAAAGCCAATGGCCAAAATGCAAGTAGAGGTGGAAAAGCAAAACCGGAAGAAATCTCCAGTAGCTGATCTTGTGAGTTTGGGGTCATGGGGTTGCTTGAGTATCTACACACGTGTGTGTTGAGTGTCACCGTGCTCAGACAGAGCTATTTTTTTCCAATTACTTGTTTGCCTTGGCGGGAGGTGGCTACCACACAGACTATTTGCACCAGGTATTTCACCAGCTCTCTGTTCTGGCTGACAGCTGTGTCTCTGCGCCTAGAAATTAGCGCATGACTGGCGCTTGTTACACGTAAAGGCTGGTGTAGTGAGTCAAGCGCTGTCTTAATTCACCATTGGTCACTGGTTGGTTGCGGTTTGTTCTCAGGTGCTGTCTGTGTCCCTGCACAAAAGCAGTTCAGGTGTGAAACGCCAGGTTGCTGTTGAGGGTCGGTGGGATTCACCCTGTCGGGGCGTTAACGAGAGCAGGATCATAGTGGGAAATGAAACAATGAAGCTGAAAGTTGTTCCCGCATTGAAGCCAGTAACGGGCACAATGCTGCTCATACTCAAAGACTTTACTTTTTCTCAATCCATCCAATCTCAGCCCAAGTTGGAGCATTGCAGCCTTGCTATAAAGCTGCTGCTTCAGTGCGTGTTCGTGGCAGGGCTGTGGGTGGCCCGGCTCGTTGTGTGCACGCGTCAGGTCGTTCTGTGGTCTCGGCAGGATAAGGTAAATGATGGATGTTTGGGAGGGGGGTCGCATGGAGTGCAAACTGCTGCTGTTCACAAATACAGGCGAAGAGCAAATTAAGAAGTCTAACATTTGCTTTTAGCTGCCACATATGCCTCATATAAGTGAATGTCTGATGAAGAGAAGTTTAAAACCCACTGATCTAAGAGATATGACTATCGGGCAGCTACAAGTGATAGTCAATGATCTCCACTCACAAATAGAAAGTAAGTGATATTTGTTTAATTTTTCTTTGGCGTATCCCTTTTAATTAAGACCAGTACTACAGGATGCACATAAAAATGTGGTTAAGTGTGCAATAACAAAAAGAGGTCAGAGACCCGCACTGCGGAGCCCGCGGCTGAGCGCTCTCCGTCGGCGTTCGGCCTTCTCTCGCCGCCTCCTGCAGCCTTCGCCCGGCTCTGCCACCACAGCGTTGGTAACTCGAAACCTGGGCAATTAAAAATAGCTTGGGAGCTTTGCCTGTCCTGGGGGCGTCTGCCAGTTTTCGTGGCGCTGTTTCCGTGCTGCTCTGAACTGCTCCTGCTGGATCAGGGTTTTGTAAATACCCCCGAGCGGCGCAGCGAGCGGGCGCCCCTGGGAGCGCGAGGGGTGTTTGCCCTTGCTCTCCCCAGCTCCTGGCCCTGCCTGTCCGGGGGGAGCCTCCCTGCTCGTGCCGGGCTTCCCTGGCCCTGCGCGGTGCCGAGCGCCCATCGGGAAGGAGCAGCCTCTCCCGACAGTGCCCTCAAGTCTGCGCTGGGTTGTGAATGATCACCCAGCGTGTGAGCAGGATCCTCCTGGAGCCCTGCAAGAGTCCCAGGCTGGGAAGAAAAAAAAGATGTTTCATCTGGTCCTTCTTTCTTTTCTTCTTTCTCTACACAACCCTGAGCGAAAATCCAGCATAACTATCCTCTCTCTTAAGTAGAGGCACTGACTTGAACAGGAACCCCAGAACGTGATGCGCGGGCGGTGCGTTTTGCAAAGCCGCGGGAGAGGGAAAGGCCGGAGCTGCGCGGGCCCGGGAGAGCAGAGCCGAGCAGGCTGGCGTGGGGACACGAGTCCTGCTGGGGCTGCTCCGCACACGTGGCTGGGCTGTGGCCGGAGCTGGAGCCCCGAGAAATCCACCGGACTCGGCTGCACTCGCGTCTTTCAGGACAGTCCCGTGTGTTCGGTAGAGGAAGCAGCTCCTGCGGGTTTGTGTAGGAGGTGTCAGCCCTGGCGCGTCCCGGAGGAGGCTGATCCGCTCTCTTTCTGGTCGCAGGCTTGAACGAGGAGCTGGTGCAGCTGCTGCTCATCCGGGACGAGCTGCACACGGAGCAGGACGCGATGCTGGTGGACATCGAGGACCTGACCAGGTGACTGTGCCGCAGCTCTCGCCTCGCGCTCTGCGCTTTGCTCGTGGCTTTCAGCACTGAATTTCAGCACTGAAGCTTTCCAAAGCATGTAGGAGATAACGTAGCAACTGTAAGGACCTGTGCTTGTCTACCGAGTGCTGTGTCAAAACATCAGAATTGGTGTAATACTCTGAAAAAATACTACTTTGAGCAGTTGGCCATTATTGTCATTTCCCACCATTGCTTTGCTTGTTTCCTTAAGAAACTTCCCCACCGTCAAAGCGAAGTGTAAATAAAAATAGTCGGAGAGTAGCAAATCAGTGCGGAAGTC
Organism: Nothocercus julius; assembly: GCA_013398735.1. NCBI lineage: Eukaryota > Metazoa > Chordata > Aves > Tinamiformes > Tinamidae > Nothocercus > Nothocercus julius. The sequence goes on from VZSV01000051.1 coordinate 2,044,128, forward strand.
AGGAGAACTTGAACAGCGTGTAGAATATTTTTGATTATTTTTTAAGCAGTAATGTTCAATGGCAGATTAAAAAAAAAAAAAAAAAAAGGAAGCATTTCAAGATATTGTTTCCTAAAGAGCCCCGACTTATTTGTGGCAACGCGTGAGAGGTGTTTTCCTCTGAGACAGTGCTCCTGTAGTGCATAATCTGAGACATATTGAAAGCTTCTGGGCTTAAAAAGGTGGCACTGATTATTTTAGGTGTGCCAGGGTTGTTGCTTCAGAACTGAAGCACTGAAGTTGCAAAAATATATTGAATAAAATTGGTTAAAAAACTTGTGGCCTCCAAGCCCCCTTCTGAATATTCAGTATTCAGAATTCCTTCCTAACAGGATACAGTAAAAGCAAGAATGGCCTAAATCTGCTTCTATTTTAAAGCATCTCACTGTTGCATAATATTTGGTTGAAATTTGATCATTCTTTTACCTGGAAAAAGTTTCCGTGCGCTCTGGTGAGAGCCGGGCGGCTTTTCAGAGTCCTTCTCGTGCCACCCTCCGGCACTCGCAGGAACGGCAGCCACGGGGACGAACGAGGGGGAGGGCGATTTATAAGTATCGCAGGGCAGTCCCTGCCTCGGAGTTAACAGCAACTAGTAAAACAGCAGGATGTGGGATTGGGGCTGGCCCTGGCTAAGGAGGGGGTTCTTCTTTCCGGGACGCACAGTTTAACATCCGCTCGAGGCCCCGGGAGCTGCACGGTGGTTTTTGATGGAGATTTTTTCCCACACGCCCAGTTCTCTCCATGGGTTCCCGTGGGCCGGTTCGGTGGGATCGGGACGTGGCAGTGTTGGTTCCAGGCGGGAGCAGGACGGGATTCCAGGCCTGATCCCGCCTCTCACACCCTCTGACTGTCCAAGCCTCTAAACCCCCCGCCGAGGACGAGGAAACAGAAACGCGTTGGAAAAGGTGTTTCCTCCCCCGGAGGTCTCCGCCTTTCCTTTCCGTCGGAGCCAGGCAGCTCTTGCTCCAATCCGGTTTGCGAGGCAGCCGAGCAGATAAGTCACTGCGGAACTGCCGACCGCTTCCCTGCCTTGGGAAAGGGATTTTGCCAGCGCGGCGTGGGTGGGAGCGCGCACGTCCGGGCGCGCGGGGTTGGCGTTTCCTCGCCCAGCACCGGGCGTGAGTAACCGAGTCTTCCCTTTCCCTCCCGCCAGACACGCCGAAAGTCAGCAGAAGCACCTGGCAGAGAAAATGCCGGCAAAGTGAGACGAGGGGCCGTCGGACCCGAGGGCGAGCTAGACTTTATTTTGCTTCTGTGTTCGTACAAACGCTGGTGTCCGAGGTGGCGCACAAGAAAATCAGTGTTAGTCATTGACCATGTCCGAAGCTTTATGTCCAGTGATTGGCCTCTGCTTCTTAATTTATTTTAATTTTTTTACTTCTGCCACTAAATATGAGGCATTTTAATAATATTATTACAAAAAATGTACAGTACTTATAACATTATAAATCATGGATAAGAAGAGAGGGTAGTTTAACTTTATTTTTGTTTGTTTAGAGATTTTGAGTTGAACGATATTTTACCATTGACTACTTTTTTATTCCTCACTGTAGTTTTAAATAAAGAAACTGTAATTGACGGTGCTATACAAGTCAAAAAATCCATGCCTGCCTCGTAGTGAAGTTGTAGCTTTCAGTAATATGTATATTTTAATCAGTTTTCAACATTTTGTGAATGTTGACTACCTGACGTTCATTTTTAGATGTGCTATTAACATTCAGTTGGATTCAGAGAGTTACCTGGAAAGTTTTATGTATAAATATGTAAAATAAAAATTAAAAAAATTGTTTCATATGATATGTCTTTTTGTTGACTAGTGGTTGACTTTGGTGATGCACCAGTAATGTATTCATGTACTAAATGTACAATTCCTAATTTGCCATCACCAGAAAGAGCCTTTTTTGCCTATCACATGAAATTATGGAGAGAAGACAGGATTTTTTGTAGAGTTATTTATTTGTAAGTTCATAATGTATGTAAGACATTGACTTAAGATATTCTTATATTATTATAACATTCACCGGGGCCCTAATAGTGTGACAGTTGTGTGACTCAGCAGGCACAAACGGTAGATGTTTTTATATTTTATTGTCCGGGCTAAATATTTAAATGACTCACCAATGCCAGAAATAAAAATCTATGTTAAAATCTAAGCAGCATATTAAATGTATGTATGATATATGGTAAGCTCTGCTCAGCGCTCTGCCCCGCGCTCGGTGCTCGCCGCGTCCCCCTCCGCTCGCCGCTGGCGGCCCCGGCGCAGGGCAAGGCCGAGGTCTCCTTCCCACTTCCTTGTAGCCGATTCCGTGCTGGAAGGCCGGGTCCGGCTCCCTGCTCCGCTCCGCGGCCGCTGCCTGCAGCTGGAGGTGGAGATCTGGGTCCTGAAAGTTCCCTGTCTGTTTTCTGTTCTGTGCCAAGCCGACCTTGGCGATGTGTGTGGCTACTGACTTTATTCAGGGTGTTTTCAGAAAAGCGTGCGATGTATCAGGATTTCATCCCGCACAAGGAATGCGTTTCACAAAATGCTTTGTTCTCTTTTATTTTTCACTTTCCTTGCTTCCCAGAAATTTGGTGCCAGGCAGGCACCAAAACTGTGCTGGAGCATTGCAAGCCTGGGGAGTTTTTGTGCTCTTGGGTTTTTCTGTTTGTTTGCAATAGAAATCCTGCTGCCCAGCCTGTGCTTCGGGTTTGCTTTAGGGGCTTTTCTTTTTTTTCTTTCTTTCTTTTTTCTTTTTTTTTTTTTCCCCCTTTTACTCGTTCCGAGATGTTTTTGCCCGGAGGCTGCAGGGGGCTGCTGCCCCCGGCTTTCCCTGCAGAGCGGTTTCTGCCAGGGAAATGGCCGTGGGATTTTCCAGGGCTCCCTCCCGTGCAGGGTTTCCCGGGCACCGGGAGAGGCGGCGCCGGTCGCCCTGACACAAACCCCTTAATGGGAGTTTCCCAAAGACCCTCCGTGAGCATCCGGAGTGCGGGGCAGCCGCATCCAGCGGGAGCTGCGGGGGCTGAGCCCGGCGGCGCTTCCGGAGGGGCGGGACGGGGGCAGCACTGGAGCGCCCGCGAGGTGGGAATGCAGCCCCAGCTATCTGCTTCGCTTCTTTGGGGTCTCTGCAGATGGTCGATACAAAGCCGTGGGGCCGCTGGCTGCCCGGCCGCTCCTGCCTCGCTGCTGGCGCTTCCATTTGGAGGTGTCCGCGGGCTCCTTGCCCTGCTGCTTTGCAGCGCGGCCCCGTTTTCCGTGCTCCGAGGCGGCAGCGGGGGCTCCCGGGCAGCTCCCCGGCGCGCTGAGCGCTACGTTACGACTGCGAGAGCCCCCGGTTGCACCGGTTCCGTGTGAGCGTTGAAATAGAAGGCCCGGGCGGCCTCGGGCCCCTCGGCACCACCGCTGCTTCCCGGGCACTTTGAGGGGGCGCCGAGACAGCCGGGAGAGCTGGTAACTTGCTAAGTGCCTTTAACTTGCTACAGAGAAGTTGGTGCCATGTTCGGTTAACCAGCTGCTGCTGACTACTGAGCTATTTATTTTTTTTTCCCGTTACATCTTTAGAAGCTTTTTTTGTTTTTTTTTTTTTTTTTAAACACGAAACTGTTGCTGGGTTGTTGCATCTTCTCGGCTCTCTGTCCGCTGTACTCGAGTGTCGTGCTGATGTGTATGATGACACTGCTGTAGACGTCAGGAATTAAAGTACGTTTTTAAAAGAGAACCGTGTTGTGTGGTCTGTGTAGCAGCCGTGGCCGTTCTCGGCCTGGGGTGGGTTTTGCCTCCTTTGCAGCTGGACAGTAACTGGAGCTGAGTGTGTCAGAAAGTGCAGAAACCCTCGTTCCTATTTAGGGGTGTCATTTGGGGCACCCAGCAGATGTTCTTTTTTTTTCTTTTCTTTTTTTTTTTTTTTTAAATACCTGTTTTTATAGGGTCTCTGACATACCAAACAGGCCGCTTTCACTGCGAGCTGCTACAGACTCTTTCTAATATTTGCTGTATTTACAAATGTTGAGAATCTGATTCTGAACGTTGGTTTCATTCATTTGGTACCTAATTTTCTGCATTAAAAACTGGGGAGGAAGTCTTGATCCAGCAACTCTTTTTTTTATGCTATTTATTCAATACAAACTTCTTAACAATTCGCCCTTGCTTTTGCAAATGCAGGGAGGAATTCCAAAGCCTTGCCCAAACTTGCACAGCAAGGTACCTGTAAGTCAACATCCTCCTGAAAATGGACCTTCCCAGAACAGGTTATTTTATCGGCTATTGCTCTCCGGGCGTGGGTCCCACCTCCTGTGTCTCCCATGGCCTTGGCCTGTGCGTTTGCAGCTCCTCCTGCCCGTGCCCCTGCAGCAAATGGAAATGGAGCCGCATGGGATGCTGAGCCCAGCGCCGTGTTTTCCTTATGCCAGCCGGGCACTATGGAAGCACCTGTTCCTGCTTGGGAAAAGTACCTATTCTGACCTAAAGTCACCAAAAGTACCTAATGCAGGCAGCAAAAAAAAAAAATTACCCAATGTGCTTAAGCCATTGGATGCTGCTTTTTTTTGGTCTTCCTTAGGTGACAAAAGTGAACACTGTGCGCCTGGTAGCAGGGCTCAGGTTTTTCTCTAGAGAGTTAGCTCCAGGGGCCATTAAAATTGCAGTGTCTGCAATAATAAGCCTGAATATCACGCTAAATTATCATGTTAAGTGAAGTCGTGTTAAGTTATGCACCAAACCTGATTTGGGGCCGTTTCCATGAGCTATAACAATTCTTCAATGGCAGGGATTGCTGCAGCATGGGAAGAGGCTGAATTGGGGGATGAATACAAGCAGAAGAACAAAAAGAGCCTCCAATTTCTTCTAGTTTCCTGCCTAGGGATTAACAGGCACTAATGGAGCTGGTTGTCGCACACTCACGGCCATGTCGTGGGAGGAGGAAGAGGATGGAGCTGGCGAAGCAGCAGCCGAGCTGAGCACGGGCAGCCTCCAACACGCAGTGGCTGCTGCACGTCGCAACATCGTCACCGAAGAGCAGCAAATCCCTGGAAAACGCAGCTGTCACCCATGGCAAAGGTTAAAAAAAGACAAAAAGGGAAAAAAAAAAAAAAAGGAAGTTAATTCACAAAATATGACCCCAACCACAGCGCATCGCTCCCATGAGGCAGCTGGGACAGGCAGGAATTGCATTGCATTCTGTACAGACAAGCAGTGAGGAGAGGAAAGAGGATGATGGATTTATAGTATGTTCTTTTTTTTTAAAAAAAAAAAAAAAAAAAAAGCTTTTTATTTTAAAGGCGATGTTGGTACTAAAAATTACAGAGGTGTTTGGTTCCTTGGGACACTGACCATGAATAAATGCTGTTACAGCCACCGTCCTTCCCTGAAACACAGAATGAAAGGCGAAGAATCAAAGTCATGACTAAATGCTTCCACATTTGCGACAATAAAAGAAGCATCTCTGAAGTCCAAGTGTTGCTTAATGTTTCTGAGTGGCTGCAAGAAGCAATTTAAGACATCAGCATCAGCTCCTGTTGCCTCGTGGCCCTTTTCCACAGCTTCGGTTGTGTTACAAGGTCCCAGAAACGCTCGACTGATCTGAGACTTGTCACATGTGTCTGCACTCTATGCCAGGTCCTTTCCTTGTGGGAATCAGGGAAACCAGGAGGAATTCCCTGGCCATTGGGGCAGGAGAGGGGAGTCACCCTGCAGGGGAGCTGGCAAAAACACTTACGTGTCTTGGCAAGTCAGTGGCTAATAAAAAAAGACGGCCTTGGAAATGAAAGTAAATATGTAAGTACGGGCCAGATAAATACTGTTGCTCATCATGGATGCCTAAGATTAAGAAAACAACGCAAGTGGGGCGTACCTGTTTGGGTTTCAAGGAGCAATTCCGCAGGCCCGGCTGCGCGCTCCAGCACGCCCTTCCTCTGCTGCCCAGGGCCGGTGCGCCCGCGTTGCCTTTTGCCTTCCTCCACGGGATCTCCCAGGACTTCAGTTCCTTGGATCAAAATCCACCTGTGTTTGCAAAGCGTGAGACTTTTCCCTCCCCCAACGCTGAGAAATCCAGTTGTCTGGGGCTGCTGCAGCGGCCAGGCGCCTCCTGAAATGCGACCAGCCCTTCAGAACAAACACGTGGCTCTAAGCCAGACACTTCTTGCCAAAGAAGCGCTGTGGCTCGGGCTGCCCTGTCCTTGCTCCCCGTCGGAAGGCAGGATGGCTGCAGCGCCGGGGCCGTGCGCGCGCTGAGCAGCCCCTGCCCGCTGCTCTCCCTCCACCGGCGCGTCCCGACCCAGCGCCCAAGGACGCAGGACCCCGTAAAACCCCAGCGGGAGGGTCCCTTGAGCACCCGAACTGAGCAGGGCGGGTGAGCGCGGGAGCGGCGCAGGGATGGGGCCAGCAGGGAGACCCCCCTCGCCTGCCGTGTGCCAGGATCGCGCAGGCCCAGCCACGGCGAGCCAGGTCACGCCGCTGCGGCGAGGAGGGGAGGCTGCCAAGCAGCAGCTGCTTTTGCTTTCTTTTGTGAGTTTTCCTTCAGCAAGCCCGAGCGCGCAGAAAGTCCACTGGAGCGCAGCCCGAGCGACTCCCACGGGCCCTCGGGAGGGCATCCCCCAGGAAAAGCCGCCCCGGCACTGCTTACGGGCTGCCGGCGGCCTCCGCGCGGGCTCCTGCAGCGCGCGGCCGGTTTCGCTTCCTCATTTTCATAAAGCAAAGTGCAACCCGGTCTACGAAGGCCCTGAAGTTGCCCCAGCCTGAGGACCGAAGCGGCTGAAGGCACTGAGGCCGCTGCTAAAGCAGCTTCCTGCAGCAACGCACGGAAGCAGCAGCGATGCCCCCATTGCAGCCTGAACTGCCTCAGGATTTGGAGGCCCAGAGCCCAGTGGGATCCCCAGGGATGGGATTTTTCCGCAGCCCCCGGGGCCCTGCTCGAGCCCCACGCAGCTCCGGCCGGAGGGAGCCAGTGCGGCGGCTGCCCGGAGAACCGGCCATCCCTGCACCTACCTCACCCCGGGGCTCCTGAGAGCAAAACTCTGGGAAAGACACAGGCCTTCAAAAGAAAAGTGAAATACATGCCGTTGAGTGAAAAGGGAATTGCAGAGTTTCACTTGGATTTGCTGAGATAGTGACCTCTAGACCGAGCACGGATTCCAGTTACCCGGCTCGTCACTTCTCCGGCGGCCCGTCAATGAAACTGCGAAGCAACACGTGGGCGTTGTTAGAAATTTCCGCAGGTGGCAGCCCCAGAGCAGCCTGCAGGGCCCCGTGCCACGCGTGTCCCACGCCGTAGCTGCCACTGCAAGGCGCTCTGCTGCGCGGAACGAGCACGTTTTGGCTGCGCAGTGAGACAAGCGGCTGCCGGGCCTCCCGCGCCCGCCAGCATCGGCGGCACCGCTGCTCTGTGTGCTGAGCAAATCCCTGCTCGCCTCCGTCCACAGCGCCCCAGGCAGGCAGGGCCACGGGACCGTCCCCGAGCAGCCACCGGCGCTGACGTGCAGGGGCTGCCACCACGGGGGCCGCAGTGGCCGGGCTGCTCAGGGCCATCCCGGGCTGCGGGTACCCGCCGGTGCTCAAGCGCCCTGGTCTGTGACACATCCTCCAGCTGATTTTCCTTTTTCCCCAGTCCTGATTCCATCTCTTAGCACCTGCTGCTTGTCAGAAAAAATTCCTCGGATGGGGATGCACTTCGGATTCACAAGTGCTAAATCACCCAAGTGTTGCCAGAGCTTCACACACTATTGCACCCATTTTCCTTTGCTGAATCTCCAGCAAATAAACGGCGGCAGGTTCCTGCCTGCCCCCACGCCAAAGCCCTGCTCTGCGGACAGCAGCACGGCACTGCTGGCGGCACGGGCTGCCGGGAACCCCCTTCCACCAGGGCAGTTTTCCACTGTTTCTTTTGTCAGAAAGAAACCAGAATTCCCAACCAGAATCCTCCTTCAGTCCACACAGGCAACTCCGGTTTGAACTGCTCTTTAACAGCACTAGTGGCAACCCCATGCTGCTTAACATCACAGTTCCTAATAGCCAAACTCTCCTTGCTGTTTTCCAGCTGTTCCCATAAAACCAGACTCGCAAGGCTGGTGCTTGGCCTTCCTGTCTTTGTCCTTCTCGCTGCCTTAGACTCTGTTCACCTGCTGGAACAGCCCAGCTCTGTAGGGCAGCGCCAGCACTAAGCGGTGCTGCCTCTTTCACTGGTCTTAACAGTGAAGCAAACTGCAATTTCGTCCGTGCCGCGCGCCCTGCGACCCGCCTGCCTGCAGGGCAGGGCCCCGCAGAGGGACCGGCCAGGGGCGAGTGAAGCTCTGCTGCCCCGCATGCAGCCTCGAGAGAAGCATTTCCTACCTACGTAACAAGAGAAATCCAACATGTGTCAGCACAGCTTGGATCTGGGAAAAAAAAAAAAAAAGACTCTCCAGATAGCCCTAATTCCAGAAATGTGCTCTTTCCAGGTTATTAACGAACTACTATTAAAGCTGAGGGAAAAGAACCTGCATTTTATTCTGCCTCAGCAAGCCTGTTAACCGGGCTGAGAGGAGCGAGTCGCAGCTGACGAGGTGAAGGCGGATGAGACCCGCTTGTCCTCCTGCGGCAGCAGACGTTCCCTGGTTTGCGGGGAAGTGCTGGATTTTGAACTGGGAGCAGACGGATGGCGCTGAGCTGCCCCGGCAGGCCGGGCAGCAGGGCCGCTGTGCCAGTCTTCCTCCTTCGCCCTGTCCCACCACGGCCCACAGCTGCCTCCTGCACTTCCATCCCTGCAAACAGAAGTTAACCGCAAGAGAAAGCACCGGCTCCTGTAAAGCGCCTGTTCCTGCGTGTTGTACCCAGGTGCTTCTCCCTTTGCTCCGCGCTAAGGGTAGGGTCACAGTGCTACCTCCCTCCGGAGCAGAGCTAAAGCCCAGGAAAGGACACGGAGGAACTGCTGCTGTCACCCGAGGGTGCCCACCCCTGCCACGGCGGGACAGAGCAGCCAGCAGGCGGGAACCGGCCTTGCCGGCCGCCCCTCTGCAGCCGCGGTGCTGCCGAGGAGGAGCTCGGCTCCTGCGCCAAGCGCCCGCGGGCACGGCGCGACGGAGGCGCCCAGCTCGCCGGGTCTCACCCGGCATGACGTTTTCCACAGCTCTTCTCCTTCCTGTGTTTCCACTCCCAAAGCCAGGCTCCAGTGTGAACTGCAGTGGTCCCTGCCGTGCATGCGCTGCCCAGGTGGTCTGGCCAGGAGCTGGGAACACTCGGATATCCTGGAGACCTGACCTGAAATCTGCTACTGTGAACAGTCAGAAATGTGCAAGTTCTTCTGAAAAGCAGTTACTTTTAAACACTCCATGCATCAGACCATGTCCTACGCTCATGTGGACTGAAAGACGGTGGAGGTGGAAACTTGGTGGAGCTGGAAACTTGGTGGGTTTTCATTTCATATGTATTATCTGTTGAGTAAATCACCCAGCTCCCAGCTCTTTAAAGTATAAACACGGGAACCTCTTCACCTCAACCTGCATATTTTGAGGGGACCGCGCCAGCAGGGCAGCAGTTACGTGCGTAGTGCTCAGATGACCGCAACGGCTTGGGCTCGATTCAGACTCCTTGAAATCTCACAACTGCACTGAAGTCCATAAACGGTATCTGCATATGAGCGTCTAAAATATTTCCTACTTACAGAAAATACCACGCACTCCCAACACCACAGTGGGATACAGCGGGTTTCAGTTCACGCCTCTACAGGGAAAATTTCCCCCAAATTTATTCCGAGAGGTCAAATCCAACACCACAGTGCAGCTACAACCCTCAGCTACAGCCGCATCGCCGCGCGGCTCCCCGGCCACAGAGAAACACGGCAGGTGGCACCAGGCCCCTCATCAAGATCACCCCAGAACTCCCCGTCGTTAACAGAGCCCTCCCTGCTTTAGTCCTGAACATCCAACGCACCTTCCAGAAGGAAACGGGACATTTCACTGCACCGCATGTCAGTGTGGATTAAAGCTGTGCCGGGGGAGCCGCACATCTGAGCTGGCAGAGATTAAATAATTGACAAGGACACGAAAGCTTCTAGTGTGAGTGCTCTCACACGATATTTGCTGCAAATTCAGACCTGCTTAATGCTTTCCAATCTTCCCATATGTGCATGTCAAAAACACTCCGGAAGCTCCGTCAAATGACACTTTGTGGACAGGCTAAGGGAGAGATTGAGAATCAGCTGCAGACACCACCGCAGCTACCACCACTCTTCCCTACCCTCACCTTATACAATATCTGCAATGCAATGACCTTGAAGTCTTGATTCGCCAGATTCTGCGTTTCTTCCTCCTTTTCATTTTTGAGGATGAGGCAAAGCATAATTTGAAACCAAACTAATTGCTGAAAACCTCTTCTGTGTTTTAATTTGTAGTGATTTAAAGAGCCAAAGGTTGTTTTGTCTGAAAGGTAATCGCCTTCCACATGGATTTGGAAAATGGAGCAAACAAATTACTCAATGTATTTTAATAGTGGCTTGCTTCAAGAATTGCTGCTCAAAGAGAAGGTAATTTATCCTGAGAACCTGATAAATATACAAAAAATACATAAGCTGGATGTGCTTTTTTTCCCCTCAAGTAACTTGGATAAAGACTATAATTTCTAGTAAGTGTTCTCAGCAGGGTCTCCCGTTATCAGAGTTACTGGTTTTTAATCTGAAGAACAGCTAAACAATCTTTGGCCCAATGAACTTGAAATCAAGTGCAGCAACTTACTGTGAAATGTGTACTCAACATATTTGTGACACTGAACGTTGGTAGTCCGTAGTCCTCACCCTTGCTACGAGCATCCACTACTTCTGCCTTTCCTAGTGAACGCTGCAGGGCCCGGATTCCCACTGTAAATTCTTCCTGTGCATGTTCTGCTTACCTGGGAGAGGAAAAATACAGCTTTTACGAACCTTATAGCTGCTATTGGACCTTATATTTTTTATGAACCAGCAGACATCAGATCTCCCTGACTATCTCCAAGAGCAAAATGAAGAGTTTTTATCACAATGGACAGGTAGACAAACATTAAATGTGTTTTAAGGGTAATAAGTGTGTATATTGGTCATCAGCACTGGTTCTTTTGTGTTACAAATCTATGTAAAATGTGAAGTTTTGTACTGACGTCACTCCAGAAGTGTCAGCATTCTCCTGTGGAGATACATTGTTGTCTTGCGATCATTGCCTGAGTGGAAATAACTTTATAAAAGCTTCCCTCAGATATAACCTTGCCTGCAGATAAGCTCATTTCTGGGAGGATTTCCTACCAGAAAGGGTACGCTCAAGGTCGGCATGCATCACATCTGTCTCCTGTTCTCCTTTACACTGCATTCTCCACCCTTGCTTTGAAAATAATCCACAGTCCAAATCGCTCAGCAGCCAAAAACATCTACATGTGGCATCTATGAAACCACCCCCTCACCTGCCCTCTCCACGCACAAGGAAACAACCCAAAACCCAAAAGCACCCTAAATGTATCCCTGAACATAAACTCCCTGCCGGAAGAGCAGCAAGGCGCAGCAGGGACCTGGTGACGTGGTTCTTCCCAAGGGTGAGTTGCTGCTGCGCAGGGCACCTTCCCGAGGGCCTCGGTGGAAACGCGGGGCCGGGCGGCCGCGGCGCTCCCGGCCCCCTCCAGCACCTCGCAGCAAAGCGGCATCAGCTGGAGCTGGGTTTCCTCTCCCCAGGGGAATGTCCGAACCACAAGCCGTGCCGGAAACTCTCCGCTTCCCCCGTGACCCTGGCTGTGCCCAGGCGCTCCGAGCCCGGCCCCTTGGTTTCGGTAAACCCTCGCGGCTGCCTGGCTCCGGTGTTGACACATCCCACGCTCCCAGCCCGCCTGCTCCGGCGCTGCAGCCACAGGCACTTTCCAGGTTCTGCCATCTGCTCCTTGCGGCGCGCGGGCAAGGATCGAGGTTACCACTCGCGTGACCCGATTCAGACCAACACAGCTCCGCAGGGAAAGACAAAAAACCCACCGCCCTAATACAAACGTTTTAGCCCAACAAACATCCAGGCTCCTTTCTCAAGTTCATCCCTTCAGGAAAGCAGGCTCTGCTCCTGCCCGTTGCTCTCTGGGCCGCTCCTGCCTTCGTGAAAGGGCTGGGACCAAGCCCTGGCACAGCCCGATGAGCCCCTACACCCGGACAGTTTTGAACCACTTTTTCTTCCCACTAAGGATAAAGCGGCTGCTGGGAGCAATGCTGATTATAGCCACATGTCCGTAGAGGCTCTGGTTTTCTTTACTCAAGTTCATTTTCAAACTTACCTCCAAATTCCTCTGGAAGAGGGAGATTCAGTGGATGTTGATAAGTGTGTGAGCTGCAGCAGTCCTGACAGTGAGACAACGAGCACAAAATTAGCAAAAGCAGAACTACACCCACCTCTTTCTTTAGCCCGAGTTTCTCCCTACTTGCCCATCAGGCCAGAGAAAGAGCCAAAAAAAATGAAACGAAGAGAGATTTTGGACTCAGAGAGACAAGACAAAGGGATGGATAAAGAACAGAGCACAGAACAGAAATGCTCCACTGAGAGAAACAGAAAATGAAAAAGGGGGCCAGTGAAAGTGGAAGCACGGCGGTGGTCAAATGATGTCATCAGAGGCCAAACGCTTCTTCTCGGGCACATTTCATTCTTGTAAGTAGTTCCCCAAAGAAATCACTGGGACGGTTAACACGAATCAAGTTACTCACATCTGTGTTTTCAGGATTAGGATCACAGGGAAGACGAGCAGATAAAGGAGGATCTCTTGGGTGGCCTCAGTTCTCCTGGAAGTCCCGTGGGGAGTGACGGGCTGCACAGCGGGGCTGAAGGAGAGGATGAGGAGAGAGACGCGAGGGTCCCTGTTTGCCAGCCCTCCCTGCCCATGCACGGAGCAGCACCCAGGCCCAGGAAGCTCCTTGCAAGAGCTTTCCTATTTTAATTTTAATTTTAAGTTTTAAAACAAACCCCACAGAGCTGAGCCTCCCCAACCCTTTTCCTGTAAGTAAAGGTTACTGGATCCAACCCACATCCCTTAGTTCATGGTACTTTACAGAAGTAAGTACCTAGGATAACACCTTACAGTGTCAATGATGAGATGAGTGTCAGCGTTCCTCGAACAGAAGGGTTTTACAATACGCCTTGCAATAAACTCAGTTGGTTCCTGACGAAGGAAAAAAAAAATGATAATCAGCTATGGAAAACTGCTATAGATCAAATTGAAAAAATCTGGGATAAAAAAATTGAAAGTTAATAGAATGGACACAGCAAATGTCCATTCTAACAAAAAAATCTTCCTTTTTTTCCCCTCTTTTCTAGAAAACTCTTAGAAAATCCTCCCATTTTGGTAGGACATATTACTTGTATACAGGGTAATCATTCAAAATATCTCCGTGTATATTTTTGGAGACAAGCCACCTATCCGGTGGTCATCAGGACTGCGTCCTTTTCCTGAGCAAGTCTGTATTCTGGCATACAGATTCAAACTTGCAGTCAGAGCCTGCGAATGAGACGCTACCATCTGGGCCCTGCTGTCTCGTGTTCTCTCTGCCTACCCTAAGGCCACAGAGCTGCTACGTTGTCACCTAATGCCAGGTGACAACTAAGGGCCAGAGAACCCACAGTGAAGCACAGAGATGAGGATAGTACATTGTAGGGTGTGCGACAAACTGAAGGAACCCCCATTCCCCAAGACCCAGGGGAAAAGGTGATTGATCCATAGGGATTTATGGATTTTAGTGCGCTGACTGCTGATCCAGGAAAACATTTCTCCTCCTAAATAACATATTTATCCTTTAAACCAATGAAATGCTAGTGCAAGCACATGCTCAGGGTTATGCTTTTCAAGGGGTTCCTCACTGAGCAAGCAGGAGTGGCCAAAAAAATATCATAAAATCAAATCTCTTTTGAGTCTTTCCTTTCCCATTTTCACCAGTTCCCCACAGCAATCAGAAGCAACTCTACTGTCAGTGAAGTTGTTCTGCTAAGATATCTGAAACCAAAAAATATCTTGGATCATAAATGATCTTCCATAAGTTAGCTATGAGAACTGTAAAAAAAATTAAAATTATTTTTTATTAACCAAAGCAATCAGCAATTTTATCCACGCAAACATTTTTAACAATATTTTGCTTTTTATGTAGCAACAATTTACAATTAACTGTCAGCTGTGATATAATTGCATATGGGCAACAGAACTTACCTTAAAACAATCATCTCATCCAGGAGATCTTCTTACAAGTCAATGTGCTACACAGTCTTCATGAGGGATTTGGAAATCAGCCTTCTACTGAAGAAAATTTAAGTAAATAAGGCAGGAGAAGGTGACATTACTTAACCGGACGAACTGTTAGAAGTACCTGTAAATATCCATTTCTCCACAGTACGAGGGCTGGAGACGCATGTGATCACATGTGATATTGGAGCCGCTTAGGAAGTTGCACGTGGGATGCCTGTAAAAGCTGGGAAGTAAGGCAAAAATTGTTATTCCCACCTGGAAGAGCAGAGGGAACAACCCCAGCCTGCAGCAAAGGTCGGGTACCACAACTCCTTATGCTGCCACACGCTTACAGGAACTTCATGGCTTCTTCAGAACCGGGTGGCTGGATCATAATTCTCATCACTCACATTCAGCCCTCAAAACTAAACTGCATCGAGGTTTTGGAGGTTTTGTTTTTAGCAATTTGTCTTCCTTATTATTATTATTTTTCCTTTCTTTTTCAAATATCACAATTCGGTGTTATTTCAGTTAGTATCAGTGGAGACAAGAACACAATTTAACCTGTTTTTTACTGCAATACTGTTACAGTTTTATAGCTAGTCCCCAGACAGGTTCCTACTCCTCTCTGGGAATTGATTTCAACACGAGCAGTTGCAGTTGAAATAAAGCCAGTGACATTTTATTTTCTTACCTGAAATGCTAGCTATTCTAACCATTTTAATACGATGTACTCTTACTGAGCTTTATCTCTGAATGTATACCACATACCCATATATTTGTTGCTTTAATAACAAAAGACGTCACTGCATTTTTATTCTCTTTCATTTGCTTGAGGTAATGACTGGCTGAGATGAACGCATGCAATATGCAATAAAAAGAACATGGATTTTTCAGTTAGGACTTCTGTGAAAAGAACTTGCTTTTAACTGGTGGTTGCTGTTGACAAAGAAAAATATTACTGTGTCTAAACCCCTCCCCCTAAGTAATATTACTAGATCTCAGGATTGGTCAAATATAAGATTCTTCGAGAAGAAGGCGGCAGACAAATGGAAGAGGATGGGGATGAAAAAGAGGAGTGCCTCTCTGGAATAAAAGCAATAAGACTTTACTACCTCTTTTCTAACACCTAGAAAGAACTTATTATTTCTTGATTCTCGTTGTTTTAAGGCTGTCTTCGTCCCTTATCAGTTTTTCTGAACTGTTAAATGTTAATACTTTACATATAATATAATATACATATACATCTAGTATTGCATCAGTAGTACTTTGTATCTGCAAGTTTCTTTCAACTTTGTGGAGAAGTTAGTGCCTTACACTGCACTTTGAAATATTCCAAAGAATTCCTTACGAAACAGTGCACGCTGCCAGGGCTCAAAAGCCTGTGTGGGGGAGCAGAGAATACAAATATGGCTCCAATATGGTTGAAATCAGGCAAAATGAGTCAAAACAGACCAGGCTCAACCCTCAGCTGAGACAAACCAGCATACCCAAGACTGCCACATAGTGCTACACCACTTCAGCATCCGTGTCATCGGGATTTTCCTCTGGGGGGATTTGGACTGGCAGGATGTAATTAATGAAGTATCGGTGCTGGAGCTTCAACAGGTCGCTGGATTTAGTACCTCTGATCTTGTCGTAGGTGCCCAAGGATCTTCAGCAGCCCAAAAGTGGCTGTTGATTCAGGTGCTATCGGGAAAATAAACTGGTCATAACATTGTTACCATTTCGACTTTATTCATCATAGTTATTTGAGAAAGAGCTTCCTAGTTGTAAAATAACAAATGCATCAACACCTTCAATTATTTCATCTTCTATGAGAAAAACATTCTCTCACTAGTGCTAGGAGCTTCAACCACCATGTGTGGCAATAACCTATTACCAACCCGCTGGGCTGAGGAAGCACCGACCAAGGAAGTGTTTCTGCCTAGAAACAGCTGGGCAACAACAGAACATTCTTCACAAATTATGCATAAGCCATATGCTGCAAGAGGTGTATACTACATAAAGAGTAAAATATAGCTCAGGTTACTGCATAAAAGGTGTCCTGCTTGTGTGTCCGTCTTGCTTGTGTAGCCTTTTGAAGAGAATTAAGTATCTTGGCTTCCTCTGCTCCTTTCAAAGAACCCCAGGTAAAATTTTGGTGCTGCTGAGCCCTTTGTAAGAGTGGCAGAAATGGCAAAAACAAGCAGTTCCTGCCCAAGTTCTGAGCCAGCGCACACTGGTTGTGCCTTGCACATCGAGAAATCTCAAGCATCATTGCTGGAGAAAACACTATGAAACCTGGAAAGCCTCAGAGATGCCTTTTTAGGAACACATATGCCTGCATATTCCCAAAGTGTGTTTCACTTCCACGCAAGAAAAAAAAACTCTCCAAAACAAGAGCGAAACTACAGCCCACAGCTTAATGACTAGTGCTTAAGTGGAAAGCACACAGTAAAAGTGAAAAATTATACAGAGCTGGTATTCAGGCAAAGTAGGTCTTTGGATACCCCACAAAGCTTATGGGAAATAAGATGTCAATTAAAATAAAGAATCTGAAAATTTGACATAAAACTCTTGATTCATCCCACACCCTTCTAAGTCAGTGGCAAAACTCCCCTTGATTTCATTGCAGACCTGACAAAACCTGGAGTTCTCCACAGCTTTTTGACCGGACTAAGAACGGGCCACATGCAATATGAACTAGTACTGAAATACTTGGTCATTAGAACAACTATAGCAACAAAAAGTAGTTTCCAGTCAGACAGCAAGCAGTTTTGTTAATGATATAACATCAGTTTTAACTAGTAACAAATCTGAAAAAGTTGTTTACATAACATCCACACATCCATTTTAAATAATTGTATTTTTCTTAAAACTTTTTTTTTTTATTGAAAATTTGCAATTTTATTAGCCACAGCCTGGGGGCAGGTGCAAAGAAAGAAGAACAATGCAGCTCTGAGGCTCCAAACAAGGAGCGCTGCTCCAGCACAGCGCAGTGCCCAGCGCCTTACTTAACAGTTACTGCGTTTTCCTAGCACATTTGAGGAGGTTTTGCCTTCTTGGCTCCCCCTCGAGCGAGCCCTGGTCACACTCGGGGTGGGTTTCACCCGCCTCTTCCCCTCCTGTTTGCGAGGACACCTGGCTAGGACCCGCAGAGGGCTGGCACGGGCTTGCCCGCCCCGAGGGCTGCCGAAACACATCCGTGTTTGCTCTTGTACGTGACAGGGCACCACACGCGTGGTTCGGGACACCGGGGTACTCGTTCCCCAGCACGTGCCAACCGAGCGGTCCCGTATGGAGCGGACACACTTTACACGTACAGCCTCAACGACCACCGAGTTCTCCCTGTGCCCACAAGGTAATGGAGGAGTGTTTTGTTAAAGGAGGAGAGCACAGCCACGGTAACTGTTCTCCTCCAGGTGTGCTAAGGGCAAGCCTAGAAACCATTATTAGTCTAACAGCAACCACTGAAACTAACGCCAGCACAACCTCCACCGCTGCTCTTTCTTTTGCGGAAAAGAGGGTTGAGGCCTCCTTTTTTGTGAGTCCGCAGGGATCTTCCTCACCTCTGGAGCTTTAAAGGCAAAAGACTGAACAAGCTGCCAAGCCACCAGGATTCAGCACATTAACCGAGAACTCTCCAAGCAAAGACTTGCCTTGATCTGTGCTTGGAGGACTTCACTGCTCCAAAGCATTAAGGGGGCTAAGGCTGAGCCTGCAGCACTGGCAGAGCCACTTGGAGCCCGCGGTCCCCTAACGCAGGGAACCCAACCACCCCTCTGCCTGCCTGGCACCCTGGGGCTTCCCTTTGTGTTCCCTCTATTCACAAGCCAAAAATAAACCCCAGATGGATGTAGTTAAGGAGCACCCCACGAGGGTGCCCGGCGCCTTCTGGCAGCCCGGCGCCCCAAGGGCAAACGGCGCCGGTAACGGCGGCGCCGAGGGCCGCCCGAGGCGCCGCGGGGCTGCGGGAGCGGCGGGCGGGATTCCCGCGCTCTCGGGATGAGCGATCCC
>VZSV01000051.1:2074042-2104605 GCA_013398735.1 Nothocercus julius
CGCGCACGGCGCGGAGCGCGGCCGCGTGCGGGGGACGGCGGCGGATGCACACCTACGCGTAGCTACGCGTAGCTACGTATAGATACGTATAGATACGCGCAGTCACGCATCGTGCCTCAACGCACAATGCATGGAGATCTTATATGAGCACTGCATATATACAGCTATAGTGCATATCTATGCGTCTAGTATATCTACAGACGTATAGTGTGTGTGTATATATACACACAACTAGAGAGTATCTATATATTATAGTGTATATCTACTATAGTATATAGATATACTAGAGAGTATATATAAAGATATATAGAAAATACACACTATATTTACAATACTATACTATATATAGTATAGTATATTTAATAGTATATTTACATCTGTACTATATATAACATATCCACAGATATGTAGGTGGGCGTATCTGTATTCATCCAGAGATCTGTATAAACTAGACACATGCTCGACGTGCTGGGTGCTACGTACTGGACGCCAGCTGTACCAGGTGACGCGCACACGTGCTAGGTGCCCCCGCGGTGACGTACCAGGCGGCTGGGCACCCTGCCGCTCCCCACGGCCCTGGCTGCTCCGGAGCCTTCCTTTCGTTTTCCCGCCGCCGAGCCCTGTGCCTCCTCCCCTGGAGCCCGCGGTTGCCCTTTCGCACCCGTGGGCCGCCCGACAGGGCCTCCGGGACGGCCGCCCTTACTCACGGCTGATAAAAAATGGAATAAAAATAGAAGGGTCCAACAGCCTCGGCCCCGATTTCCTGCCTCCCGGGGCGCCGTGACCGTGCCTGGCTGGGGCGGCACCTAAAATAGCACATCTGGAAGGTTAAAACGGCCGGGAAAAGGGGCCAGGGGGACCCCGAACACCCCCGGCAAGGCGGGGGTGCGCGTGGAGGATGCGCGTTCCGGGGACGAGGGGGCAGCAGCAAGGGACCCGCCGCTGAGTTTACGCACCAGCACCGGGCAGAGGCTTCGCGTCCGAGCTGTAAATAGCAGCGGGGTGAAATCATCGCGGGAAGGCAGGGCCGCGTCCTCGGAGCCCCTCGAGAGACGGCGTGACTAACGGCAGCGGCGGTTTGGGAAAACATTGCCCCCTGTAAAAACAAAAATGAACAAAAATAGGTTTTTGATTATTCCAGAGCACTGCAGGGATCCGTCCAGCTGTGACAAATCGGTCTTCCTCGGCCTGTAGCTGTTGCTGCGCTTTAATACGTTTGGGCACTTTGCTGTTTAGCTGCTAACGCATCTGTCACCACAGGGCTCCAGGTTCAAGGGGTGCTCAAGCACCACGCAGGGTCGAGGCTACAATCCCCAAATGAAATTAATACAAATTAATATAATTTGACTCAGGAAAATAAAAGAACCACTGCCAGGGATCAGCCCTCTTACCTGAGCAGCCTTATCACACAAACGTCAGTGATGACCGAGGGGATGACTGTCATTTTAACACTAAAAGTCACAATGTAAACTTACCAGATGAGAGCCTGTCCAGGGAGGCAAAGGACTCAAATCCTCATTGCAATGAATTAATGCGTGGAGTCTGGCCTCCTGGTGGATGCTGTTAATGTTTTGCTGCAGTATTTCCTCATTTTATTTATTTGAGGAAAATGCAATATAGCTCCAAGTTGTTGAGAAGAAAGGATGAGCAAGGCTGGGGAGGAATCAGAGTCATGGGTGAGGGTTTCAGTTTCTCTCATTTTCCCTTTTCTTAATAGTCTGAAAGGAAATATTTGCTGGCCATACAGATTTCTGCGATGTGAGGTAATGGCTTTTTTGGGGTTTGGTTTTAACATATGCAGAGTCACCTTCTTTTTTCCCAAGCCTTTTTGCAGTTGCAGATGTGCTTGAAAACCAGCGAGGGAGACGTTCCAGCTTTGCGTTTCCAATTCCAGCAACTTGGAGCTCTTGCAAAGGGCGTCCCCACCATTCCCCCATGCTGGAAAGGCAGTTGTGGGGATGCTTTGTGAAGAGCTTTCTTTAATGATTTTTACAGCTATTAAGAAAAAAAAAAATCTGCTTTTTTTTTTTTTGGCAAAAGGTTTTGTAGGGTGGGAAGACTGCGCCTGAGGCCTTGCTCTGAAACAAGAACTGAAATCCTGAAATCTGTATAACTTCTAGCTTGGCCTTCAAAAACTGCTAATACTGCATGACAAATCTGTGCCAGGCTTCACAAACTCAGCATTAAATATCTGCCATTAGTGATATTTCACTCTCAATTCTGGAACTAGTAAGTGCCTCCTGCAAGTCACTGGAGGATAAGGTGCTGACTTTGCAGCCATGTGCAGCACATCAGAATCCTGGGGAGCTTCAAATGAGCCCAAGCTGCTACATCAAAACTGTTGTTTCATTTAGCAGTCAGGTAACCCGTCTCATACATCATCTATTAAATAACATTAAAAAAAAAGAATCACTACTATTTGAATTTTTATTAGAAAAATGATTATGCAAAAAAAAGTCATATACTAATTTACAAAACAAAATATTAAACAAGAAATTAAATATATACACAGATAATTGTACTGACATTTTGGTGGTAACCTTTGAAACATGCATATATTACAATGTTTATAACTAAACAGCCTACTCATACTCTGATACTATAAAAGTCTCCTGCAAAGAGTGTCCAATATATGTACTCAGTTTAATATGTAAAATAGATAGAAGTATATATTGATGAAACAACACGTGTTGAACAAACTGTTTTAAAACAAACTATTTAAAAATTAAGTACTTTGGACAGAAAAAAAAAACACATGGAAAGCTTTTCCTTTTTAAAAGTGACTATGGTACTTTAACTTTTGAAAGCTCCAAATCTCACTGCCAATTACATGTGTTAGATCCTGCAACAACAGCCAGCAATGCTGTTTGTTACTTCAAACAAAATTCAAAGCAGTATTTTAAATGATGATTTAATTTTTTCATGGTAACTCAAGTTTTCTTAAAAGATATGCTTTTTTCATGAAATAAGTGTGCTAGCATGACAAACCTGAGTTGCTGAAATAACCTGGAATCGTCTGCTGAAGAACTTGCGAATACATATATTACCAGAACGAGAAGTGAAACATTCTTCTGCACTTCGCAAGTGCAGATCTTTTTTTTTTTTTTTTTTTTTTTCCTCTCAATATTTATAGTTTTCTAAATTCATTTTAAGGCAATTTACCAAGTCACCTGATTTTCAGAAGTAACTGATGTTGCAGAAATAACTAAACCACTTAAGTAGATGCGTAGACAGGGAATTCAGTGCTTAGCTAGAGTCAACCAGATTAAGTAATTTTAATGGCAATGAAAATTTTCCTTTTTTTTTTTTTTTTTCCTCCAACATATATAATGGACCACAGAGTAACTATTCACTGGAGTTAGGGAATCAGAATCTAACTCCAGCTCAGAACTGCACTGAATAAAGAAATAATTCTGCCTGTCAACCAACAATTAGCATGAATTACACCATTTCCGCTCCTGTTTTCCACAACATATATATATATATAAAGCTTAGATTTATCAATATGTGGTTATAAAAAATAATCAGAAAACATTTGGTCAACATGACCAAACTGACAGCTACTGCTGTACAGTTACACCAGCTCTTACTGCTGGACTGGCTGCTGTTGCTGCTCGTTCTCTTTCTTTAGCAATTTCCATCTCTATCTTGGCTTTGATTTTATTCCAATCAACTTCCAGCTGTAAGAACAAAAAAGAGAATATGCAAAAGTCAACTAACAGTATAGAGAGAGGTTAGACAGACACCTATTCACTAAAAGGAGCATTTGATGTTACAAAGTGACTTTATTGTTATATTATTTTATAGTTCTTCACCTATAAGTTACAGCTTGCAATTATGGAATGTATCAAGGCACTAGCAAGTTCTAACAAGCTGAGCTTTCCAGGTTTAAAATAAAACTTTTTTTTTTTTTTTTTTTAAAGAATCACTGTACCTAGTAATAACACATTAAAACATGACAATAACTTAGATAAGCCTACTGCTTATCTACCTTAAATGCAACAAAACCTGTGTCCTATTATTCAAAATACAGCCCTTTACCAGTAGTACATGGCATAACTTATTTTGACCGCACCTAAAGTCCATAAGGCAAAATGATGACATATACATTAGTTATCTGATATTACAGAAATCAAATTTCTGCTTGGTATTTGACCTCTACATCAATATATGTTTCATATCCTGGCATTTCTCCAGAGGCAGAAAAACATCATTTTGTGACTGCATTCTATTCCAGTGAAACTTCAGACAATAGGCCCAGTGCAGTATCCACAGTAAAATGGCGTACAACAGTTGCCTTTTTTTCTCCCACAAATGCTTGATAAGAAAGAGTGGATCTATTTGATGTCTATAAAAAACATGCAAAAACTGGATGAAAGTGTAATTGTGAAGTTCCATTTCACTGCAGGAGAATGAAGAGTGTCAAAGATGGGCAGGAAAAAAAAATCTCAAGTTCTTGCACAGCAAATTTTCAGAGTAACTGTTACTCTGTTAACTCACAAAATAACAAGATCTTCTATGAGGGAAGATGTAGCTGTAGTACCCACATTTTCATGTGAAAAGCTTAATCCGTCATTTCGGGATGTACTTGCTGGATCCAGGTGCTTTAGATCTGATGACTGAAATCTTTATGGAGCTCCAGGAGAGAATGTGTTTGCTTTAACAGATGTCACACAGATGCTGAACATGCCTAAGGCTCATTCTGCCATCTAGCCCATCTAGCTACTTGCCAGTGAAGCCAATGATCCTTGCCAGTGACACCTAGTAACTGCCAAGATATGGATCCTCTATATGGATATATAGAAGTTCATAATACCTTGTATATAAAGACGTGAGATATAAGAACCAAGAACATTTTTTAGATTCTCTAGCTGACTGCAGAGCAGCAGTCTCAGCTGCAGCACAGAAAAGTGGTGAGAACTGCCTGCTTCAGCTTGAAGAAATGTTAGGTGGTGAGAGGGAAAAAGGAGACAAATCTCTTTGCTGTTCTTTTCTTGAGAAGGCAGAGCAGCACAAAACTTGGTCTTTCTTCTTTCATACCCTTATTGTTTGCTCTTCTTTCATACCCTTATTGTTTGCTTTTAGATTCACTAACTGAGCTTGCCCTAGTAGGCTACTGCACTAAGAATTTTCTTAACACAGTAGCCAAGACTGCCAAATCCACTTAATTGGATGGGCTACCTTTTAATTTCAGGTCCACCAACCAATACCTCCAGGACAAGGATGTGTAATACATACACTTAAGCACTTGTTGACTGCAGGGACTTTCTGCATCCTGAAACCCAAGGTTCAAGACTGAGGACAAGATGAAACACTTAAAAAGGTCCTTCTCACACCCTGCTACTGACAAGGCATTATTGCTTATGATCCCTTCCAGAAATTGGAGTTTTATTATGATTTAAAGACAGTATTATCCAGAAAAGTCTCTTTCAGAAGCAACAAAGGGACTAACATGATTTTTATTCACTAATGGATCTAAATTATAGAGAAGATTTAGCTGCTGGAATTGGTGTATAACACGAGAACTTGGCATCTGTTATCTTTTCTCCACCCTCCAGATAAAGTACTGCAAAGCTGTTTATCAGATGCCTAGACATGTTGCAGAATTTTATTCTTCTGTTTAGGAAATACAACATCCTTAGAAGTGCTAAAAGCTAATGTCTTACACTGAAAGTTAAGTTTTAATAAAAGTATTCTTTTTTTTGTAGTCTTACTCAGAAAGCGTGGAGGGAAGACCAGTATGGAACTGAGGGCTGCTCTGTGAAATTGCTGTCTCAGGTGCACATCTGGTACATCTCATTAAAGAAAATGCACAGAAGATACTCCAGTGGAAACTAAGATACTTTTAGGTCTTTAAGATCTGTGAAATGCTAATAAACTGAAGTGATCTAATGATAATGGAGAAAGATTTCCAGAAGTTTCAGGAAATTGTGTATTAAGCTATTTATCAGTGCTGGCAAAACAGTTCAAGGTTACTCATAACATATGTCTGGATATCTTCAAAGATTGTTATTGTTACTATTTAGAAGAGTATGCAAAAATGTTGAAGATAGTTAAGAAGAATATATTCAGCCATACTAAGGCTTATCTCCCTGTTTATGAAAAAACACGTGCCTTCGTTTGTATAATCCTTGCCAGGTACCAAATACATACATTCCATATCTATGCCTTCAAATAAAACACATGCACAAATAATAGTAGCCACATAGCCACGCATTAAGCTATGAACGTGCACGTAACAGTCCGATGTAAAACCATAAAATTGTGTCTATTTTTGAACCAAGAAGTGTTCAAATGTATCATTTTTTTTTCTTTTTGCCACAAAGATGGCTACAAAGGATATGCTGACTTAAAGCTGATGCTGAATAAATTCACCGTAAGCCAAATAATTTCAAGAAATACTTACGCCTTCTGCGTACTGTAAAAACCTTTTGTTGGTTTCTTTTTTATTGAAGTCCTCTAGGAACTTTTGTCGATAGGCCAGAACTGTGTCAACATGTGTCTTGTGCTTTACTGCTAGTTCTAGTGCCCTGGAATTACACAAGAATAAAATGGCCTTGTCAGGCTATCTAAATGCTCTGGCACAACTACAATCACCACAGCTTTGCAAAAAAGATACACTGAACAGTGTCTGGGCTGCAGGCGAGGATTTCTGATCTATAGTGCCAAGCAATTTTACATTATTATCAATCATAGCCGGTTAAAAGTAGCCGACATGTCATATAGTGTCTGTTTGCTTTATGATACACATTAGGAAAAACACCCAACAATTTATTTCTGTTCACAACTTTGCCTCATGATTGGAGCTTGACAGGAGGACGTTTTTATTTCAAGGAAACATAAAAGAATGCACAGACTTCAGTGTTCTCAAAAAGGGGCAAAAGGAATCACTTGCAACAAACTTATTACAGTCAGGAGTTATAAAAATCCCTTCTGAGCAGTGTCATTTTGTGCATTCAGGGCATATGCTATGCAGCATTTAACAAAATTTTAAAGGTGTGAGACATTTGCCATTGTATTAGAGTATATGATTGCTCTTACATCTGTTTTCTTCTCAATGACATAAGGAATACTTCTGTTTTATACACACAGCTTTTTGATGGCACATATTAAGCAATGTAACAAAAAACACAGATAAGTGCTTATGAAAGAAAGAAAGAAAAAAAAAACAAACAAGCAATCAAAAAAACAAAAACAAAACTCCTTTTGCCCACATTGATCTACTGGTCCATGCAGTTAATAGTAAATAGCCTCACAAGATTTTGTAAGAAAATCCGAGTTCTTGTTTAAAAAAGAAATTTTTCCTATCCTGTTTTCTCATTCATATTTTATCCACCTACACATTGCTGGGAGTCTAAATAGCTACATATCTACTTTTAGCAACAGGATATTTCAAAACAGCTTTAAGTCATTAAGGGTCACAGACAATTTGACTATTACTAAACCCTTTCCAATGTTGGCAATCATGTAAGAGTAAAACGTCACTTAAGAAATGTTCCTAAGCATGTTTCAGATTTTTATTACAGATTACTAACATCTTCTGAACACGACAGGAAAAAATAATCATTCTACTTTAGTGTACTGTCATGATACGACTTCATCTTTCTACAGCTCTGGGCAATTACAAATAGGAAATCAGCCTGTTAATTATCTGGAGTGAAACAAATGATCCAAAAACTTTAAATGTTACTTCCAAAAGACAGCTCATAAACATGTTGTGTTTAGAGAAATATTACCTATCCCAGTTGTAAAGATTGATGTTGACTTGAATAGCCTGGTAAATAAGGCCTGTCTGCAGAAGCAGGGTTTCAGCTTCCTGGGTGTTTCCACTGAACAGCAGTATATGAGCCATCCTCGATTCTTTCGAAGGAAGATCTTTGATGAAATTGATAAACTGAACCTTGTCAATCTGTTAACGAGATGTGGGATAGCTTACTAAGGGAAATCAATTAACTAAATTAGTTTTGCAGCAATTTAACTAAGACATAGTTACTTGCATTTTCTTACCTCCCCAATGGATGCATAGGCGATTTCTGCAGTAGCCATGTCTTTACTGGCAACTGCCATAGCAGCTAAGCAGGCCCACATAGTCTGATCCTGAAATCAAAACAAAATGCAACTCCTAAAACCTCACGAATTTAATATTATATTTAAATTGACTTCTGATACAAACTATACAAATCCTGAAAATATTCTACAACAATACATCTCTCAGTTACGCCATTCCCTATCCTGCAGTCTAAATGTTTTAATAGAAAACCACTATTAAATTAATTCTCAGAAACCTCTCATTATAAAAATGTTGATGTCATGATCAATAGCATGTGGCTAAATGAATCTTCAGTTTGCAGGAGTTTAGCCAGTAATGAGCCCTTGCCATAGCATCACTTTTACAACCTCATCACTGATGCCCCTAACACATTACTTTATGGAAACCAAACCTTGTTCAGGCTACAAAATAAACTACTGTAATCTGGTTCACCTTAACCTGGCCCGTAAATAACTGTGCCGGAACCACGGATGCTGACAAGCTGAAACTCTGGGAACAGGCATGTCTTAGGAAGGCTACACTGCCAAAGCCAGTAATCTCATTAAACTACACTGCTACAGACAGAGTGTCATAGTTTCCATAATAACAATAACTGTACCTTTATCATAAAGGTACTTCACATGGAAGAACGAAAAAGAGAAACCTTGACAGCAGAACTGACTATGAGAAGAAAAGTGAGCTTCAGAAGTTGTCTGCTTTGTGATGATTTCAGTACATTTAATGCTTAGAAGTAAAAGTTTTAGAAAAGCTTCATGGTAATGATAATTTTAAGTTCTCTGATTTCATGACTCCTGCCTTTTTATGCACTCTTAATAAAATCTGACAAACTCAGAAAAACATTAGGAAAATCCTAATGTCTTGATAACATCCTTTTTCAAGTCTGACTACACTAGGACAAAAGATGACATTACCAAATTGCATTAGTTAATACTTTTAGGCTACAAAGTCTAAAAACACTAGTTCAGACAGGGCAAATATAATTGTGAATGTGCCTGTCAGTTCATATGCTTGTTAGCTATGCTCAATCACAAGCATGAAAATAGCCAATTTTTGCAACATGAACAGGTTTTCAGAGGCAGCACAAGACCCCAATGATTTAAACCCCAATACACTCCTCTCACCTACATCAAGTATGTTCTATATGTCTTCCCTATTCTGCCTGATGAGACCCAGGGAAGTCAGGAAAAGACAGAAAGCCAACCTGAGGCTGCGCATCCCTGCATTCGGTTGCGCTTTCCCACCCTTTCCCTTTGTTCCTCCATTTAGGAGGAGCTCAACGCGTTCGCTGGCAGCAAGTATTTGTGAGATCAACACTGTCCAGGGAATCAAGTCCTCATAAAATCTTTCTAATATTCTCTATCCACTTCCCTGTTTAGAGACTTAGGTGATAAAATCCTGAAAGCTCAGTCTGAAATTACACAAAGCACCATGTTTCTAAGAATTTTTTCACTGATAGGCCCCTCTGTTCTCTCTTTGCTCAGAAATACAGCCCATTTTTCTTACTATTGGTTGGAAATACTGTGAAATGCCTGGTTGCCAAAAGCAGCAAAAGAGCTCTGTGTCACCACGGAGAGTTTTAGAATCATGAAAGAGGAACAAAGCACTCAAAGCACAGCACAGCTGTGATGGCTTTTCGTTTACGCTGATTTAGGTGCATTTCAGCTCATCCCTTGTCCTAAACACAAATTATGAAATACAAAGGATATTCATATCATCTAGTCTGAGTAGTTTCCAATTACCTTTTACCTAAAGCAATAAGTTTCCTTGTAATCAATGGAAAGGAGAAACCTTCAAAGACTGAGACCTAAGTACCCGAGATGCTTAGAAAAAGATGACGTGAATACTCTTCACAGCAAAAAGAAAGATTCTGTTACAGCCTTTCTCGAGAGAAAAGCCTTATACATTTGTTGACAGATGTGGACTAGTGAGGAAAAACTTATGAAGACAGTGAGAATAATACAATAGTTATATTGCAATTTCATTAGAAAGCACTGAAAAATTCAAACTTTTTTCTTTTAAGTATGATCAGACTTTTTGGACAAAGCTAGCCCTAAGAATGGAGATGAAACATGAAAAGGTCGGTAAAAAATTCTCTTACAAGAAAACCTCCAGTGGAATTAAGAGAAATGATAATATGAAAATAACCATCCAATATAGGTGTTCTATATTTAAAGCTGCTGCATTTAGATCACTCGCAAAGTCCACATACTATAGGATTTGAAATGCTGGTTTCCACTGCCAAAAACTGGAATAAAAACTACTATCAAAGGCGCAACACTCAGAATAACCATTGTTATGCAACCCAAACTATCTGGATACGTACTGATTTGTTAATGCAAATATAAAAAATAACTTAAACATATATTTAACGTCATGGTAATCATACAAAAATGCTAAACACTTTTCTAAGTGTTAACGGGAGAAAAGGAGGCAGGGTTTGTCTGCTTTGTTTTTTAAAGACTGCCAGACTCACCTCATGTGTTGCTCTTGCCTAAGTACATGCAAAAGTGAAGGAAAAAAAAAAAGTGAAATAAAAATTTTTAAAACACTACATAATTGTACGTGGAGATACAGAACATTTTTAATACACTTATTAATGTCTAGTCCTGAAAACTTACTTGCATTAATTTTATAAATACTTTTGTTTAATCTATTTGGTCTTTGGTGTAGATAAGAACTGTATGAGTTTTCATGATCAGACCAAAAATCACCAGCAACAAAGGAGAAGTAAACAAACAGTTTGAAGAATGGAACTAATGCCTAATATTTAATTATCATTACTGAAGTAATACTTTAAAACATAAATAAACCATTTCAGTAAAATTATATCTGAACTTTGGCAATTAAAAATTACCTTCACAAAGCGACACAATCGTACAGCGTCTTCCCATTTAGAGCTACTAACATACTCATGAAGAATTGCAGGATAAGGTGAAATATTAAGATGAACGAGCGAACCATCTGCTCTTCTAATTGTTATTTGATTTCCTACAAAGTGTACAATCTGGGGATTTTTGCTAAATTCGCTGTTTAGAGAAAGACATAAATTAACATTCACTCCTTTCTTAGTGAAAAGTAGGAACAGAATAATTATATATTCATTTTTAAGCCATAAAAAGAAAAAAAAAATCTATGCACCTAGTTATTTAACAGTTGTACTCAAAAGAATCTTGTAAGGCAGTCGAGAAATAAAACGATATTCACTCACATTGACTGTCAGGCAAATGAAAATTGGGTATTTGTGCAAATACTGGATTTTCAAGTACTATTTGCTGTTAAAAAACAATTGGGCTCCTATGATTTTGAGAATAAAATTACGAATTCAGGTGTGCTATTCTTTAAAGAATTTCATATCAATAACTATTTTCAGAAGAGAGAAACAGACTTCAGTACTTCCTATTGGGAATGATCCCACAGGCTGAAGTAGTTATCTGTGACCAATTATTTTGATACTTTTCATTTAAAACAGATGTTTTAAACAGATCAATTATTTTATTTTCAAAAACAGCTAAGACAATATTTCGAAAGATCTGACTAAAATTTTGCATCTGCATCAAAATAGCATTCTATTTTTAAACTGCGCAGTTATCATTTAAACTCCAAATTTAATTAAGTTTATACCTTATAAAAAACTTCCTAATTCACTGACGTAGAAATAAGAATACAGAAAGAATTCTGAAAGTTCCAGGCATGGCATCTATATCAAGTGGCAAGATTAACACAAGTAAAGAAATTTAAAAGAATATTTGAAATACATACTAATACTGTTTTGATCAAAAGGATGTATTATTACCTTGCATCTTTTTCATACAGAGTTTTTGGCAAAAGATCTTTATCTACATAGACCGTGTTGGGGTAGTACCAGACTGTAAATCGGGTATCCTGAATCCCACAAAGTATGTTAGAAGTGTCATTCCAAGCCAAAGTATGAACCATTGTTCCTTAACGTAAAGATAACAGAATATTATGCATTTCCACAAGAACCTTCAACATAAACATATACTTCTTTAAACCTGACTATAAATAAAGCAGTATTTATTGGCTCCTTTTGTAAGTATAGGTTTTAACCCCAGAGATACTAAGGTTACCTCTTATAAACTTTCACTCAAATTCAATTTTGTATTTTTCTGACATTCAGACTCTTCATTTCAGATAGTAACAGACACAAAGTAGCTTGGTGTCAGTGGTTGTATACTGCTTTTTAAACTTTATTGATAATCTAATAATAGCATACAGTAGATAAAACACACTAGAAGCAATGACTTTTCTTGGCTTCTTGACTGTTGCTTCTTAACTGAATGCAAAGCCAGCTACTTCCTCAAAATACCTTTTTTGGTGCTACTTTTTGAGAGTGCAAATGAAAACAATGGCCAGCTTCCACCCTGGCCACTCATTTGCCCACAGAATGGAAGCTTTTAACTAAAAATATTGTGTACTTAAGAGCTTAGATCACCAAAAAAAAAATTTCTGAAAAAGTCAATATTCAAATACCTTCAATAACTCTGAGAAACACAAGCTTCTCCAATATTGTCTTGATTGCTTACTCTGAAATACAATAGTAACTGCTTAAATGTTAACAACTGCTTTACTAAGTAACTAATAGAAAATTATCAGAAATTAGATAAAACATACAAAAAACGTTTCCATTGCTACCTTAAGCAACCTGTAGGACTATTCAAGAGTGTTTGTCAAGTCCAATTGTATCTTTAATTAAAAAGCTAAATTTAGTCTCTGGATTAAAAAAAAAAAAAAAAAACAAAAAACTATTCTCCTCATAGCCCACGGTTGAGCATTATTTTGAAATTTTCTTACCTATTTTGACAATCTTCTGTTCTTTACCAAACCTTTTAACTGAAGTAATGTGAAGATCTCTATTCTTATCAATAAAAACTATTTTTCTTTCATTTGTGAGTCCCTTCTGGTCCAAAGCAATCTCCACAATTTCTGTCTAAAATTGAAAAAGAAAATATCTTATTTGTATGCTGGAGATTTGTATCAGAGAAAGCATGTCCTATTCAAGCAAAAGGATAAGTTTTACCATGTTACACAACCATTCACCTGTAGACATTCATGTCCACGGCCAAAATCAATATTCAGTACCCTCTTTGGTACATCTAAGCTGCATACTGAATCCAATTGTTGTTATTTTATAAGAATCAACTATACTTGTCAAACTGTTTTGTATCAAGACTAGCCTTTACTAGTTTTCTGTAAAGTTATTACTTGCAAAATATAATCAAAAAGAGTAATTATAACATCTTACTGTATGGGTTAGAGGCTTTCCATCACCCAATGGTTTTCCAGATAAAGCTTCAAATATGTAGATAACTGAAGGAAAAAGAATTGTATGTTTTATTAGTTAAAATTAGCAGTACTTCCTGAATTTTCCAAGTGGTCACACTCATTTGCAGAGGATAAAGTGTGGATCGTTATTACCACATGCTTGATTTATGATTACCACATGCTGTGACTTTTACAGTCTGGTCAAACACGAACCTTACAATCTTTAAACGTAACCATCATAGCCTGCTGAGAATAGGAATATTCTCATTTCAGACTATGAGTATTCTGTGAGACTTTACAAACACCAATGCCTTTGCAGGACTTATAACCACTGAAATATGATATTATGGACTTCCTATTATTTCCTAACACAGCCTAAAGACCTATGTACAGAAACTACACCTAGTTCTATCTGATACAGGTCAATGGGTTTGTATCCTGCAGGCTGATTTACTTACTCAATCTTAGCCCACAATTTTCATAGGTATAGAAACTGAGGAAGTGATACCACTGACAGACACATTTTGCCTGAGGAATTAGCATCAGATATATGAAATTGAGTAAATGAGCTATTGAGTAAAACACTCTTCAGCAACATTTTCCAATTTGTTTCAGGTATGATAGCAACACTGCCTTTTTGATATGTCATAGCCTTCCTAAACCAACACTTGTACACACCTTTGGACTTCCGCCAAGAGGTTTTCTGCTTCCAGAATCTCTGTATACCAATGACAATTGGGTGAAAAATGAAATTCTCAATGAAGTGGTCTTTAGTCTTTAGCTATATTTTATCCCAGGATGGCTTAGGGCTTGTGGATATCATGATCATTTATTCACAACGACACATTAACAGCTGACTTACTCAAAAAAAAAAAAAATCTCATTAAGCCAGGTATGTTTGAATTTTGTCTCTAAAGCACAAAAAAACACCCTACCTCATCTTTATTTCCAGAATTTTCAATGGAGATAGCATTTGAATCTTCCCTAAAAAGAAAGTCTTTTTCTCTCTGTGTTTGCAGGTCTGCACACAGATGCACAGTCATGTTTGTACACAACTACCCCTTATACTAGGTATATCCAGCCTGCCTAGCTGGATTTCTCAAATTCAGTGAAAACAGTAACATTATTAGGAACATCAACTGTGATTTAAGGCACCTGATTCAGTCATAGTTGAGGGCAACCACTCAAGGGACAGCAACATTTCAGATGCTGAGCCTGGGCAGGCCCTGTGCGGCCGGGCCGCGTCGCGCCGGCGGTGCGTGCGCCTTCACTCCGGGGGATGGCGATGTTCACCTCGCCAACGCCAATATCCTGCTGAGCCCTTCTCTCAAAGGACGCAGGATGTTGGTTTGAGGTCAATGAGAGAAGACAAAAAAACAAAAACCGAAGAGCAGGTGTTCAGAAAGTACTGGCTGAGTTTGCAGCAGAGGGGGAAATAAAAAAGAAAAAGAAGAAGAAAGAAAGGGAGTTTTGTACAAGTGCTGCTTTGGCAGCTGTTTAAGTACACAGCAGACAGATAGCTGTCCCTGAGAAGTGGTATTTCTCTCACTGCCAAGTATGGCTGTATACAAGAAATGTGTTTTGATCTTGCTATACAAAACAATTTTGCTGCTGTTATCGCAGTTACAGAAAGTGACATTAAGAGCGTTTTAAAGAAAACTATCATACCTAATTGACAGGTAAAATTCATGAACTCTTCATTAATTTCTTAATCTACAATGCTTATTATGGTATTTCAGAAAAGTTTTTGTTTTTTTTTTTTAATCTGGAAAATTTCAGTATCTCTTTACAATCTTTTAGAACCTAAAACAAATATGTATAAATTAAAAATATAGACAAAGTTTTCTTTTCTCTCACTTTAAAACAAGCAGAAAAAGAAAAGAGCTAATACCTGTTTTTTAAACACAATTTCATTATGAAGAGACTGCTCCCACAGCTTGCCATTACTTTTGAAACTGGATTCTCCTCCCTCTCCCATTAGAGAATGTGGTTCATTCAATAATTAGGTTCATTAGAGAATGTGGAAGGACAAAGCACAGAGATACCATTAAAGTCTCTGTTTTATACATACTATGTAATATCTAAATAAACATGTACACACCCAAACACACACCAGGTTAAAAAAAAAATCTTCTGAATAATGTATGTATTTTTACTAATTAAAATCCCTTTACACAGCTATTTCAGATATTTTTAATGTCTCAAGACTGGAGAATAATTTTTCTGTAAGTCTCTGTCCCTAAAAATGAAAAGCGCTTCACAATTACATGACTATTCTTAGAAGTATTTATTCAAAGAGAAATAAATCATTTGCTCTCACACAAAAGATAAGGATGTACAAAAAAAAAGTTAATATATAAGTTGTGCAGAACAGCAAAATGCAAATGCAACAAAAGTGAGACAGAATCTCCCCTGCTTTTCTTTTTTTTTCTTTTTTGGCTTGGGAAGGGATACTGTAAAAAGGTATATCAAGGTCCTGCCCCAATCTTCAAGTAATTTAAGTTGCAGGTTCTATTCTGAGAAACGCGCCACGCAGGCATTACTAAAGAGTTAACTCACTGCCTATAATTAAGTCTAGAATAACAGATTGCTTGTATGGGTTGAATTACTGTCAGTTGGAACTACTGGCAGGAAGTTTCCACTGTTTCATTCCAAGGTAACAACAGCTCCCACGCACATGTGTTTCCACTGGTCATCCTCTTAGTGGCCATATCACAGTGGGATATAGCTGTAGATAACACTGCAGCTCGGTACTGTAATATGCATGTGGCCTATAAATGACACAGTTTTGATGCCAAAAGTCAGAGTGCCACAACTTCCAGTGATGCAGTGCTGCAGCAGACATGTGAAATAGTGAAGCTGTTGCACAGACAAACTGGACATGTTCTTCAGGAGATAGTACAAAAGACAGAGAAAAGATAACTGAAAATATTCCTGTACCCCTCATTAAAGCAAAAATTTACCTGAAGCAAACTTGGTCATGTTTTATTTTAAAATTATAGCATTCTGGTGCCAAAACAGAAACTGCAGAGAGTCTTCAGGACCACCACAGTGAGAAAGAGCGTCACAGCCTCAGGACTATGGTCACAACAGCTGCATATAAAACTTACACACTATAAAGATACAAACCTCCTAAAACGTTAACAGAAAGAACACCTGAGAACTACATTTATTTACAGTTGATGCACTAGAGGCTTCAAAGAGCTGCTGTCAAGCAGAGAAAAAGAAGTTGTTGAGCTTCTACTTTGGAGACTCACATGAAAAAGTGAAAACTTACACTTGAAGTACCTGTTGTAGCTGCTTAGTTGTTCTCCAGTGGATTACATATGTGATTGGCAGATCAGACATACCTTTTAAGTTTTTAATCAAAGTTAAGCAAAACCTATAATTTTAAGCCATTTTTAGAATAAATATAACCCTTTTATCATAGAAAAATAAATCATCATTTCTATTTCATGCTTTCTTTTCACCAAAATCACACCAAGCATGAATATCAAACTCAAATGCAAAGATGCTGAAAACCTGATAATGAATTATTAGCAAACACAAAAGAATTAGAACTGAGAACATACCCTTTCCATCAGCTTTGTCTTTTATTGCTAGAGTATCATTACTCAGAGATACTGCCTGGGCATTTAAAACGTCTGTTCTCATTCCTGGAAATTTCGGAGAGGAAATTAATCTTCCTTCATAGGAATATAAATAAAGCCCTCCACCATCTGCAAGAAGAAAATGCCTACAAAAAACAACAAAAACGCAAATCATTTTACAGTACAGAAAAGAATGACTACAGTTTCAATAATTTGAAGATAGCAGTCCAATATCTGGCACATCCTGCATTTGTTTTCTAGTTAAATTACATAATTTCTAAATCTTACATTACAAAGTTGATGTTCTGAAAGCTCTGGATGGATTATTTGAATTTTAATATGTTAAGTTATCTTTTTCAATAGTAAAAAAAGTATTTATCTGAAGTCTCTATGATTTTCAAGTTACTTCTCTTTTATAACTATTATAAGATTTAAGTCTCCCAACTCCTGATGATAAAGTATATTGCTTGCACACAGCATTCTACACATATTCCTCCACAAGAGAACCCTGACGATTCATTCTATTCTGTGCCTACATATGAGATAGAATGAGCTTACAGCTACCTTTGAGATGGTATTATTACCTGAATCTCTTTCTCCAGCATAAGTGGATTATAATATAAATAGAAGACATTTCTTTTAATTAATTGATCTCCATCTATTAAGATGCAGGTCTTGAATAAAAATAGCTTCTATGCCGGAATACATTTCAAACTTTTATGGAGAATATAAATAATAAGTAGCAGCGATTGGCAAACATAACATCTATAGCTCATGGGTGCAAGCCAGGAATATAAACAAATAGACAACTGTCTAACCCTCAACTATTGCATAACGTGTTAGTGTCGCTGACAAAAAATGCTTGTGAACACCGTGCTGCACTATGCTGAAAATAGTTGTCCAGGGATAATTGTCTAAGAGAATTCAGACTAAAACTCAAGATTTTTGGCTCCTGCTCCTACTTATATTCCTTTGAAAGACTACTCCTCAATAAAGGCTCACATAAAGATGTGTGTGACAAGTGATTTTTCAGGACATGGAGCTGAAAAGCATTTAACATTGAGAAAAATAGTCAGCTCTTGCATATATTAACATAAATATGTAAGAAAATGAAACTATTTTTATTTGGTATTCCTGGCAATGTTTTAAATAAAAAACGAAGAGCAAATATTATTTCTATAATATATTTAACAAAGCAATACAAAACATCACAAAACAAATGTTAGAGTAGTGTCAGAAGATCTATTCTCTACCACAAATAAGAGTCTAAACATGTACATGTAATATATGAAAATACTCATTACCATAACCATAAAGTTATTACAGATACTACACGGCAAATGGCCTGTTCATTATACCAGCTAAGCCTTGCTTGCAAATACTGTAATTCTGTACATTTTAGGAAAGAATCTTATAATGAACATTACAATAAGGAAACTACCTTTCTGCCTGTAGAATTAAACTAACTGTTCCTTCCTTCAGGTCAAAGATAGTTGGTGTATTCCAGTTCTTCGTACTACAAGAGAAATGAGTTCATCCATTATTAAAAGTGGTAGTCTTCACATATCACTGCAAATACAAAGCTGAATTTGCTAAGTAAAGCATACATATTTTAATCATTTAACATTCTAAAAGGAGGTTTTCAAAGGAAAAACAGCCTTTAGGCAGCCAAGTAAAATAAACAATCATGCAGCATGGTCTGATAACACTTCTGCCGTTCTTTTATTTTTTCATCCCTTCACATTAGCAATAGCTGATGCAGATATCCGAGTAGAGTAAGTGGCAAAATCACATTTATACAAAACAAATACATCTTGAATATTCATGATTTGCAGTTCAGCTTTTTAATAAGAAATAGAGGTAGCATAGAGCCCTTCTCTTGTACAGACTATTACAGCCTGGGTTATGGTTCAACATTAGTCATCTCCCTGAACTGCTAAGTAACTTCAGCAATTAAGACAGAATTTTGCGATGTTAAAACATGACGTAGGATTGAATCAATCCTATTCTATTCCAAAATAACAGCATGCCAAAAGTCCCCTAAAGGGAACTAATACACTGGCATCCAGGCACCATTAAAGCTGCCTCAATCTGATAAGAAAGCTTGTGGAATCTTTGCAGCAGAACGAATAAGCAGCAATGCAACCAGCAAGAAGCTGAAGAAGTTAGAAGAAACATCGACAGAAGAACAACTTTACTCAAAAATATTTTGCTATACATTAGGCTAAGTTCCATAGAACATTTCAATTGGTTTCAAAAACAAATAGCATACAAACATCACTATTTCAAATGAACTTTATCCTGCTATTGTATGACAGTTACATGAATGAAAAATTAAGAAAAAAACCCACAAATTTGTATTACTTACGAAAACACGTAACATTGAAGAGAAGTTGAAACAACCAAATGTCCATAGTTCAAAGAGGCCTTAATAACCCTGTCACGGAACTCCAGCAAGTCTACTGCGTCATTAATAACATTGCGTACCTAATCAGGAGAGATTTTTGGTTGAATAAAATAACAATGACTGAAATGCAAACAAATCAGGGAAATATCACACACTCATTATAAACACATGCTGAGTCTTCTATACAATTAGCAGAAAAACATATCCACGCAGGAACAGGTACTTTCACAGCAACAGTGAAAACCTGATTCCATAGGTTCAGTAAACTCTGAATAAATTGAAATAAATTTTGAAATAAATAAGTTTGCATTAAATACACTTATCTGTTAATTTGCTTTCTGTTTAAAGAGCCAATTTGTAAAAACAGTCTATCTTCCTGAATAGATGTTCTAATTAAAAGTCAGAAGCATCATCTTACCTAAGATACTGCAAGAGTCAATTGTTTTAAACAAATGGGCTAAAGCCACCACAACAGCAGTAATGCTCAAGGTTGACAGATGAAAAGAAAAATTACTCAAGAGTTGGATGAACTTCCTTACAAGTATAATGAATAATTTGGGTATAAGCAAAATATTACACGAGTGATCTGTGAACAAGATGTCTTGAAGTTCCCATTTTAAGACTCAGTGTTCAGTTGCAGATTATTTAAACATTTGAAATATAATCTGCCAGTGATCCCATCAAAACAACTGAGCAGGATTGCTCAATCTTGCATCAAGATTGGGATGCAGATATGTTGTCTAGATGTTAAATATCTCTGCTATAAATTTTAATGCTACCACACTCTGGAGTAAGTGAAATTTAGAGGAGATGGCCTTTGCAAGCACACTCTGCATTTATCATTTCTGTGGAAATATTTTTCAGCTCAAAATATTTTTCAGTAAAATCAGTTTGTCTGTAATCAAGAGATTGCTGAGCCCACAGATAAAAGGCAGTTGAAATTTAAAGAGATCTCTTAGGACAATTATTATTATTATTTATTTATTTTTTAAGATGTCACCAATCCTGAGGGTGGTAACTTCTCTTTGATTTCTTTAATTCTGCAACTAACTGCAAAACAAAGACTGAACTCAATTATTATGAAAGTCTAGAAACCATTTCCATAGACATACTAATTGTTGCATCTAGCACAGTGACAAATCCACAATTAATTTTGCTGTTGCTATACTGCGTGAAAAAAATCAATGTGTCTAGAAACCTTTTGTGGGCAATGTTTTCCTACATAAATACATATGAATAAAACTACTACAAATAATTTAATAAAATGTTAATCCAGAATCAGGGTTAGTCGTACTTCCTCTGTTGTTCGCATAGTCAAACTCCTTGGAGATTACTAAAAGAGCCCATCTGTTACGAGTTGATGTCTGGGAATGAAAGAAGAAATAAGAATTTTTACCTGCTAATTTGTCTTCTGTGTTCCCAGACACTGACTCATATTATCCCACCCACCAGACTGAGTTGTAATATGGCATTTCTGTTGTTACAACTTTTCCCAATTACATATTAAACATTAAAGAATCAAGACCAAAGAAAATTTAAGTGCCTAATTAGGAATTCAAGAACTTGACTTCGATATTGAAAGTACTGGCCTGGTTTCTAATACTGTATGTGTAATTGGGAAAATTTGTAAGAATGGAAATCTTATATTATCCCACTGTTCACAAAGAAAATGTTATGAGTCAGTGTCTGGGAACACAGAGGACAAATAAGAAGGTAAAAATTCATATTTTTGTATTAATTCCCAGATATTTGGTAACCTACATGTGGATTCTGGCCAAGATTTTCAAATGAAGGATCCTAAATCTAAGCTCCAGAAACCACACATAGGTGCCTGCCTCATTTCTCACCGTATGGAGACTTAGCAGCTCCCGCTCAGGTCAGTGCATAGTACTGGGCTTTTAAGAGATGGGAGCACCACGTATGTACCTGTAAAAGTGTAAGCAGAAGCCTTCAGCTTCTGTCATTTTGTTTTGAAGACTTGGTGTCCTAACTATAGATATTTAGCTTGAATACAGTTCTCTGAATGTTTTATTTCCCAAGCATTTCATTTCCTAATACTTCATTCAAGGGCATATTGACAGAAACAGCTTTACAATCACTGTCAGCAACCAAATTTATGTTGAAATATATTAAGATGGCAACATTCATCATAGCTTCATTAACAACACGGACATGTCAACCTTACTAAGGCATCAGCCATTACGAATTGCATCAGCACCACCACCAACTCACGAGTGCTGGGAAGGTAGGAAATCATCCTGTGTATTATCTACGCTTAGTTACATGCGCACAGCTTCCTCTTTTGGTTGACAGTTGCTGTGACAAAATTTAGGTAATATGCTCCTTTGGTTTTGGCCAATGCACTCACATTGTTTTCTGCATAAATATTTTTGTTGCACTTAAAATTCTCTCTCATAAGAGGCTTACCACAGCTAATGATTCTGATCTCAGCTATCTAACTCTGGTTCATCTGCTGCCAGTCTTATTTACACACATATAATCTCCTATACAACTGATAATTGTTTAAACCATTTTCTCATGCTGACCATTTTATGGTCCTACTATACATACACATGCAAGAAGATACACATTCATTATTTCAGGAGTACATTTTCAAATCTTTTGTTTAAAAAAA
Source organism: Nothocercus julius (assembly GCA_013398735.1). NCBI lineage: Eukaryota > Metazoa > Chordata > Aves > Tinamiformes > Tinamidae > Nothocercus > Nothocercus julius. Next base: position 2,096,008 of record VZSV01000051.1, read on the forward strand.
ACTCAGAAAGTTATTAATGAGACTATACAGATCTGAAGTGTGGAGATTACCTCCATGGTTCTCCTCTTAATTAATGTTATTTCAAAGTTCTTCCACTCCCAGCGCTGCTCCACAACATGGGCAAAAATGACATGCCCATTGCCACATGCTCCAGCTAGTTGAGTACCATCAATAGACCAAGCAATATTAAATATACTGCCAGTGTTTGGTTTCTCTAAAGCGTAAGACCACTTGCAGAAAAAAAAAGAAAAGAACATTTAATATTTTTAATCATAAACAATAAGGCATTTCCATAAAGTGATTTATTGCAATGAACAGACTTATAGTGATATTTATAAATTTAAAGAGGCTATCATTTTTTCTTAAAATTTAAAGTATTAAACCAAGGAGATTATGTTTCTTAAGTCAGATTACTTGAAAAGCAGGGATACAAAACCAAAAAGTTCATGAATGAAAAATGCCACAATAGCTGAAGTATATTAGACAAATGTTATTAGATATATTTTAATGTACCATGACTAGATAATTTATAAATCTAAACAGTTACTATATTAAAAACATGTGAATACACTTAGAAAACATAATAGTGTTGGCTACAGGGGTACAGGACGCTACAGTAGTGTGATGCACTGCTTTTTTTATGCTGCAGTGACAGCAGTCCTTAAACAGAGTAATAGTAAGGCCCAGGCAAATCAGCCAGTGTATGGAAGACCCTCATGGTACACAGAGAATTGCAAAGCTCCCGTGATCCATCTCTCCTTGCTTCCCACCCTGGAGGATTAAGGGAAGGTCTGAAAGCAAAACTTTTACAGTGCTCTATGACCCAAGTCACAAAGGCTCCTAGGTATCTTGCCCAAGTTTTTCTATAGGCTCTGTTATGGTTATTTTATGGGGCAGGACATCATAAAAAATCCCAGTTGTTACGCTTGCAAAAACCTCAATCAGTCAATTCTCCCCTCCAATAGCCTCCCCAAAAGCCACAACAACCGAAACAATGACACCTGGCCTGGCTTTTGGAGAACTGGAAGCAACAGCTCCAGGTTTTCCCGTCATTTTAGATTAATTCAGAGATCTGGGATAAACCTTTAGGTACTTGGAGAAACACTCAAGGGCTTAAAATATATAACAAATGAGAAAAAGTATCATTTCAAAGGCCCACAGAATGTACTCGAATTTAATGTGTTTTAAATAATGCATAGCAAAGAAAGAAGAATGTTGTCTTTGTACTCCATAATAGGACATAAATCTCAGCGCAGAAAATGATAACGGACAGCATAAATTATTGACAATTATTCGTACTTCTCTTCTATGATGATTATTTTACAAACATGTACTGTCTCCTCCAGAAAATAAACTATTTGATCAGTTTTGCCAACCCTCACCTAACACAATAATTCTTCTGTAGCATTTAATTGATTTTAATTAAATTTTATTCCCAGTAGATGATACTATGACAAGATCTTTTTTTCAAAGTCCCATTCCTCTCAATTCCACAAACAGATTAAAAGCAAAACATATATTCATAGAACATCACATTCAATGAAATCTAATCACGTATTGGGATAGACTAGAGGAGCTTTGCACAGGACACAAGAAACTCCTCTATAAAACTTAGAATAGAGAATAACCTCTTCTTACAGAAAAAAATAGTTAAAATGGAGTTGGTTAAAGCAAGTTTGAAAAACAGTAGCATGATGTAAAGATACTACAGGCTTTCCCATTAAGAATGAGAAACAAGTTTGATTTCCTATGCAACTAGAAATTCAGGTAGGAGGCAATCAGCCTAATAACACACTTTCCTGCTAACTGGATTTTGCAAGGTGGAACGGCTCACTTGGGCCTCAAGAATGTGTTTCTGTAGTACAGGGGCCAACACTCTAAATAAAAGCCCTTAATGGCTAACATATTTTCCTTCGTCTTCTACTACTGGCTTACGTCATCTCTGTCTATTAAAAACATAGTTATCAGTTTGGTTTGTTGTTTTTTAAATTGAAGCCCAAAATTATTGGAAGAGCAGAAAGTCCTGAAAACTGAAGCGTTCGCCTGCAACGGAAAATGCAGCGGTGACAAGTAAATACCCCGCTTTCTGTGCAGCAAGCGGAGCTCGTCCAAGTGCCCTGGGCACTATTGCACAATGCTCCACAAACTGCCGGCTAGCTGCTAAAAGACACTTTTAAACAAAAGAGACACAAAGGAGCCTTATAAGCATTTAAGCTTTGTAGTAACATTTTAGCTGTGAAATAGGAAAGGTGAGAAATCACTGCTGTTAAAAATGAGCAATTTAGGGAATAACTAATAAACTGAGCTTTTTTTTTTTTAAACCTGAGAGGAAATAAAATGCTATTATCTTCACTAACAGAGCAAACAACTGACTGGAAGTAGCAGATAGGCAGAACATGAGACTCGCAAGCAGTTTTGCCTTAGCTGTGCTAATGGAAAATAAAGTGAACAAACTACTATATGCAGTACATTTCAATATACGGATGCTGTTTTCACAGAAATCTTTCATTTCCAATCTGTTTTAATCCTATAAAAGTCCCAAGCATAAAGAACAAGGAAAAAGCATTAAAACCAGTGCACACATACATCATAAGCTACTTTTGTTCATTTTTGTTATTTCAGTTTTCTCCAGTGAAGAACTTAATTCTTCAACTCCACAATCTTATGTATGAGGCTCCTCTAATTTGGCTGGATTGCTCTTAATGATTTCTTGTCTAAAATAGATGAATTTTCAGACCAAAACAGTTTTTATCTATTTCGTGCATTTCAGAAATCACCCTAAACGTAAGTAACAGGCGTTTTCCTGATAATGGTTCACCAAAAAAATTGAACAGACTATTAGAAAATAAACAAACAAGATGGAAATTGAAATCTCAACCATAGCCTCTTCAAAGTTGTGTACTAGAATAAAGAAAAAAGAATAAAGAAAATAGAATAAAGAAACTAGAATAAAGAAAAAGAAAACTTTGAACAATTGAAAAGCTTATTGCATGTTTCTTTGAAGATTTATACAAATATATTTAAAGTCTTCAGAAGAATCAAATCACTGACAAAAGACATGTGATTGAAGTTACATGTAGACATTTGATTCTAATGGCTTTCGGATACATGATATTATACCAAAGGAGAAACAGTTGGAAGAAAATACTCACCTAATGTCTCTAACACATTTCATGTTCTGATTTCTTTTGCAGTACACACAAAACCCAAGGAATACTCAGTTCTTCACACACTCAAAGTCTTCATATGATTTATATTAAATGAAATCACAAAAATTACATTAAAATAGAGGTGTCTGACTTAAACGTTCAACAGCAAGGAAACACAATGGGATGAAATTCAACCTCCCACTTGTGCTAATGATTTGCAGAATATTGTGTAGATCACCTACTGAGCGAAGGCTCTTTTACTGCCTGCGTGCATGAGGGTGAGCGCGAGCCAGAATGTCAGCACTGGCTGAATTTCCAGTCTCAGGGACTCAGCTTTAAGGCTTCGGTTTCCAGTGCTCTTGGCTCGCAGACATGCCATTCACTGCCTATGATTTGCAGTTGGGGAAGCTAATTGCAATTTTTTGGGAAAAGTCCATAACCTACTCTTCTGCCTCAACAGAATGAAATCCGTATGAGACACTCCATAGCAATCAAGAGGATAATCTTTAACTTCTGTCCGACATCCATTTATGGCAAGTGAGTAAGCGCTCGAGTTGTAGGACAAATGATCGCACCAAGCACGTTCAGAGAAAACTCTGTCCTAAAAACGAGGCATGTTTTTCACACTGGCCAGATGCATTCTAGCTGAGAACGGTTTGGAGGAGCACAACTTCAAAGCCAGGTAGCAGGATATTCCCAAATAGACAAAGTCCCCTCCAAAGCCACTTGCCTCAGATCAAGAATGCACCCAGAAGTCAGAATGAGCAATAAAGGGGTGCTAAGCCCTTTAATAAAGAACCAAAGCATAAGGAAAATGGTTTGGCATTACTTTTTTATGCCTAGCAGATGCATCCTATCTCAAAGGTAGAGTGTATTTCAACAACTATGATTTTTGATCAAAAGTTTGGTTTTCATCTAGTTCAAATACTCAGTAAAATATTTTCACATTAAAACCAAAATTAAAAAAAAAATACATAAAGCAGTTATAAAGCTTCCTGTTTATTTTTGAAAGCTCTCAATAATATTCAGACCATGTACCATGTCTGGCACATTCTTCATATGTAAGAAATGTTAATAAATAAAAATCACTTCACTTTCCATTAGCAAGACAGAAACAATTTTTAGAATTGAAATAGCTGCCATGCATCTCCTAGATATACCGAGTTAAAAATTCAGAATATAAATATGACTAATTGTTCCAACATTAGCTGCAGTGCTGCAATACTTTGGTATTACTGTTTGGCTCATCCTTTTTCTGTTTCATATTTAATTCTGTATTGAATTCAATGACCTATCTCAAGAACAAAAACAGTAGTTACAAAAGCTTCATGGTATTAAATAAATACACAAAGCAATAATTTTAAGCTTCCCTTTTCTGATTACACAATGGAGTAAACCCGATGAAGCACCGCAGTCTTTGAATACTGTCTCATTTCCATAATTGGACATCGAGGAAGATCCTGAGATGTAGGTCAACTGATTGCAATGAGCAGATTCAGAGAACTCTGTGTCCCAGGAATGAGGACAGTGTTTCACACGTCTAATACTGATAGCTTCAAGACCCAGCTAGGAAGGTTCTAGAGAGCTATGATTTCTACACTGAATGTGATAGATTAATTATCCACATAATATCTTTGCATAAATATGCTGAAAAAGATAGTGAAGGAGGAATGTTGTTTATATTTTAAGCGATAAAAATCCCCGCCTAACATTTAAGAAAGTTTCAGGTCCTAATAATTGAGGAGCAATACTTCTTCACTGGAAGCTTGGGTTTCCTCATGCCGCTTAAGTGCTTTCACATCCATGCCTTATGAGGAAAGGCTGAGAGAGCTGGGCCTGTTCAGCCTGGAGAAGAGAAGGCTGAGAGGAGACCCGATCAGTGTCTAGAAGCACCTCAAGGGAGGCAGTGAGGAGGATGGGGCAGCCTCTTCTCAGTGGTGGCCGCTGATAGGACTAGAGGAAACAGCCACAAACTGAAGCACCAAAAGTTCCCCAGGAACTTAAGGAAAAATTTCTTGCCAGTGAGGGTGCCAGAGCCCTGGAAGAGGCTGCCCAGGGAGGTTGTGGAGTCTCCTTCTCTGGAGATCTTCCAAACCCGCTTGGACGCAGCCCTGAGCCACAGGCTCTAGGTGACCCTGCGTGTGCAGGGGGTTGGACTAGATGGTCTCTGGAGGGTCCTTCCAACCTTAAGCATTCTATGATTCTATGCACAGAGAGGAGAACCTTAACACCTGGTGGGCACCAACCCAATGTGTCGTAGACCATGAGAAGGTTCACCCCTCATGGTTCAGGGAGTTGATTCACAAGCACGGAGCATTTGGCAGAGGGAAGGAGAATTGCGACAAATCAGAATTTTGCTTTTTCTCGATGTGACAGGCCTATTAAAAGCTTCTTTGAAAAAATAGCGTAGAAAATTACTCAAGGACAGCCTCAAATATAGCTACATAAAAAAGTGACCTACAAAGAAGCTAGACGGAATCTGGCACCCATTCCAAAGCTTCAACTACAGAAAACTACTATTCAGCTCCTAATGTAGCAGCAGGCAGATTAGATCTTAACAAAATCATAAAGATCAGTTATCCAAAGCAAATCTATTTTCAGTTGTGTTCAAAAAACCTAAACACACACATGAATACAGAATTAGATCATGGGAAATACCTATGTATATATGTCTACCCCCTCCCCACACACACACGCCAATGTATTTTATTGGATATAAATTATAACCACTTTACAATAAAGTTTTCAATTCCAAACACAGAAGAATCCACAAAAGATTTCATAAGTTGAAGAGATAATATGTATAACTGGAGGCAAGGAAATTCAGTGCTACATGTGTGTAACCTGACACGTAGACATGTATAACCTGAAGTAGAAAACCAGCTCTGACACAAGACTGTTGAACTACAGAATGAAGGAGAGTTTCTGGTGCCTTCTTAAACTTATTTGTTGGACTTTGGCCCAAAAATTATTGTGAAATATCAGGAACTGTCAAAGACACTACCTCTATATGAAGTGTCCTGCTGCATACAGGGACAGAGTCTTGCACAGGACATCTAAAAGTCTCACACATTCTCATAATTATTATATCCAAGCAGAAAAAAAGACCAATGTCTTATTAGTAATTATATAGGAGAAACTGTCCGATATAAATTCCTAACCTTAGAAAATGAAACATTGACGTAGTTCTTTAAATAGATTATTACTTCCATAGATACTCCACATGTTTTCATTTTCTTCCACAAGTTGCAATAGCCAATTCTATTAAATTAAAATATGTCAACTTGGAAAGAATCAGTTCCCAACATAATCCAATGGGCAACCTATCTGTAATATTTTTCTTTTATTGAGGTACAAAGAATTCAAAATTATGACTCTTAAAATAAAGGTAGATGAAATAGAGACTGCAGAAAAAAAAGAACAAAAACAACAACAAAAAAATCTTTTTTTTTTTTTTTTTCCTTCCACTCTGCCAAATACTTATCTCTGCAAAACAAGACTAAAACTAAATGCAGTGGGGCTGCCACTCGGCTGCTTCCACTGAGGTCGAGCTCAGTGGGACCGAGTGAAGCCAGGCCGAACCAAACCGTATTTTCTCTACATACCAGACAATATTTCTCAAGTTTTATTATTTCCCAAATATTTTTATAAAATTTTTGGCAAAATTAGAGATTGCATGGAATAAGTCATAAAATATAAATGCAAGGGTAAACAAAAGCAGCCAAACAAGCAAACTGGCAGGCTAGTAAAATGGCCTCAATTCATCTTGTAATAAAAGGAGATAAAATACAGTAATAAAAAAGAGAAGCCCTATAGAATTTACATAATCATTTAAAAAGAGAACTTACAGTCTAATGCACAGAAAATTTTTTCATTATAAGACAGTTGCTAAACATAGAGGTTAAATCAAGATCTTGAAGTAAATCAAAAGGCAAGATCAAGCATCTCTCTTTTACAAAAACAGACTACAGGTGAACATCACCAGGAAAAATGTTCAGAAAAAATTAAGAGTACTGTTAATTTGGAAAATAAAACCAACAAAAAAGCAAACCATTGGTCAATTCCGTTAAGAATAAATAGTTATTAGTTAAAATAAATAAATAAAAAAAACCCTCAAAACTGAAAGGCCTCTCCAAAACAAAGACTTGCATTAATAAAATATAAAATTTACATTAATCCTTGCTAGCTTTTGTTGATAATTTTAAAAGGATTAATTTGACCACAATTACTTCAAGTATTTTTTAAATTATTTGTTAAATTCTCCTCCCCTCAAAAAGGAAGCAACCTGTCTTTACAGCACATGCCTACAGTCCATTTTCCAAGACATTATGTGTGAGCAGAAAGGAAAAAGGAGGGAAATTAGTGAATTACAGTCATTCTTACCACCCTCTACTACGCCAATATTCTGACCCAACCAGTAATGTCAAGGGAAGCATGTAAAGCTCCAAGAAATAACTTACGTAAATGAACTTTTAAGCATTGCCCTCCATACAAATAACTAGAATTTCAGAAGCTGAGAACACTTGGAAGCTTAAAGTCTATTCATCAATATAGCCAACTTTACTTTTTAATATTCACACTTTAATATTCTTAGTATTTTCTATAAGCTTAGTTATCATAGACAGTAAAGTAGGCAATAAATTCCAACATAAAATATGCATTATTTGGTATACTGTATGACAGCCATATAATTTCTTTAGAAATATAATGTTGTCAAAGGAAGGGATATTTCTTCATTTACGACACTTAACTGCTTTAAAAGTTACTATAATATTTGTACTTTTCTTTCTGAACGTAAAGCTGCTAAAACAAAGTAACAAGGAAAAAAGAAAAGGAGAAAAGAACACACACTAACAGAACTTAATTTAATTATGTCCCCAAACTGAACACACATGCGAGAGAAGAGTTAATGATATGTATATCGCCTGATGGCTCCCCGAGGAGCAATTTCCCAATACAGCTCCATTACATCAGACATAATAAAAACGTCTACGTTGACCAGTAAAAGCCAGGTCTGGTTCTCTTCAAACTCCATCACTCTGGTGGTGTGTGAGTCATTCTTCCTTTTCCCTCAATCCTAGCAAAACTAGTTCTTTAGTAACGATTTACAGCTAATGTCAGGAAAGAAAATTTCATGGAATTCTCGACTTTTAAAGATTAACCTAATAAATTATCATTGCTAGCTGCTAAACAGACAAAGCATCTGACACTGGCTACTGTGCATGTTCCGTAAGAGCTGACTAATGAACCAGCACAAAGAACTGTTCATTTTATGGAAAAATAAACCTACCTTCATTAAAATTTTAACAAAGTCCACAAGCCCATGTAATATTAAATACCAATTTTAAAATTACCAGTTTTTAGCTAGCAAGAGAGTTTGAACTGTGCTTAGACTAAATTACAAAATAGCTAACAAGGAAAAAAAATAAGGCCCTGGACAACAGAAAGA
>VZSV01000051.1:2105335-2183110 GCA_013398735.1 Nothocercus julius
AAAAAAAAAAAAAAAGTTACCGTAGAAATCAGAATAAAATAACTGAAATAAAGCCTGAAAATTAGTACTTTCTAAAATAAAATTGCAAGTGAGTAGTTTTCCCTCAAGATAACCATTGCCACATTTTACACATACATTCAAGCTCTAGGAATTTCTCAAAGCAGGAGGTAAAGGCACTAACCACAGAAAACAAAAGCCATCCTTGCTTCAAATTTAAGCCTGCATTACACTTACTTTTGTCAGTGAACATTACCAAGAAGACAACCAGCACAGAAAGTGAAATATGAAGACTAAGATATGGCAAATTAACCTGCATGTCTCTTCTCATACAATTTTTAAAGGCTGTTCTTTGTGAATGTATAAATACTTGAAATGTGTGGTGCCAGTTCATGGCAAGGGGTACCATGCGGGAGCAGGCGGTGGTGAAGATGCCCCAAAGCACCACAGCAAATGCTGATTTGCCAACCTGAGCAAATATGCAAAAAAAAAAAAAAAAAAACAGTAAAAGGGGTAAAGAGTAACAGTCCCCAACCCAGTGAGGCTCCACGCGGTACAAGTCTGAACAAGACATTGCAGAACCACAGGAAATCCACAGAGACAATCAGGTCAATCTGTGCCCTGCCTTAACGTACTTTGAATACCAACAGAGGCAGATGAAACTACATTAATTTAATTTTAGTTGGAGACCAAGTGGAAAAAAAAAAAAGAGTCAACAACAACAAACTTGGAGCAAAGCTGCAAGTCAGAAAAGAAAAAAGAAAGAGGAGCAGAGGTGCCTCTTCTAGGAAGCGTTAGGAAGTACTAGTTGCATATGTTTAAAAAAAAAAAAAAAAGGAATAAACAAATGAAAGGCCAGGGACACTTTGCTAATGAATATAGAAATGGCCATGTTAGAGAAGCTCAGAGCAAAATACATCTTTAGCTGGAAATAGTGTCCTGTCTAGCATTAAAAAACAAATGCAAGACCATTCTCTTAGATTGTCTTTTCTCTTTTGACTCCCGTTTTAAACCTATTATTTCTAATGCTTGATAATCACATTTTCTATTCTTCTTATGATCTTCTCACAACATGTGCTTTAAAAAAAAAAAAAAAAAAAAAAAAAAGCTAAATAGCTAAATAATAACAAGTTAAACATACAGAAAAAGTTTAGTGTTCTGAAAGACTCTGATGAAATTTTACCCAGGCCATAACATCATAACATACATATTTGTCAGGGCAGCTAGACAGATCAAGAAGGCAGTTTCTTAGATGTATTCAGGAAAATGACGTTGGCAGTCAAAAAAAGTATCTGCAAATAAGAATACCTGTCCATATACTTGTATCCCTATGAATATTTACCACACTATCAATAAATTTCCACAAATGTAATTTCTCAGAGTTGTTACGTACCCCAGTTTTATCACACAGACGTAAAGTATGAAAAGACCCAACAGCAAATAATTCTCCATCCATAGTCCAGGCAATAGATGTTATAGGATATTCATGGGGCTGTGAGCTGTACAGTATACGCCCGTAACTGTCCCAAACCTTAAAACAAACAAACAAAAAAACAAAACAAAATATTAAAACATATTCTGTGTATGCTTTTACTTATTCTAGAGTTATCATTTTCTCTCACATAAGTTAATCATACAGTATGTTTTCTCTATTTTTCTCTTTATATACAATATTCCAGCCACACAATTTCCCAAGATACATAGTTATTACTATAACAGAAGATAATTATCTCCACTAATTTTAAAAATTCCTTACATTTCTCAGTACACATTAGAGTTCTACACATTTTCCTTTGGCAGATTGCTTCAACTGCATTTTACTTATTTTTATTCCGGCATATTTTCTCTAGCAAACATTCAGAGTGCTACTAGATAGAGCTGGATATAATAACAAATAATACAGGTTAATACACCTTGGGGTATCGAGTTTTTCCTGAAAATTGAAAGACTTCTCCATTAAATTTGAGCTTGTAAGTGTTACTAAAATTATAAAACATCAGACTGCCTAAGAATATCCCTTCGAGTAATTTCATTTCCCCTGAGAAGTTAATAAGTACTCACCTTGTACTTACAATCTTCACCTGCAGACAGAATAAGATCATTGACTGAGTTCCAGTCAATTTTTAAAATAAGTCCATCATGGGCTTTCCACTGAAATGGAAGGAAATAAATTAATTACAGATACCAGAAGTCTGACAACTCCTAATATTTATCATTTAGTAGCATTCAAATGCACAGAATCAAGTGTTTCCAGCTATACAAATGTACAGACACTTTCTCTTCTGCAAAATAATAAATACAGTCTAGAACAAGGTAGGACAAAGCATGAAAATCTTCACTAACATAATGTTCCAAACCATGGTTTCTGTACTGTTGTCCCTTTTCATAAAGGGTTCTGCATTTTCTGCCTTTATTTATAAAAAAGGAAATGCTTACTCAAAGGCCTCAGGCTTATTAGCAGCAGAAATTGTCAAATAAATTAAATTTAGGAAATGAACAATTCCCTTATTCTCAAAAAATGAAGAATTCTGGTGAAAACAAGACAGCAAAAAAGAGCGGCACACATGCTACATGGAAAATTCCAGCACAAAACATTTTCTGTTTGGCAACATTATAAAAACTGAAAAACATTTTCACATGGGAAGTGTGAGACAACCTTTACAATATGTGGTATTGTCAGATGTGTATATCATTAATATCAAATCAGAATACAGCTTGATTTTAACAAAGCAAAGGCATTGCAAAAAATCAAGAGAAGGACATAACGTACTAGAATCACAGGCAGTCATTCTCCAGATGTGCTAGTTTTACTCTGAGATCTGGACTAAGTTCATCCGCTGACTTGAATGCGGCCGTACTTTTAATTCCCTTTAGTTTTCACTTGATTCTAGATTAATACTCACATAGCTCAGGAAATAAATAGTTTTATATCAATGATACCTGCAAAACTTTGGCATTTGGCTGGAGAGGTTTAATAATCAGCTGCTTTCCCGATGTATAGAGAACCTTTTCAGAATCAGGTCCCCAGGCTACTGAGTACACTGGTGTTCCTGTGGACAGCATGAAAGAAAACATTTCTTATGAAGACTTGTCTGACCAAATTGTACAACAACTGGTACAGCCTCTGCAATCTTACTTAAAATCATGCATCAAAACACAAGTGTGGCAGAAGGCCAACTTAGGGGCAACTATTTGCCCCTGGGACTTGAATACAATTGCAGATAAGTTAGCAAGCAGTAAAACACCTACTGCTTTCAACTGGACCACTTCAAATTTAACACTGATTAAAGCAAGTACAGATATCACACACACACAAAAAAAGACCAATCAACAAGCTGTCAAATACTACATAGGGGTACATTGAAAACATGTATGATTTCACTACTACTATAGGTACCTAATTCACTATGCTCTCCTTTCCATGTACTGTACCTACCACCTGACTTTTAAGACCTGCTTTTGACTTATTTATTTTACCCCATTCGCTCCAACTACATTTACCACTTGCTCCTTCAGTTCATGTTCCCTGTAAAACCTTATCTAAAAGGACTCATATCACCAGATTTCTTATTTTATAAGATTTCCTTTTTCTCCTCTTCTTCACTCAAATCGTCTTCGTAGCAAAACCATTTCACTGCTCTGGCTTCACTGAACCTCATGTCTACACTCCCAACTGATTTCCTGCTTCTCCTCTCAAACAAATAAACTAAAATGACCAATTTCTTGCAAGACTTTGCATTTGAGCACAATAAAATAAATAAGATCTTCCTTCTCAGCTTTAGGAGGTCTTTCAGTTTTAAGGTGCTCCTCTCCTACCTTGAGGTATTATCCCCCTGGGCTCATGGCAGACCAAGACACCACAAAGATTTCTGTTGCCCTTCTCCATTTGTTCAAGCTTCTCTATTACATCAGACAAAACCTTTCATGGCTAGTTTACTAATAAGGTCTATCAGCATCACGACATGTTTCATTAAGTACTCAAATGTTAACTCTTCCCATTGATCAGTCCCAAGGTAAAGCCTTCAATGTCCAGGTGTCAAATCTTCAGAGATCTCTTGCTTTCCATCAGATTTGCAAACACTCCCTATAAATACTTAGAAAATATTTCATGTTTTGAAAGGCCCCCTGGAACTTGTTTACCAGAATACGATTACATCAAAGTGCCAAGACCACTGCCACTGATCAATATCTAATTTAAAGCCAAGAAATATTTGTACCAAAGACAAAACTAGAAAATCAGGTAGCTGATCCCTCAAACTATCACCTAGCATTTCAGCACTGTGCTCTTAATATCACATCTTTCTCACACACCATTTTAGACATCATTGTCATTTACAATGCTATTCATTTGTAAAACCTTTCACAATTCAAGTTCTACACAATTTCAAAAAAAACGCCAATAGCTACATTTTTTATTTAGTTGACTTTGTATTCTCTGATGCAACTGTACTTACAGTTGCCACTTAAAAGAGAGAAAAAAAATCAACATGAAAACAATCACGCTAAAACTAATAGCCACTGCAGGTAAAAAGATACTTTGTATTGCAAATGAATTATTCTTTGGAAGTTGTTTAAGCTCCATTTAAGGCAGTATCATAAAGCATTTTTTGTTCTGCTGTACAAAAGAAGAATAAACATCTCATACACAAGCTACTTAAAAATGAATTAACAGCCCATCAAGCTAGAAGGAGCAGCTTGCAAACTTCACAGATTTTTGCCAATTAAGTGGAAAGATTTTTTTACAGATTAAAAACTCCAGAATGACGTAGCAAAATAAAACCGAATGTTTTGAAAACATGTAAGGTTACAGTTTTTAAAAATCTTTCTGAAAACAGAAGTGAAAAAATTGCTTGGAAAAAAACATTCTGAAAAAAAAATAGATTTGCCAACTATGCAAGTATTTTCCTTAGTACTTGACAGAACTGCTCTCCTTAGAAGACCAAGAGTCAAAGTATTACTCTGCTCGATTCCATGCAAATAAAACTAAGAAAATTAAATAAAAAGCATGTCCAAACATTTATTTCTGTCACAGCACAAGCCCTGCAGCAATGGATAGCAAGTTTCAGCATAGTTTCAATATTACAAGACAACAGGAAACAGTGAATACAAAATTGTGAGGAGGTGGACTGGGTAATAAGCCCCTGTGAGATCATTCTTCTCAGGTTTGGTAGAACTTGCTGCTGTACCCTGAGAAATGGGAAAAGGAATGCTTATTTCAGGACTCTTTTTCACCAAACAAACTTCATAGTCTCTGGCAGAAATGATACGCTTGAAGGAAAAAGAAACTTCCTGCAAGAAACTTGACGAGGGATGTGCTGTGCCTAGTGCACCCTAACATATCCATATGGCACTTCTAGATAATACACAGGACCTTAAGAAAAATCTCTTTCTGGAATAGATTTGGAGATCAGGCAGAATAAGCTAAGGAACCTCAAAGGCACACCTAAAATCAAGGCAGCTAGAAGTGCACCCTGAAAGTTCTATAAGAGAAAAAAGGAATGTCAGAATGATCACTTATTACAGTCTAAATAAACATTCGTATTTGACAGCTTAAGGATTTTAGAAGAGGAAAATAGAAATAAATTCTCCTTTAGTCTCAGAGATATGCCTTTTTGAGAGATTCAAGCATATTTTAGTTTATAACTATGAATTTGAACAAATGATTTAAAATTGAGTAAATAAACCATGCTTAGCACCTCTATCATCTATAGCAAAATGAACCATAAACAGTCTTCAGAAAATTATCACCGGATAAAGTTTTCAAAGACACTTTTGGCATTCTTCCATTTCTAAAAATGACTCAGGTGTTCTCCTTTGATGGGAGTCTTTTAAGGAGATTTAGATGGATTGAACGGATTGAACAGATATATCAAGTGTCCTAATGCCATCTAATATCTTACCAGTTCTTCAAAGCCTTAAAATTTTCTCTCTGAACAAAAACTTGATTGTATTAAATCAATTTTCTATCAGCTATCAATTCAGCACAATAAATTTTATCTGAGCTTTGAAACATTTAAGCTCTGAACAGAGATCTGGTGTCTTTGCTCCTAAATATTTTAATTATTTATGTATCTTGTTTTGGGAAGGCATTTGTTTTATGCTCTTTATAACTACAGAATGATGTAATTATCATGTATCTTTTTGGTAGGGGGTTGTAACTTTTCAACCACGGTAAGTCAGTAGGAGACAATTCATAGAAACATACAATATATATTAAGTAAATCTGGCACTAACTATTTTCCCGCTGGCAGCAATTTGTGTTGAAAATGACATAAATTCTGACACCAGCTGCAAAGAAATTCAAAATAAACTAATTTTTGTCCTGTTCTAAGGCTGATTTAACAGTCAGAAGATTTTTATATTTAAACCAAATGTTTAAATTTTTTATGATGGCTAACTACTTAACCACAATTTCCAAGGCTTAACAGCAGGAGCTAAGTTAACTCATTTCCTTCTGCACTTGGCAAGAACTTGGTTGGGAACGGACAGGCAATATATTGCATTACTGTCGAAAGGAATAAAAATATCTGCAGAAAAACTGAATTGTATTGATGATAAGCATTTTTTTTGAAGAAAATACTGTGCAACAAAAGCAGAAAAGGGGGGCTGAGGGAAGATCTGAAGAAGGGACTTGTGAAGAAGTGCACCTTGCACCACTCATCTCGGTGCTCTACTCACAGATGTTAATCTCAACGAATCAGTCCAATCTGTGTAACAGAAAGAGCTAGGGCTGGGGGCAGGTGAGTGAGCAGGCACTGACACTTTCAAGCAGATTCTTTGCTAATTATAACAGTACGAGTATGAGAGTTTCCACAGTAACAAAAACATTAATTCAGACAATTTTATGCCTCTCAGCACAAAAATAGGAGTAGTATCTTGAAGTCCCACTTCACAATAACTAAAGTATAATTTAAGTACACACATTGCAACTGTTGCGATTTTGCTTTCGGTAACCAAAAAGAGAACCTCCGTTGCAATTATTCACATTACTCATTCATGCATTTTTTATCATATAAGCCAGATGTATTTATACATTTATATGTATTTACTGTTATGCAAAATACAGTCAGAGTGTAAGTACTCTGCTAACTACAATAGATGATTTATAAATAATAATTTGATAATTTAAGAAAATAATGACTACAAATGAAAGGGGCTTTCATGTGCAATATTAAGTTATTCTCAACTCAAACATGCAAAATTATGAAGGAAAACATAATGTTTTACCCTCTCACACTGTAAACTCAACCTGGAATCTCTTAGCAAAATTGAAGGGTTTTCTCCTCCCCTTTCTTAATATAAACAATACAACACTAAGAGCTAAGAAGTCTTTCACTATCAACCTTTACGAAGCAGTACTGTTTCGACATACTTACACACAGACAACAGCAGAAAGCAACTCTTCTCCTGACATACAAGAATGAACAGAATCAATCGAATTATTCTACCTGTGCTAGCTCTACACTAACATGTCTAAAAGTAGTAAGCAGTAGTTTTTAGTGCTGAAAGAATACAGAGAATACAATGATATAAAAATAAAGTCTTTATTGCACCTTGCAAAGATGCATTAGATAAAACACACTTAAATTCATTTCATACTGCCTGGCATCACAGGTGTGCTGCTTTGGGGCTCCATTGGAATTCAAAGGTGTGACTGGTGGATTACTGGTCACTGGAAGCTCTTCAAAAAAATGTCATCAAACGATCAAAAGATAATACTTGAAGCAGATAAAATTTTAAGAGTAGAAGTTTACAATTACAATGTCAGCCTGAAAGAAAAGTGACAGAGGTCATCTGAAGAACCCCAAATCCATTCAAAGTAAATTGGTAAAATGTGTAAGACGGAAACAGTAAATCTGTGGATAATGATATTTAAACAATAATTTGGGTCATACTCTTTTCTAGTGAAAAGTCAAGGCTACACCAAGAATCAGAAAGCAGGACTGAACTGGCCTGTACATGCATGTGCGTTTTCCTAAAGGTTATGGTCCAGTTCTTCACCAAATGCTCTTGAAGAAACTAACTTCTCATAGCACAAAAAGTGAAAGTTAACCTCTAATTTAAGATATGACTTTCTGGATATTTCATGAAATTAGGAACTTTAATATAGTTAACGAGGTGAAGAAAAATCAGGAATGCTCTAACCTACAATAGAAACTATGTATCCTGAGAGAGTAGTCAAACTTGCAGCTTGAAGATGGAGAACTGAAGTATGACCTGACTGCAGCCTTCATGTTAGAGGAGCACAGAAGGCAGTGGCTCCAACAGAAGCCTGGTTGCAATTAAATACCTAGGGTGGATCCAGGACACTTTTATACCCACTAAGGTTCTCAGATCTTGGAAAAAGGGGAAAGTTATCAACAAAGTTATCAGATCCATTGATGGACGAGCTAAAGAAATGGTGCTGCAGGAATAATCTTGATAATAATGAGAAAGGCACACTTACATTCTACTTCTTAATTTTCTTCTTTGTGTTGCCATGACCAATAGCTTTGACTGAGCAAGGGATGAGGAGGCTTAGAGGACTTCAAATAATCAAGTTCTACATCGTACTATAAAAACTTGTGCTGCTAAAACTGTTCTTTCTTTGACTCTTTGCACATCCTACCCTTTATAGCTTGGTGGCTCGGTGCGAAAGAGGAGGGACACCTTGAGCACAGAGTCATGCTGCAAAGCATGCATCACATTACCCTGATACAGCCCTGTTTTCGGCACAGTCATGCAGGTTACACCAAAATATAACAAAGGAAGCTGTGATAAAATATTACCTCACTCACATAGTGCACAGCATCACCTGGGAGGATTGCAAATACAGCAATTTTTAAAAAGCTTTCTGTTAAGGAGAAGGAGAAACAAAGGGAAGAATATAATTTAAGCATGAAAAAGCAAGATCAGACTCAAAGAACAAAGCAGCCTTACCAGCAATATGGTACTGCTAGAGGCTGAATGCAGTGGAAGCTACTGGGGCTAACTAACTTTATTCCATGCACTAGCATGCTGGAAGCACATGGGGCCAGAACACACTATAGAAGTACTGGAAAGGCTAAAAAAGCAAAGAAATCTATATCCGTGTTTTCATAGTGAGGAAAAATCCAAAGATAGAATAGGCATGTGGACCATTATTCAAAGATAAAGAATCTAAAAATTTGTTTCTAATACAAAGAGAGGAATGAGCAAAAAGAATGCTAGCAATGGTAATCCTTTCATTTCCTAAGGAGATGATAACGAAAGTGCAAAATTATTTCAAACATAACATACTTCTTTTAAACAACAACAAAAAATCTGCAGAATCCTATCTTGATGCCAGGTATGTCAGCAACTTACAGAATATTCTGTAGGAATCTGATCCTACAAATTAAAAGTTTAGGAGCTTTTGAGCTTCATAGGATCTTATCTTAATGCACAAATGCAACTATTACATGGGGACACAATTCTTCCCTCCCACTATATAAGAATCTCGGAGAAATCAATAGAAATTCAGCTTGCCGACACTGGAAGGAGCACACAGGAAGGAGCACAATTCCAGCACACTGGAAGGAAGCTCTTGCCTTATCAAACTAAGTATGAGGCCTCAAAATAAGCACAGTTAAACATAAGAAACTTAAAACATGTGAACTGAGAAACACTGTGTGTTGTTCAATTCTTTTGTAAAATACACACACACACACACACACATATATATATACACACACATAGCTTGGCTGCCTTATCTTTTTTACACTGTAAGCATGAAAAACACACATCTGAATATGAACTTCCTTAACAGAACTGAAATACATTTTACTTTTACTCCTGTGGTTAAAATACCTTCAACAGGTTGAAAGAATTTAGATAATTTGTTTTAGAAAGAGATAAGGGTCTGACATTTAACCCAACCCCAGGTGCATGTGGTTTCTAAAAAAAGTCAACAGGTCACATGATTTTAATGTATCAAGCCTGAAAAACAAATCTAGCTTCATATTTTTACTGAAATAGTATATAAATGTTTGAAATTATGAGTATAAACATTTGGACATTTTAAATATCAAATGTGTATAAACTGTATTTGTAGCTTGCAGTGCTGTTCTTTAAAATAATGTGATTTTAAATTGACTTAAATAACAATAACTGGAATGTTCTGGTATGTATAAAACTGTAGTTAGAAAGCTAAGGGTGAGGTTAGGTCTCACTTCAGTAGGATTCTCTGAACATATTCAATTAAACTGGGTTAAGAAGATTGTTGAACTTGAGTTGTTAAAAGCTTTAAAGTACAGAGAAGCTAACCTATAAACACTTTTTCCTCATCTTTCATTCAGGCAATGCTTTTATAATTTTTTTTCCAGTTTCACCATAAGAATCAGTAGCTTGGTATTTAAAAAAATGATTTTCAATTCTTTGATTCTTTAGTCTCTCCAGAATCTTTAGGGTGGAAGTGAAACAGTTGTCTGAAAATATTGCAAGAACACTTTTATTTTAGAAAATGTTTTTCTTGATAATATTAATCTTATTAAAAAAATAAACTAAACAGTTTTCCAACATATTTATAACACAAAAAACTCTCTTAGGAGAGAGATCAATTATAACGATTTCAGCCAAAAACTAGATGTTTCAAAATCTGTAATAGAAAAACTGGAAGCTGTAGCAAAATTTATTTTGTATTCATAACAACTGCCACTTCAATTGTTACTTCAATTCAATACTTCAATTGGTGTTTACAATTGTTACTTATTGCAGTAGTAAAAATAAGATGAATATTTTATCAGTTTCCTTATATGTTGCCAGTTGATCTAGCCCAAGCCAGAATAAAATGCAAACATCACTGGAAAAACTTTAATGGGTTGTAGTTAGCACATCAGCATGAAAAGAAGATGATCGTGCTTTATCCTGAAAAAAAAATCTCATCTGATGAAAAATTCTTAATAGATATGGTAATTTAGAAGTAGACTTAACAGATACTACCAGCTGTTTTTTAGCTGAGAAGCTTCTCCTTTGAAAACACTGACTAAAAATGCTAACTCCTTTAAAGGTGAGTAAAGAAAATAAGCGGTATTGTAGTAAGACATAGTTACATGATAAATATTATATTTTAAATATAACTTTTCTCTAATGGTAGGAGTGATTACATCAACAATAATAATAGCCAATGTTACATAAGAATGGAATATCACTTCTGAGATTGCATAATGACCTACAGTGGGTCCACAGGAACATGGGGGAAGTATACTTAAAAAGAGACATTTTCAGTGTGGTTTTGGCAATTTAATGAGAACAGAGAAGTTCAGGTAACAAAGCTGATAGACAAACTTCTACCTGCCAACATAAAGACAAAGATCCAGTTTCTCTGAATTCAACTATGGTTTTATCTTTCATTTAAATGAGTTGATCTAGGCCTTAAAATCCTTAATTAAACCATTACTGCTACATTTAGGGTCGATTATTTCAATAGATTTTATATACCAAAAATAAAAATTGCTCTGAAATTTAAGAACATTAGCTTACCTTGCTGAGCTAAAGTGGATCTCAGCATTCCACTTTTAGACCAGATTTTCACTTGACCATCTTCACCAACTGTAAATAGAAAGTTACAGAAATCATCAATTTATAAGCAATAAAAAAATCTACTAATTACAGCAATTGTAAACTTACCTTTTTTTTTTTTTTTTTTTTTTTTAAGGAAATATTTAAAGTTAGAATATTTTTATTTAAAACACCAGGTCATTCTACTGGTAAATACTGTTTAGGTATCCTTCCTGACAAGGAAAAAGATAATACTTTAAGAAAAAAATATTTAAGACTGTATCAACAAGCCTTTTCCTCTCCTGAAACTCCCAAAAGTCTTCTTATCTGAAGCTGCTCCTGAAGAGATCCCTCACTATTTAGGCACCCCAAGCTTTCTATTTTCTACCCAGCATTACCAGTTCACTTCATCTATTTCCAATTCAACGGCCCAGGAGCTGATGAAAGGACTCTCTCAGGTGTCCAAAGAGAACACGTACTAAACATGACATTTCACAGTTGATAAATGGCAAAAATGAAGAGAACTGAAGGCGCCATTCAGAAAGTTAATATTTTATAATGTAATTCCATGTTACCAAGAAACTTGGTTTATTTATTAAAGATTAAGTTATTATACACTCTACAGAAAAGTTAGTTACATGTACATAAGTAATACAGATCTCTTAATATGCCAATAAAGAGAGTATTTAAAGCTCCTAAATTCAGCTAATTGGTAAAAAGGTTGACCAGTACTCTTAATATCATTTCCTTTTTGGAGATAACTTACTTACCCGATTTCAATTTTTATCTATTGTAGATTTACCTTTAAACATTTAAAAAGCATAACCAAAACAATTTAAAAGATCCTAGCTGAGCACATCTGATACTGCTAAAATAGAACTTCAAAGAGTATTTTACTGATACCCTGTCCTCAATGATTCCCTATTTCTCCAAGCAGAGTTGCAGTGTAAGAGTAGTAGATCTTCTCAGAGTACACGGTTTGGATGTGGTGATAAATTCACATATTCCCCATAAGGATCATGGAGTCTTTCCAAAAGAAGATTGAAAAAGCAATTTTGATTTTTTTCTTTGGAGAAGTTCCTGAAGCAAATCTCCCTTTAAAAAGAACCCTCTGGGATTTAAGAGGAACATGCCAGTTCCTTCAAGCAGCATTTTAGAGTCAGACTGAGTCTGGAGACAAGCAGATCCAAAATTATCTTCAGTACTTCTGGAATGAGTTGGAATTTGTCCAAAGAAATCAGCTGTGCTAGATCAACAGGAGGTTACATAAAATCCTGACACCACCAGAAATCCCACTAAGAAGAAATCTATCACAGGAAATGCAATTAGCTTCTCTTTAACATCAAGATAGATGTTTCTGACAGAAATGCCAAAAGCAACTAATTATCAGAAGATTTAGGACAAAAAGACACGTAACGATACAGACACAGACGCTGGAAGATCCCATTCCCAGCCCTGTCGGAGAAAAGGATTAGTTAGCAGCTGGATTTGCACCAACCAAATAATCAAGAAGCACTGGCACATCCAACATGTTCCTGAGGCCTCAGTAAACTCCGGTGGCCAAAAAATTCCACTGTCATGTGCAGGGATATTAAAGTACAGACTTCGCAACCATTTTTGCAACAGATGAGGGGGGGAAAAAGAATTCACTGAAATATTCTCCTTTAAGAAATACAGATTACCTATGGAAACATTTTGATATTAAAAATACTTATTTTCCAGTAAATAGAATAACTTTTAAGAAATAGGATTAATAAAAAAATAAATATTTTTACTAGCTTTAATAGAGATTAAAATAATAATTAAAAATCAGAGAATAGTCTTCTAAAACAGCTTTGATCAAATATCACAAAATTAACCTCTTTCAGACAATATTATTATAAACTCAATTCCAATGGGAATATTAAAAAATTGAGTAATAAATTAACTGTATTTGCATTGGGGATTTTGTGCTTCCATTCCTCCTTTCTTACATGAAAATTTAAAGCTAAGTCAGTACATGAACACTTAACACACAGTTTTATCCATTCAAAATCAATATAGTTACAATAAGATACGAATAAGAAACGAATACAATACAATAAGATACGAAAATCAATATAGTTACAATAAGATACTGGGTCTACACCTTTTAAATATATGTCAAAGATTTATTTTCTCCAAACATTCTATTGCCTTTATCCCCAAAAGTACTTAATTTCAGAAATACTATTAGTTATGCTTCATAAATTGTGCTTAATACTACATTTGTGTACCCTTCCATTCACTCAGAGCATAATGTATGTCAACTTTGTGTATTAAAAAAAAAAAAGAAATTAAAAGCAAAATGGTCTTATTTTGAAAGAGCTGTTCTGCTATTTTCATTTTCAAAGCACTTGGTGTAAGTATGCTTACCTGTAACCAGTGCTGTTCCTTCATAATTCCACCGTCCTGCTAGCACGGCTCCACAGTGCGCCTCTACACTCTTCTCTAGTCTTCCTGATTTTGAAATCAGGTGGAACTTCCCTAAACAAAAGTTCAGGTTAGAAATAGAGTATTATATTATTCACAACTATGGTAAGCCCAAACAATCTTATCTCTTGCAGAAAGACAATACTTGTAAACCAACTGCTATGCTGGATTTATTTTTCCTTTTGGCATATATAATCTTCATTTTGCCCATATATTTTACTTCTATCCCTCTAAGGGTTCGCACCTGTTCCTGGGGACACAACTCCTCAGTGTTATTTCACTGTCTGGAAGGTAACACATACACGAGGTTTTATGCACTGTACCTCACCTCAGAAGAGTCCTTGTGTTTTCTTTCTTAAATTCTGAAAATCACTCACCACCAAAAGGGTAAAACAAAAGTTAGTACAATCTGAGCACCACCGAGTGCCTTGCTCCAAGGAAGTGTTACGGTGTGCATGATGGGGCTGTTGTGGAAATTCACAGAAGCCAAAAGCAAAGCTATTAATGAGTTCAACAGAAGTAGGAGGAAGTCTTTCTTTCCAAATGAGGGATGTTGCTTAAATCCAGGAAGATCAAATTTTAACTGGACCAAAGAGCAGACAAAGGAAACATGCAGCAGAACAAATGCATGGCTTATAATAGCTCAGTAATTCAAACTAACTACTTGAAATGTAAAACTCTTAAAAAATATATTTGATCTAATCTGCAAGGCAGTGAGCTAATATAATCAATTTTCAGAGTGACCAGAATCCTTGGAGATAAGCAGTACCTCACACTGAGCGTGTGCAAATGCTCCATCACTGGAGATGGGACAGTTTTTTCATTGAGAATATACTGCATATGACCCTCTTGCTTGAGGATATGAATGAGACTGGGCATACTGGGTTAAACAGCAGTATCCCAGATCAGCAGCATATTGGAGAGAAGGAAGAGCATATTTTCACTTACCAAAGGAATTCATAAGTGTTTGTAGTCCTTATGAGAGGATTTTTTTTTTTTTTTTTTAATCATAGCCCTTACAAACAAGCATGAAGGAGAACTGATTTTCACAGGTTAAGCTACCTTCTCTTTACCTCCTATCAGGAGGAATTAGACAGCATAGAGGAAGACACTGAGATACCTCAGCTGGACCTGAGCATCTACAACAACCATTTAAAAGCAACCAACTAATGTAAAACTTAATGGGATCTGAACTACATAAAAATACTGTATCCAAGAAGCTTATTGGAGAAGCAGAAACTAAAAACACCTCTATTTAAGTAAAGAAATATTATCTAAAAAAAAGATGCATGTGCAGGTAATAAAGGAGTTAAGTATGAGCTACACAGAAGGTAAAATGCAGTACACCTTCAAACTACGTGCACATTAACATCCCAGTAGCCAAGATGGTAATGGTTAAGAAGTCTGAAACAACTTCTACTATGTTTTGTCTTCTTCCCAGGTTACATTTGGCGTATTTCAAAGAAAGAGAAAGAAAACACAACCAAAAAAAGAAAAAAATCTGATAGACTGGTTTTCATTTAGTTAGTTCTTAGATTTTTAAAGTTTTCCGTACTGGGTCTTCTGAATTTTAAAATTTTAATACGTTATTCCACTTTCCAGTCTTCTATAGACACTCTCTCAGCTCTAAGACACTTGTCTTTGTTATCTTAACCCCAAGGTATCTTACACATACATTGTCTGACCTAGCCTTATTGAATCCTCAAGTACTTCCCTCCTGTTAGCTTCTGTTTTGGATATAGCAGTGCACTGCTTTGCTGAGTAAGAGAAGAATATCACTGTTACTATAGTCTGAATTTTAAAGTGGCCTTTTTTTTTTTTCTTTCCTCTGAAGGACTAAAAGATATTTTTAGCCATGTGTTTAAGAAAGTGTAAGAACTAAGAGGTCTGCAACTCCTGGTTTGGTGTGGCTTCCTTGCCTTCCCTGTCCACAGCAGATGAGTGCCCAGTCCTATTTCTTAACTGGAAAACTTCTTGCATTTTTGATATGCAGTTTACACAGCTGTAACCGATTTCAGTATAATCTTTTTTAATTAAGGGTCATGTTGTCAGATGACACCACATGGCCTTATTCCAAATGTCACCCTTAATTAGAGAGTCGTGGAATTAAGTTTTACAGAAACATTTATCATTAAGATGATGTGTGAAGCATTCTCATGTTACTGGACAAAACCAAACTGTTTGCAGACAATAAAATTGTTAAAGACACATCAGATACACACTGTGAGATCTTCATGAAAGTCATTACTTCATTTCAATCCCACACTCATTCATAACGACCTTAATAATAACAGTAAGTAAGTTTTAGATAACTGTATGTCATTCACATTAAATCCTACAGATGCAGGGTCTAAACAGGTAAGGAGAAAAACTAGAGATAAAAATCTATCTAGACTACAAACTAAGTTATGTACCTGTTATATAATGTAAAATGTGATATCCAAGGTAGTTGATGCATGCCTAGCATTGGTTTTGCCATCTCAGGGTTTCTTTTTTTTTTTGTTCCGTCCTTTTGTAGTCACAGAAATTTGAATTATTCTTTGAATAAGCAATAGATTTTTCATAGTACAGGAAATCAACATTTGCCAATTAAAAAATAGCTTTGCTGGATGTTCAAAAATCAAAACAAGATGCTTTTTCTAGCATTATTCTCAAGGTGAAAGCAACAACTGAATTCATAGGAATTCTTCAGCTGATGCTTTCTTCTGGAACAAAATTCTCAAAATGGTCTGCTATGGCTTTAAATTAATATCTTTAAAACATATATTATTCTTTTATCTGATCACCTGTCTTATTCAATGCTTAGTTTAAAAGAAGCTTGTTCATTCTTTAGCCAAGGCCTTTTCCACTGCAGACTTCTCAAACCCTTTTTGATCACAGAACTGTTTTCTAATACAAAATATTCTATGGCATTTTGTATATTTAAACTCTAGTTTCCACTGCCCCAAGTGGAATCTGAGAGGCCTCAACCCTCCGGTAAGCAAACCCCTCAATCTGACATACAAAAGGAAAAATAAGTTAAAATGAAAGTTTAAGTCACATTACCAGGATCACAGTGGGAGATGTCACTGAGTACAGGATAAAATCCTGCTATACTAGGAAACATTCAACACATTTAATCTTTTGCATCCTTTCCCATTCTACAAGCTCCAGCCTGCATCCTTTCCCATTCTACCAACTTCTACTTTATTCACGAGGCAGCTTCCAAATACTGAAGCACAGTAAACCCCAGCCTAGCAAGGAAGAATATATTTTCATATAAGAGCAAGTTCCTCTTGGGCACTAGGACATAAGTCATCCAGAAAAACGTGATCATGCACTTAAATACTTTCTCGTTATACTTAATGCCTAATAGGGCCAAATCAAGTTTTCATGGATACGATCTTTATTTCTGTAATTCCTTCACTTTTCCAGCACAACAACAACAGTCAAATGATGCGACTTGTTAAGATTCTGCATTTTTCACATGACACACACACAGATAACTTGCTCCAAAGGCAAAGTTTCAGCGAATCACTCTATCTTCTTCTGTTCTTCAACTTAAACCTCAGCTTGCAGAGCCTCTAAAATTATAACTTATTGCATTCTCATATACACTTAAGGGAAAATGTTACCTATACACTTGGAAAAGCCAGAAGTAAAGCAACTGTAACCTTACTTTAAACCTCAGACCTGCAAAATACTGGTCCTTTCTTTTTATTAAGTCCTGAAACCAGAAGCTGTTCTCAAGCTTAAAGTGACTCTCCAGTTCTGGAAGAATTTCAAGTGGGAGATTAGCAGCCTATTCAAATACAGAACATAAAACATGTATGTTTTGCTCATTAGCTTTCATAGACTCTTAAATGCTGACCTAATGTAAAACTAGCAATAACATAGAAAGTCAAAAAAAAAAAAAAAAAAAGTTTATTCACATAAAAGTTTGTGCTTAATAAGCACTTGAAAACTGAACATTTTATTTACTTTTGTAAAAAAAAAGGCAGCAGCAACATCAGTACGAAGTAAAAGAATATATCCCACAAGAGAGATGCAACTCAGAAGAAAACCCGAGAGGATTAAATTTACATTTGCTCTAACTTCACAAACATCTGGAGTTCAACCAGGAATTAATGCAACCCTGGAAAGACATTATACTCAATTTCCATTGGATTCAGCAAATTTCCAGGAATCCTTATCACAGAGATGAATTAGCTGCTGCAGGAAAATTGCAGGCTTGACCTATTATAAAAGCAACAATTAAGCAAAATTTTAACTTGAAAGTGTTTTAAAAATAGTGATAAAGAAACAAAATTTGTTCATACACTCATAAAGCAGTAACTGCATGTGCATCAAAAAAAAAGATCTCTGCAAGGTAAGTCCCCTCTATCAATAACATTATCTTGCACTAGGAGACAAAAATCTCTGAAATTTTGCTATTAAATTTTATCTTAATTTATTCTTTCATAAATTAGATTAGTACTTTTTTACTTCAATTTCACAATAACAACAGCAACCAATTATCATTTGTTGGTAAATACATCTCAAGAGCAGTTTTCCACAAAATAAATGTTTAGACTGAAGTCACCAATGCTATGAGCTGATCCCTTAGCGTTAGTGACAGTTACTATGCAGAACTACCCTACAAGGAGATAAAGTACTAATTGGAGCAAGACAGAAAGTGAAAATCTCATTGCTATGAATTAACTGTGGTAAAAAAATAACTCATTCCATAAATTACAGCAAACCTAACCAGTTTTTGTTGTTGGACTCTCAGGTGTCCAAGAAGGGACTTCTGCTGAATCTTTTCCTTCACTTAGGGCATTCACAACAACTCTTCTCTGTGTGAATCTTTTGCAGCCGATGCTGCAGTCTGCCCAAGACAAGGGTACTCACTAGTTTGGGCTTTACCAATCAGAGCAGCCTCTTCCCATGAAAACTGCAGGGACTGAAGGTGTCCCCGTCTCTGAGGTAGCTGAAACCAACCGAGAAGCTCTGAGGTTTCTCAGTTCCACCAGCCAGGCCCTCTACAACACTGGCCCCAGATGCTGCGATGTGCTACATGACAGCCTAGTACAAAGCAGATGCTCTTAACAGTGGAAATTATCTGAACACAGGTCACCTGACTGGCTCGAAGAACTGAAGAATGTGCTGTCCTGGGAGAAGGGGCAAGGCAGGGAACTGCAGGCTTTGAACAGACAAAACCTGCTCCAGCTACAACACCATCAAGACGAGAAGCCTTAGTGACTTGTGAGAACTGGGCAATTCTCAGGGCCCAAACTTCTGAAAAAGAAACAAAAAGCAAAAACAAAACAAAACAAAAAATCCCAAAACCTAAGCTAACAAAATAAAAATACTGCTGCAAAAAGCTGGCGGGGCCAACCAAATCAGTTTACACCACATGCATGAAGGAGCTGTATTAAAAAAAACAAAAGTTAACCAAGCGGCTCTCCATAAGCCAGGCAATGCTAGGATTTATCCACTCCCAAATGTATATGCGTTCTCACAAAGACATAATTACATGATCGTTTATATTTTTCATATTTTTATTCATTTAAAAAAAAATCATACGGAAAAGACAGTATTTTTGCTGACCTTGCTCACACTACTACTTGTAGAGGAAATCATAGCTAGACTCCTACGATTACAAATTTAGATTAAGCAACACAGGCTTGTTTAAAAAAGTCATAGCAAATGAGAAATTAGAAGCGCATGAAAACAAAGGTCTTCCCAAGAAAAATACAGGTCAACATTACGACCTCATTTTAGAATCTGCTGGTTGCACACTACTAGAATCTGCAGCAGAGTGAAAAAGCCAAAACAACTGCCTTTAAGCCTCTGGCCTTGAATCAGGTCACTTTGTCAAATTTAACACTTAACAATTAATGAATATTCTTGCACAGGTCCTAACGAATCCCGAACAAGCTTCTGGGACCTGTTTCTACATGGTGCTATTCAGAAATCCTTATTCCCAAATTATAGCTCTATTTCTCAATTTCACTTAATCCAGTTTCAGAAGAGCAAACATTCATACCTACTAGGGATTATACTTCTGAACCAATCTCTTATCTACATTTGCACCAGGTTTCACATGCAGATCGAATAAAAGTATTTCAGAGCACACAGCTTCTACAACATTCTTATTTGAGCCCTCCAAAAAAAAAACCCAAAAAACAAACAAAAAAGATTGTCAGCCTCTCTCAACACATCTATGAACATGATTCATTTTCTTTACATATCTTAGTGATATTAAAAAAAAAAAAAAAAAAAAGATGATGAGGGAAAAAAATACATTACAGTTTTAAGTCATCTTTTTCATTAAGGCAGTAGTAACCCATCTACCTTTCTTCAACTGTCAGAATTCAACTGTCAAAGTATTATTCAAGCAGAATATATTAGTAATATTATAAAAAAAAAAAAGGAAACCTGACAGAATAAATTAATTGAAGATCTGTTTCAGTACAGTTGTCATGCATGTTACTACACATAATTCAGATATTTACAAATACTACAAATTCAAATGCAAAAACTTTAAAAAAGAAGAAGAAGAGGGAAAAAAAAAAAGAATTAGAGCACACATTCAATTACAGAAATCCCTGCATCCCATGTCTATCAATCTGGAAAGAAAACAAAAAACACTCATGCTCAAGAACAGCATACTGCTCAGTTAACATCACTTATTGACTTTTGGGAGAAAGTCTTTCTTTAGGTAACACAAAAGAAATAGTATAAAATTATATGTGTGTACTATTATTAACTGACATGAATGAACCTTCCTTTCAGGTTTTCACTTTAAGAGCTCTATGGATAGTATATTATTAGCCCCAGCTGCCTAAAATCCACAGCAAAATTCAGCATGAGGTATTGCAAAAGTTATGATCCCACTTTGTCATACTTCTCTCCTCATCTTCCCTCGCCATGTGTATCTAGGAAGTTACAGAGAGCCAATCTTCTAACACTGGCCAAAAGATGTCCTGCTTTTGTTCCATAAGTTTAGTGCATGTATTCCTTGGGAACTATAGAATACCCTGAAGAAATCTTGGCCTCTGTAGCCTTTCTAATTTTTAAGTGCAACTGTTGCCAGCAGTTAGTGAAAAAGACAAAGTTTCATTCACGGAAAGATTTTTTCCTACCTTTTTCAAATACATATTATATCTCTCCCTTTACACAGAAAACCATGCTGGATGCATCAGCTCTAGTCTGCTAATGCCAGGTAACAAACCTTCTGTTCCCAATCAAGCTCACAGTGAAGCTAGCCAAAAGTCTTCAGTAAGTTCCCCTCCCCAAAGAAAACATATGAGAGCTACAAATTCAGGGTTCTGGCCAAAGCATGGGCAGAAGTTAGTTGGGAAACATCCATCAGTCCCATTAAAAACATCAGTAGGTCCCCATGAAGACCATCAGCAAGTCACAGGCAGATGGCCACTATTCTCCTGATGGAAACTCTCTTCAACAATTGCTTGTGATTCTTGCTGTTCTGCCTGAAAAACAAAACTCCCGGGCAGAGATTTACAGCAGCATCTTGCTTGCAGTTCAGTGCTCAGGAAGTCCTGTGTGGAAATACAGCTTTGCCACCAAAATCTTTGCCTCTGACAAAAAAAAAAAAATCAGCTAAGTTTAGAGTGTTTATACGTTATCTGCTTCTTTGTGGTGCATACTTGCCACCTCTCAGCAAGCTAGTTTAATTGACTTGCCCTGAAACCTTACACAGCATTTTCAACTGAAAGAAACACACAGTTATAAAAAGTTAGGATTTGTGTAAAGACTGTCCAACCTCATCAAGCAAGTCATAGACCTCTTGCAAGGCACTTGTATGCCAAGTTCCTGGATGTAGTACATGGAAATATCAGAAATCACTCATGAATTAACATGCCATTCTCCTAAGCAGGCTTTAATCTGTAAATTATCAGGCAGGCAGTTCCCAATTATACCAAAGACTTGTTTCTTAATAGAACTTTTATTTCAACACAATTTTTAAAAAAGAAATTAAGTAAAACAGCAGATTTTGGAGAGGATCAAACTCTTTCGGGTTTCAAACTTAATATGAGCAGGAAGAAACACTCACTTGAACTAGAGTTGCAACTTTGCAAGTTCTTGGTAAGAGAAATAAAAAATGCGGTTAGAGAAGAGTTTTTTTAACAGTTATTTCTCATATTTGGTTCAACAATCGAGAAGAAAAGAATCCAAGTCCCTTAATTAAAGAAGAAAAGGGATGAGGGAAGGAAAGGACGGAGAAACGTACACAGGAAGTTCCTGGTGGCATTGAACATTGTTTTAAGTTACAGTACTAAAGAAAGGAGACAAACTGATCTGAATTGTACAGAGCGCTTCATAACAAACATAATTGTTTGAACTTAGTGAAACTAGCTAGCTAAGATTTCTTCACTGATTTGAGGATAAGTGTGTATGTGCCTTCATACGTGAAAGTTTAACCGTAAGTCATACAAATGTGATGCCTAGTCTCTTTGGGGGGGGGCGGAAGCAATCCAACAAAATCTTCTTTCTCCTATGAACCAGAATCCACAAACAGGACTACAGGAACTACTATATCAGAATATGCTAGCATTAGTATATTAGTATACTGGACAAACAACTGTATATTGAACATGAGTACACCAATACGTTGGACATACAGTCTAGCCTTCTATCCCTCGCAGCCAGAACTAGAAGCCTCAGCAAGAGTTCCAGAGCTCCACAGAAGGCAGACATAAGATATCCTGGTCACATTTTGGTCACAATTAGCTGGAAATGGGATAAATTGCTTAACTATGATAAGCAATTTAATATCTCACCAGCTTGGTTATCTTCAGTTTCAGTAACTTTAAGTGATTTGGTATCTATATAGATATTTAAAGCTACCAGCTTATGAACCAGAGAAATATGAAATAAGAGCTACCAAAAGCTAGAAATTGATCCTATGCAAAAAAATGATATCTCTGCTGGCAGAAATATGTTTGATAATGTTCTATCACAGAAAATTATAATAATTATGTATGAATTTTACAACAGCTATTCACTTTACATGAGTGCTATTGGTCTATAGGTATTTGAACTTGCTTTACTGCAGATTATCTAATTGCAGATAATTTCTCAGATATTGAGTGACATATCACAAAGCGGTATGAACTGGTAAGTACTTCTAATTCACTTACCATCAGAACTTGTAAGAACAAAGCTCTCTGCATAGGACTGCTTCTTTCCACCTATACTTCTGGGAAACCAGTGAAGATCTATGGGATAAATATCATCTGGGAGTTTCACCACTTGAGCAGTCTCACTAGTTAACAGATTCCACTTCATAATTTGGTGATCATCACTGCAGGAATATAGCTCGTCAGCTGTAGTCCATCCCACACAGCTAACTAATTCCTTATGTATAATTAAATTAAGGAAATCTTAAAGCTTTGATTATTAAAAATAAACTTAGGCAATATCTCATCTAGGCTGTACAAAACTGAAGGAATAGTATAGGAAGATTATTTTAAGCGGCTTATTAAGAAGGTTAAGGAAGATTACTTTACATAAAATATTTCATATAAAAAAAAAATGAGTTCTTACTCTTTCTTCACTCTTTTGTGTCCAGAAGAGATGATAGAAATTCTGAATTAAGTAGAAAAGTAGACTTAAACTATACTATGTAAAAATACCATTCTTATTAGAAGGCATATTTATTGCAACATTGGGTTGCACGTGTAAAGGGGTTTTGGTGCACAAGGCAACTGCAAACTGCCCAACTGTCATTCGAATTGGCTTATGTCAAGAGTTTATATCTGAGGTTGTGATTAGTATCTAATTTATTTAGAAAAATTACAATTTTGTTTATAGCCTCTGTGTGTGTGTCTTATTGCATAAATTAGATAAATCAATACTCCTGTTTACTATGTGAGAAAGCATTTAACTTATCACTACAAATAGGAAAGGAAAAACCCCAAAACTTCCCAGCAAAATGCCGACAACTTCTGCAGGGTACTGAACACCAGTGGTTTCAAATTAGGTTGATAAAAGCAGAGAACACTGGAACTTGCAGTGCGAGTTTTCATCATCTCCAGAAATGTTACCTTTAAAAGATTCACTTGAACAATAAGATTAAAAAAATGCAATTTACAAATATTTTACTGCAACATTTATGATGCAAAGAAACCTTTCTAATAAAAAGACTGTTGAGATGAGACATGCTGTCCTAAGGTTTATACTGACAGAAAGGATATGTTTTGGTTCCTTTAAAAGTGAAGTCTTCAGTCTCATTTTGGTTGTTCAGATGGAGCATTAAAAAAGATGGTTTAGGTATAACTGTATTAAAACAAAACAAACACATATATAAGTAGCTAAA
This sequence comes from Nothocercus julius, assembly GCA_013398735.1. NCBI lineage: Eukaryota > Metazoa > Chordata > Aves > Tinamiformes > Tinamidae > Nothocercus > Nothocercus julius. Next base: position 2,129,583 of record VZSV01000051.1, read on the forward strand.
ATTAAAAAAGGAAGAGACCAATACCAAAAGTTTTTTTTACATACATACATATTACACTAATACCATGGCAAAATAATCATCAAAATTGACCCAAATTTTAAGGGGATTCTCCTTTGACAGTACAAAAAACTTGATGAGCTAAAGAATAATGTACAGCAGCGTTTTGCTGAAACATTATAGGCTGAACCACTGAACTTCTCTTATGCTTCCAGATGGTCATGAAGTTAGCAGGAAAAAACTTGGAATCACAAACTTTTCAAAAACTTTCATGCCTGAGCAGAGAATTATAAGAAAATTTAGAGAAAAGAGCCATGCTCTCAAAATAACCCCATGTAACCAAATGATGATCTTCCTCTTCCATGCACAATTACTTGGAAGTGTCCCTGATGTTCTACTGTTACACTGTAATTCAATAACATGTTCAGCTGGGTCCCAACCTCTCATTCTCTTCTCTTCAGTAACAGCAGATGCTTTTGTCAGCCTGTGCCCGGACAACAGAGAGACACTGATCCAGGTTAAAACCCTTCCCTTCATGATAGGAGGAAGTGAAAGCAAAATGAGAGGGTGGGAGCAGGTAGTATACTCTGAAGAGAGCATCACGACACACAGTGTCACCTTCTGATCTTCTGGAATTTCTTCAGCATAAAAATGACTATGTGTTACTATGCAGAATTTAAGACGCCTAAAACATGTGATTTTCTGAGCCCAAAGGATAAAATATGCTATTTTCAATCCTACTTTACATTCATTCTGATAAAATACACACACTAGGCATTTTAAAATACTTAAACAATTTTCATATTTGAAAGTCTTACTGCTTTCTCCTACTCTTATTTTAAAAAATGTGTGATGACATCAACATTAAGACATTTAAAAAGGGTTTGAGTTTACAATGAACTTTCAAAGCAGCTCTTGAATCACATTTTTGACTTCTAGGTGGTGCTAATGGTTGTGTTCGGCACCTGCATTGCTGCTCCACATACACTATCACCATTTGGAAACACCAATCAGATATGAAGCTAATCTTTATACCAGAAATCTTAGAAACGAAAGTCCTCCACAAATATAACCTTAAGATTGTAAATAGCAAAGAAAAAATGCAGAGTAAGACAGCATTATATATGTCGTCTTCGGTTTAACACAGGTACGGCTCCAGCTTAACATAATATCTCACATTTATCTGATTGCACAGACCATACCTACCTACTTCTGTTTTCTGCATATGTCATACGTATATCCACCTCTTCAGGGGCTGCTTGGGATAATTTTATTGCTTACTTTTCCTTTAGCATTTGAGCAGGCACGCTGCCACTGTCGGCTTCCAGTTTCCATTCCCACTACATAAGACATCCAGACATTCCCACACAAACTGTGTTCTTTTATTTCCAAAAAACAGAATTTTGTAACAGATATTTGAAAAACAGAGCATTCAGCAGGCTTTACGTGTACACAAGGAAAAGGAAGGCTCACCCTTGTTTTACGTATTAAACAGGCGGATTTGCACAGGGATATGGGGGCACCCGTGGACACCAGACGGTCGGTAGACGACTGCAGGGCAGCTTGGAGAGCCGTTATCAGTCCAGGCGTTCCAGGGGCAACTTGGCCTGGAGCCCGACACTGTCCCATCAGCTGGGGGCCCTACTGAAAGCAACCACAGAAGACGCCGTGATGAGGAGGGGGCCAAAAGCCACTGCTCCCTCTCAAACGAGGCGTTTTGGCTCGACTTCCCCTCAGCCACAAACTCCATTTTGTCCCGCTTCCTTTTTCCACTACAATCCCACGTATTCCCCCTCCCCGCCGTGAAATTCTGGGTCAGAGGAGAGAGGAGCGTGAGCGGGGCGGGAGATTGAGCAAGGCTGTGCGAAGTGGATGGGAAAGCTAGGCTGCGGGAGGAGGAGGAGGACGTACATGGCGCTTCCTCAGGGGAGGACCCGACTGGGCGGCCGAGCCGCTTCCCCGGGGCGATGCCGCGGCTCCCCCCAGCAGAGAAACGTTTCGGGAGGGTTTCGCGGGGGCCGTTTTTGGCTCACGCGCTTCCCCGCCGCGGGCCCTGTCGCCCACCGCAGCGCTGACTCAGTCCTCCCGCCCCCCTTTACCTGCGGCGGCGGGAAGAAGGCAGCGACCGCCGCTGCCCGCAGAGCCCCAACGGCCGCCGCTCCACAGCCCTCCCTGGTGCCCGGCCAAGCGCCTCCGTCTCTATAGCTACTTCCCGCGAGACTTCTTCCTCCCCCTCTTCTCCTCCTCCTCGTCGTCCCACCGCCACCTCACGCGCCCTCCCCGAGCCAGGTGACACGACTCCATGGCGTCACCGCAACGCCCGCCAGTTCGCGCCGCTCCGGAAGCGGGCGCCGCTTTTTATTTAATAGCGTTTTGATTTTTTTACACTTTTTTTTAAATATAAAAAATAGAAGGGGACGGCGCTGATCCCCCATCACCTCTCCTCCCGTCGCCCGGCAACCGAGCGCCACCCCCTGACCTATTTCTATTAAACTAAAAGAAAACAATAACAAAAAAACCTTTCCCCCTGTACACATGCTCCATAGTCAAAAACAACAACAACAAAAAAAGAAGCAAAGCCACCTCCTCCACAGCCCCTGCTCCCCTCTCCCTCAAGCAAAGGGGTCTATTGAGCTTTATTTTATTTATATAACCCCCATACCCGCCCCGCCGGCGCACTAACGGAAAACAAGATGGCGCTTCCTTCGCCTCCTCCCCGCGTTCAAACCCGCGGCCGGCCGGCCCCCTCGCTTCCCAGCATGCCTTGCGCCTTTCTAACGAATTTCGGTTCGAGTTCGCCGTTTGGGCGCCATTTTCGAGTGTGGAAGCCGCCAAAGCCGCGGCGGGCGCTGGGATCTCCGCTGCCTCTGCCGCCGTCGTGCAGCCCGACCGCGGCTGGGCGCAGCCTGCCGCCCTCGCAGGTACCGGCTGGGCTGTGGACGGGGGGCGGCTCGGCGGGGCGCCGCTTTTGGGGCAGAGCCGCCGGCAATTTGCCGGAGGGCAGGTGGAGTCGGGGCGGCGGCTTCGCAGAGAGGAGGCGGCGGCGGGGGGGGCAAAGAAGCTTCTTTCGCCGTCAGTGGAGCTGCCGTCGAGCAGGTCTCCCGGCGGCGAGTTTTCCCCGTGCGGAGGATGCTGCTGGGGGTGGGTGGCGGGCTTTTTGCCCCGTGTTTCATTTCCAACCTCCCCCCGCTTCTTGAGCGGGCAAAAAGGCGGTGGTGGCGGCAGCCCCTTGTCCTGGGTCGCTACCGAGGAGCACCCGCCGGTCCCCTTACCCCGCCGGCGGGGCGCAGTTCCCGGCCCCGCGGGTGTCGGCGGATACGTGCGAGCAGCGGAAGGGAGCGGAGAGGGACTCTTCTCTCGGCCTTTCCAGCACCTACCGGTGGACCGATCTCCGGAGGGCAAATAATGCGTTTTACTCCCCCAATATGTTTTCCTATGCGCCCGAAATAACGGGGGCCCGGTTTTAATCTGCTTACGATGCAAGGATTCTGCTTAACTAACTTTGCCTCCTTGTTTTATGTTGAAAGTGTACAAGCGAAAGCCTAAGAAAGACCTTAAAAGAGCTTTTTTAGATCGCAGCGAAGTTGCGGTAGCGTCCCTTAGAATGACGGATTCATTAGACTCGACTTTTTNTGTAGTTCACTGACATCGGCTCTCGCTATCAAATCTGAACAGCTTTTAATAAGGGAGCCTTTCTGCCAGGCTCGCTTTTCCCCGAGCCCTCAACAAAAACGGCGCTTGGCAGGAGATCATTGAGAGATGCTTTTAGCGAACACCTCTGTGCTGCCTCGGAGCAAGGGCTGGACACGAATACGTTAAGTTGAGCAGAGTCTGTAGCCAACTGATTTCTCCCGCTTTCAAAGCTGAGGTCAAGTAGCTCTGCTTGTTCGTTTTGGAAAGGGGTTGGTAAGGTAAATAGGTCTATATTGCACAACTCCGAGTAGAGAAGCTTTGCGGAGGGAAAAAAAAAAAAAAATCTGGTGCTTTGAGAGACTGTAATTGTCGGAGACAGCCATTGCGGAACACTTCTTAAGAGGGACATAGGCTGAAATTGCCTTAAAACGAGTTCTCTCTTGCATTTCCCCCCCTCCCCCATTGTCCCAGATGAAGGACTCTCATGAGAGTGTGGGTTGGGGGTAGGTCTGAAAACGTCAAATGATTGGCACCAATTGTAAGATGACTTTCTAACCACGTCAGTTTTTTTTTATCTTGAGAGAAGTAAACTTTCTCATGTCTGTTTTTCTCCAAACTGAATTTGCCACTTGCTGCATTTTCAGCTCTTTGGGGAGAGCTTCCCTCCTGCAGTTGCCTTGCTTTGTTGCCTTTTCTCATCGTTGGTCGCTTTCTATTTATATTTTTTTTTTTTGGGGGGGGGGGGGTAGCTGTGTTTAAGTGCTATTTGATGGACTTTTGTAACGTTTTGTTCTTGATCAAATAACTTTAACATCAGAACTAGATTAAGGTATTTTGTTTTGCCTACTTTGTTAAATATTGAATGCTAACGGTAGTGGTTGTGTTATTTTGCAAAGTGAAGGTATTGATCTAAACTGCTTCAGAGTTGAGACTTCACTTGAATTATGCATTTTTTTCTCAATAATCGGTGTGTAGTGTTAAAATGTGTCTCAGATTTGAAAGGTGTATGAAAAGCATGCTTCCAGAGCCATATGGCTACTCAGTTTGTTACTGCAAATATGCCTTTAACTCTTTTGCCCCCAGCATCACAGTTGTTTTCTCTGATTGAAGTAACAGCACTGAGTATGGCTGTATGAATTTTCAGTAGGTAGATGCATGCTGTTTCTACAGATTAGGGTAGGTCCGTCAGTTTGGGGGGAACGGTCTCAAATCTATCGTTGTGAGGCTAACCTTTAGTTTTCGTTCCAAATTCAGATTTTTGTCTTCAAAATACATCTTGACTTTGGTTTCAAAATCAGTCAAACATCTGGACGTTCATATAGGTATTTTCCTTAGGGGATTGCAGCTCAATGCTTAGATCACGGAGTTTTCTTGTTTGTGTTAGCAAAGGAGATAAATCCCGTCAGTAGTTTGACTGCTTGGAGTTGAAGGGGAACAGCCAACAGAAATCATGCCAAGCAAGAGCACCAAAACCTCTACTGCTGCCCAGGAGAAAGGCAGAGAGCCCTTAGAGGACTCCACCAGTGACATGGATGTGGACAGTGGTGGTGACGGACACCATGGTGAAGTACCTCCACAAGGTAGGTTTGTGTCTTATGATTCTGGTGGCATGCAAACGTGACACTAGTGCCTGTGGATTAACGGTGTTGTGTTGAATTTGCAAGCTATTCCCAATACCCTGCCTGCCCTTTCTCCTCTAGAAAGGGATATTGAAAGCTTTGACTCTTGGCAGGTTTAAACCCTTTTTAAAATGGTAAGGAGGACTTGCAAAGAGTTAAAGTGTTTGGACCAGTGCTTTAGTACAAGTGCAAAAGCAGTTGGTAGACTTTCTTCTAATAAATCTTGTATTTCATATTCCTGATCTGTAACATTGTACTTAAGATTGTGGCACAACAGAAAGATTTTTTTCAAATCTATGCATAGCCAACAGTATGGGATTTCTTGGAATGGAATAAAATTCAAGTTTATTTACTTAACTCTTAAAATGATTTGACTTTCTTTTTTTCATAAAGCAGTGCATTTTTTTTTTTTTTTTTTTCCTTTTTGAGTTGAGTTTTTGCTGGAGTTGTCTGGAAAAGCCGAAGTTAGTGTATTTTTAGATGGCCAGATCTGCAATTATTAAAGCTAGGTATTTGACAAATGGATTAATATGTTGAAATTTGTGACAAGCTACTGCCTATTTGAAGAAAGAGTTGCTAGTAACTGCTGAAAAGCTGCTTTGCTTATAACTAGCTGATATCCAGGGGGCCAGTTTGTTTTCGTAACAAACTTCCTGTCTTTGCAGAGTAGTTGTGCTGTCATTACAGCTTTCAGAGCATTGTGCAGTGATCCCCAGATCTTGCAGTGACTTGTGAGCATGCTTGAAATGTGGCTTTGCACTTATTAATTAAAAAGACTTTGCCTGTTTCAGATTTGTAGGCTTATTGTCACGGTTGTAGCTATTGTAACTGCAGAGTGCCTGTTAAAGAGTGTTAGAATAAGAATTACATAATGAAAGAACAAGCCCACTAGTGAATCGATGGGGCATCTTTAAGTATCTACTTATAAAAGTTTCAACTCATGGCAAGAATATTGCTAACTTCACTTAGTTCATTTTAATAATTTCGGACAAAAGTATGTATTTGATTTGTGTAGAAATAATGTTAGCTTTGGAATTAAAAATATTAAAAGGTGGCTAGCAATTGAGAGCTTATAGTCGGCTTTTTTTTTTTTTTTTAATGTCTTTTAGCAGCCTCAAATGAGGTACTTGATAATCGAAGTTTAGAAGAGATTTTGAGTAGCATCTCTCCTCCCCCATCACCAGCAATGACCAATGAACCTGGTGCTCCTCGTCTTATGATAACTCATATTGTAAATCAGAACTTCAAATCCTATGCAGGGGAGCAAACTTTGGGACCTTTTCATAAGGTATCTCTCTTTTACATTAAGTATTTTCTAAATAGAGATAAGACTTTGTTGTATGTTAATATTACTTACTGTATTTTCACATAAGCTTAGTTCAAAATAACTGAAAAATATTTCTTTCAGAATTCCTTTGTAGTGATATTCTATGTTTTAATTACTGGACAGTGGAGAAAACATTCAAGTATAATCTCATGATACTGTGCAACTGTAATTTATCAGAAAACCTTTAAAAAGCTCTTTATTTTTTGTTGTTTTTGTTTGCTAGAGAGTTTTCAGGGGTTCTGAAAAAGAAGACTATTTCTTAGGGCCCACAGGAGACTTAAGTGGGTGATAGTGAAACTTTCTTTCCAAGCATACTTGCTAAAAGCAATACTGTTTTGAAATAACAATTTAAAATTCATAAAGCTGAACTAAGTTGAGGTGTTTTGTTGTGTGTTTTTCTTTTCTTTTTTTTTTTTTTTTTTTTTTTAATGGGCTGTGCTGCTTTACCTTTGGCAATAAAAAGTAAGCTATCAAAGACTCTGCATTTTCCTATACTAGAAATAATTATATTTTAAGCTGTCCACAAATTAAATGGGTGATGCATACTAGCTAGGATCTATTTCAATTTGAATATCATTGTTTTTCCTCTTTTATGCAGCGTTTTTCATGTATTATTGGGCCAAATGGCAGTGGAAAATCCAATGTCATTGATTCAATGCTTTTTGTCTTTGGGTATCGGGCACAAAAAATCAGATCCAAAAAACTATCTGTGCTTATCCATAATTCTGAGGAACATACAGACATCCAGAGTTGTTCTGTGGAAGTCCACTTCCAAAAGATCATTGACAAGGTATGTATTTTTCTATTCAGAACAGGGGAGGGTTTTATTTTAATTTTTAGGTGTTTGAAAGCTAACATTTTATTATTTTAGTTTATGTGGAGAAAACTTGATACTGAATACTTTACCTTGGGGGGTGTAAAACATCAATTTGGTGTTAATTAGCCTTAAGCTTCTTCTGTCAAGTGGTGTGGTTCTTAAAATATCAGTAAAGATTCTTTTCTCTTTTCTGCAAGACTGATATCCAGTACATGTGCATTTTAAAAGTATTTAGATATATAGAATAATCATTTTAGCAAGACATCCTTTCAGAATTCTGTTTTTTTGTTTTGCCTCGAGTGTATGAGTTTTTAGGGATTTTGTTAATTTCAGAAATATTTTTTGTAAGTGAACATGTTGTAGATTCTTAAATCTGTAATATAAGTGATAAAAATTAAGAAATAAAAACTATTTAAGCAAAACTTTTTGAGTCAATTAAAAATATTTTAAATTATCTCAATATAAACTTAGAAAAATACAAAATGAATCAGGATATTTACACTTGTGTGCCATAAAATACTTGCAATTTTTAGCATAGATTTTTATATATATAAAATTCTAGACCTTACCTTATATCACCAAGTATTTTTGAACCTGATGTTTTGTTTGAAAGAAATGAAGTGTTGGCAAATAAAAAAATCCTGATTTTGTTGGTCACTTTATGTACTAGTAAAAACTGCTGTACAATTTTGTTGATTTATTGTGATTATAGTGTAAGGGTTTTTTTTAGTTTAAATGTTTAAATTTTTGTACACATTTATTCTGACTGAAATTAGTGGTTAGTCAGAAAGAGGGAAATGTATTGAGTTTCAAGATTTTTAATAAAATGACAATATTTAGTCTTTGACAAAGACTAAAGATTTTTTCTTTGTCATTATTTGTACACCATTCCTTTTGTCTTGTACCTAGATTAATCAGATTCAATAATTAGTACTCCCCCCCCCCTTCATATTAGTGCCTAGCAGCTAACTTTGTGATGCAATACAACTCCTGAATATAATAGATATCAGGTTAATTATGCTCCTAGGGGTTAATTTGGGAGAATGGTAGACCAGTTTAAGTTGTTAAAAGAAGTATGAATCAATTTTACTATTTTCAAGTATAGTACCAGCTGTATTTTATCTACTGCACTTCAGGTAAGTCTAAGAGCTTTTGAAGGTGTTGATGTCACATTTGTCACATCTTTATTTAATGTTTTGCTTTTATATCTTCTACAGTTTCTTTAGAACCATACAGCTAGAAGTAATCTTTTTCTAGCACTACAAAAAAAGGGGTTTGAAAATGCAGACAGTAGTTAAGTATTTCAGGACTTCCTAATGTAAAATTTAAAGGTTAGAATAGCACAGCCACTTTGAATTTGAAGTAATCTTTTCTTTTGTAATTTGAAACAGTAGTAAAGAGAACAAATTAGATATTTATAAAGTAATTGCTTGTATTATAGATGAGAGACATTAAATGAGACCCTTAATTTTAAACAATTGGCAGTATTTTCAGTCTGGTTTTCAAGTTTTCTTTTTTTTTTTTTTTTTTTTTCTTTTTTTTTTTTCCTCTCTCTCCTTGGTAAGGTGTGCAGCTGTAAGAGTTCCCATTTTTACTGGACCCTAGAGTGCAGTTGACTTAAAAGCTGAACTTGATAGCTTTTCTATGCTTAATTGTGAAATATGAAATAAACCTGAGATATACAAATTGTTTTTCTGGCTTTGTTTTTCCTCAAAACAGGAAGGAGATGATTATGAAGTCATTCCTGACAGTAATTTCTATGTATCTAGAACTGCTTACAAAGATAACTCTTCTGTCTATCACATTAATGGAAAGAAAAAGACATTCAAAGATGTTGGTATTCTTCTTCGAAGTCATGGAATTGATCTGGACCATAACAGATTCTTAATTTTACAGGTAGGTATATGAATGAAAGGAATTTTAAGGAAAAAATACATTGAATCACATGAATAGTTATGTAAAATACTGTCTAGGTTTTGAGTCTTGGTATTTGAGGCCTTAAAGTACTCTAGCAGCACATCATGGTTTGCATGCTCTAGTAAAGATGCGAATCATTATTTGCTGCTTTAGAAATTTAAGGAAGAGAAACAGTTGAAGCTACAATTTACACAATTTTTTTTCTATTAAATTGTGTTCCTGACATGTGGATGGATAGAAGAGTTGTGATACTTGTTCCGCCCTAGCAGCACGTAAATATTGGTGTAGTAAAATAAACCATAAACCCCAATATTATTGTGCTGCTTAAGCGTGGCAGAGATTCAACAACTTGCTAATACCAGATAAATGTGCATCAATATTTAAATCTTAATGATTCTACTTTTGTTATCTACAGTTTCATATGGAGACATGTTTTTAGTTAATTTTTTTCCTATAGAAATATGTGTATATTGAAATCAAGTTTTTGTAAAAATGGAATGCATGAAAAACATGAAGTGTAGGTTTTTTGTGCCTTTGTAACAACTGCAGAGGCTTCAAGGAATGGCCAAATTTAAGTGTTTCAGGAAAAAAAGTGGTAAAACTACAGCTTATAATGGATATTGTAAAATAAAAATAATAGTATTAGTTTAAAAAGAATAAAGAATTTGTCAATAGCATTTAAGTCCCCATTTGGGCTCAAAATTGTAAAGTTTGCTGCATACATTTTTTTACTTACAACGCAGCCTGAAGAGAAGTATACTAATTCTTCTGAATTCATAATGGAGAACTTTGGTGTGTGCCAAAATGAATTATTTAAAATGTTGAGTTAAAGTATTTGATGAGAATATTTAAATATTAATTAAATTGAGTAAACATGCACATACCTGTAACTTTTTTACTACTGTTGCTAACAGGTCCAGAACTTACTCTGGAGGATCACAGCCTAGAATATTGGTGAACATAGGGAATATTTCAATGTCTAAAAGCTTTGAATACAGATTATTTTAGGTCTGTTTTTGTCAAAGGAGCTTCCAGTTCCCCTCTACAAAGGGAGAGAAAAAAAAAAAAAAAAAATCTAGATAAGTTGGTCTGTTTGCTTCACTTCCTCAAGCCTTCTCGTGCAGTCCTTTTTTACAGTTACACCCACAAAAAGAGGATATATCTGCTTTGAAATCTGTATGCTAATTTATTATTCCCTCTTTACACTTCATTCCTGTATCTTGTGTTTTAAGCAGGCAAGAAATACCTCCAGCAAAACAGAACTTTTTGTGCCTTCCCTCCCACCCCCACTCGAAGTTGCTCTTCAAAAGTAGCAGTTTAGGTCAGTTTCTAAAAGGGAAAGAGAGCACAGTCAAAGATTAATCTAGGCAGAAATTATCATACAGAAGTATCTCAAGCTTAGTGTTAGAGTACTCTCTTTTGTCACCGGAAAGAGGAAAAGAAATTGGAAAGAAGGAAATTGTGAGTTTTGTGAGGAAGTAAAGCCAACCTTTTCCAAGTGTGACTTGTTTTCTTCTCCCAGTACTTCCAAGAATGCTAGTTATCAATGGAACATACCTATTCCTAAAAGCTAGAGTTTTTCACCTCTAACATGAGAGAAGAGGGGGATATGTAAGCAATATCAAGGCATAAAGTAATAGTTCCCACCATTTTTTCCTTCTAATAGATGTTTTGTGGGTAAAGTATTAGCAAGAACTGCAGAGGAAAGTGCTGAGATTTCTGTTTCATCAGACTTTTTGACAGCGCCATGGTCTTTTCCCTTTGCACATAAGTCTATGGGGTTTTGTTTTTGACTTTTTTTTTAAGGAGATTCTATTGATTCTGTGATACAAAAAGCAGTAGTTTCCAACTGGGGGATGTAGCAATGTCTTCCACATAACTCCGGAAGAACTTCAAAGCCCAAATACTAAAAATTGTAGTTAGAAATCAGTGAGACCATGTCAGAATGCTAAGGCTACATACTGCTAGTACAAGGATTGTCCTTTTGTTCCGTGTAGTGTTTTTCAAATTATTTGATTGAGAAATAAGTGACAATTTTATATATTTTTTTCATTTTCTCTTGCTGTGGTGAATCTAAACTTAGTCTGTTCTAGGTTGATACCAAGTCAGAATAATTTCACATTTAAAATAAGCTATAGTTCTGATTTTGACTATGCCAGTAGGCTATAATTGAAATACTTCATTTTTATTATAGACTTGAGGTAAGTACATTAATGATTATGAAATACTGTTTTCAATTTGTGACAGGATATTCATTAATATAAATGAAAAAGATGCAAGAGAAGATATCCTACCTATAATAAATCATCTAGTTGCTTGGTTAGTGTCCTACTAGCAAAGTTAGCATTACTCAATGGAAAATACTTGCTTTTCAGAAGACTGCTTTCTGGTTTTGGTTTCTTTCCCTCACTCCATTCCTCCCACCATTTTTCCAGTCTTTCTATGAGCTAGCATATTTCAATGTCTTAGAATAAAATTTGAAAATTTATACCAGACTGAATTTTTTTTAGAAGTTCCATAGGTCATGATATAGGTTCTTCTGTAGGTTGCCACTCTGAGAATATTTTAAGTCAGAATAATGACTTTGAATGGTATTATAAAGAACTCTTAGGCGTGAGAATAAATGATTAGACTAAATAATTGAAAATCTTGTTCAAAAATGGTTTTGGTTACTAAAGCATATTGCCGATACTTTAACAGGAGTCGAACTTCATTTTTGTTATCATAAGGTTTAATGCTACGTGTGTTATGTTTTTTTATAAATTGCCATGTGCTTTTAGCGCTTCAGGAATAGATGGCTGTTCAGTGCATAGTTATGAGTTTGACAAAGGCAGAAACTGCAATTTTAAAAAAAAAAGGGCATTTTACCAATTAATATACTATACTTTTCTTATCCTAAGCACTGCAACAAAATCCAGCATCTTGCTACTATTTTTTTCTATCTCTCACACTTAATACCTCAACTTTATAACTTGTGGATCTGTAAATAACAAATTTATACTTGTTTAGCTTTTTTGACTTACTTGAAACACTGGTATATGTACAGAGATCTTGTATGGGTTCTGTGCTCTGACCGTGCTGGGCAAAGCTCAGAAGGTAAGTATGTTTGCTCTTGCTCAGTAGTGATTCCTTTAAACAGATTAACTTTGAGGCCAGAAAGATGTCTTGTCTTCTTTATCTCAGCTATTTGGCTCTAAGAGACTATAAATAAACGGGGAGAACTTGAGGGAATGTCAGTTAAGGATATCCTTGGGGTAGGCATGTCCAGGGAACAAGGCATATTGACTGGACTTTAAATATTAGCAGCACTTACTGATATTGGCTCTTGTATTTTTTTGCTTACCTTGAAATACAAACCTTTAAAAAAGAAAGGACAGTTTCAGAGGCAACTCCCATTCAGATACTTTGCAGATTAAGGTTATAGAAAAAGTAATAAAGTGTCCAAGACTTTGAATTCAGTATCTGCTAAAAGACAGTACTACAGACTATTTTTATGAGTTGTAAAAATAGCTTCAGAACCTTCTTTCCAATAAATTGTTTTTAAGAAAATCTTGTTGTATTACAGCATTATATCACTTAAATGTGTTTGGCAGTTTAATTAAAATATTCTAATGTAACCTTGAGCAAGTACAAACAGCTACAATGACTTTTTTTATGTATGCACGCGCGCGCACACACACACACGCGCGCACACACACACGCGCGCGCACACATATTTCTTTTAAACTGACTAGAACGGCATTTTGTGATGTACTAGTAAGTCTTACCCTATGGCAAGATTATGTTGCCAGAAAGTTCAGTCAAGATTTTCACCTGCTGCTTGAGGAAATAATGAGAATTGCTCTTCTAATATATTGAAGAGGAAATGAGGGGGAGCTGATTTTCTTCTGTCTTTGAGATAAGCTACAAGTTCCCAGTTGTTGAGCTGTGCTTCCCTAATGAGGCACAACCATATTTAAGCTAAAGTACTGAGTGGAGCACAACCTCTACTGGGATTATAAAGGGAGATGATCCCTGCCAAAATTGGTGGTGGAGAGGTTTGTTATAAAAAGGTCAAGGACAACGGAGCTGTAGTGGTAGGAATAATTAAAACAGGTGTGAAAGTAAAAGCAGATTGTTCGAGTAAAATACTATGTAAAAATAAAAGCTTCACACTAATTTATAGAATGTAAAACTTATTGATGCTGTCCAGTTTTTAAGCTTCATGCTGTAATGAATACATGTTATGTTGTAAAGAACAACATAAGATATACTAATGCCACTAGATGTGCAGTTTCATAATTCATTCTGTCATTGGAAAATTTATACTGACCTTGTTAAGATATTTGGGCAATTTATGATTTTTTTGTTAATTCTAATACTAACATTGTAATCAATGCTTTTTAAGCATCCTTTTGAAAAATAGGGAAGTAGGGAAGGAGAAGATAATTACTTTTACTAGAAAAGTGTGTTCTGAGTGATTTACAATGAAATAGTTTGTGTAGAATATATCAGTAATCTTAAAGCAGTACTGCTTTATACATCGAGTTTGACAGTGACTTCCAGAATGACTCTAGATTTTAACTCAATTCATATTCTTGTACTAAATAAAAGCATGTCCTTAAGAAAGCTTCTAAAATTAGACAGATGTGCGAACAGCTTGACAAAGGCTACTTTTAAATTATTTCCAGAATGCAGAATAGTAGTTTTGTGCTAACAACTGAATGTTGTATCACAGGCTAGTCCTATTTTCTTTTTTTCCCTCATCTTTGGACAGCAGTGGTCTCGTAAATTTGTGTATATATGTTATTACTTTATTTTCCACCTAGCTTAACACTTTTCTTGTTAGTCACAGCGTGAAGCATATACTTCCTCCCCTCCCCCATATTTGCCAGCTGGTAAAATGAGGGATAGAAATGACATATGACTGCAAGCATTAAGTAACAGCAACAATAACATGGAATTGTGACTTGCATGAACTATATTATTGTAATCTTACTTTTACAAGACAGACTGTAAAATTGGTTATTTGTATACATAGTTTTCAAGGTCTAATGTTCTGTAGAATTCATAGTCATGTTCTACATGGAGAGAAGATTATGAGCATGCTATTAAAGTTGAATCTCTTTCAAATTATCCATAGAAGTAATATTTAAGTTTATCACTTGTGCTTTTCTTTATTACTGCTTAAAAAGTGGGTAGTATCATTTTGATGAAGCAAGAGGTGCTAAGTGTGAGCCCTGTCCTGCTAGTGCAAGAAAAGTTGAAAAATGAGGGAGAGGTTCACATAAAGATAACATTTCAAAGCAGGCAGTGTCAGATACAGAAACAAGGAATTAGGCAATTTCCAAGCTAGCTTTTATGAAATGACAGGTTGATATCTATTGCTACTTTTCCTCTGATTTCACTCCTGACTTTTGCAGCAGTTATTTGTCAGCTAAGTTTACAGAATTAGAGCTGTACAAAAAAAGAGCTTGAATCTTACATTTAGTGTTAATGCTAGTTATAACATGAATGATATGAAGTGCGTTAGAATAGAAGATTGAATAAGGAAAAATAACTGGAATTTCCTGAAATTAGCTTTTTGTTTGTTTTTCTTCTAAATAAAAACTTTTTTTTTTCTATAAAACTTAAATGGTACATATTTTCCTCTTAGTAATAGTAAGCATTTTCCTCTTTAGACTGGAATCTGTTCTCACGTGTTTTTTTTTTTTTTTTCCTTCAAGCACACCCATGATGTCATTGGTTTCGTTCCTCTGGCTGCATTAGTCATTGCTCTTCCTTGTGCTGATGATGCTAAAAAAGAACTCCTTGTACATGCCAAATTTGCAGCTCCTGTTTCTGGCTGGTGGAATGCTTTCAATGTCTCTTGTTCACATTCCCCTTGCACTGAGAGAAATGCTTCATGATTTAAGAGATAAATTGATATACAGATGTATTTTGTAAAATAAGGTTCACAATTCTAAACCTTTACGTTCATTTTACTAAGTAAAATTTGCCTTATATGGCAAGTCTGTTTTATTGTCTTGATGTATTAGAAGTTTAGAAAAGAATTGGGATGGTGCTCTAATCCTAATTAATCTTTTGCAATAGGGCAAATAAAGTACAGAATAAGAGATTTTGTCTGCTACTGCTGTAATCCACCAGAAAACTTTGGGTTAGAAGTGACTGTTTTAAGTATTTCTTGGCATTCTGGATACACTGTTTATAAATCTAATGCTTGCTTGAATTCAATACTTAAATGACAAGTTCTGTTGCGTATAGGGAAAAGCATATTGTTTACCAATTTAGAATAGTTTGTGCCCCCAAAAGGGCTATTCAAGTTTGGGAAAATTCAAACGTTCCTCCTAGACCATTTTCATCTAAAATTATGTTTATATTTTTATATGTCCATATATAGTAATACACTGTTACAGCTATCGCAAGGCTTATAATCACGAGGCCTGAAAGAGTTAAATGAAACGTAATGTACTGACCACTTTTTGTGTATCACCTAAATCGGTGTGATGCATGAGAATTGGGTAGTATCATGAAGTTGTGAACTGCGGTTCCTTTAACCAGTTAATCTAGTTTTAAAAAAGAAGATATACAGATTGGCAGTGCTAAAAAATTATTGTAATGGTACAGTAGCAGGTATACCCTGAATTACTGTATAACTGACTGATACTCTTCCATTACTCAAAAATTTCTAGGCTTATTACAAAAAAAAAAAAAAAAAACACTTTAAGGATGCTTAAAAAAAGGCTTACAAGCGTGTATGTTATCAAAAGTATGCCGCACTCATAGCGAAACCAATACAGTTTGGTTCGAGTCTTCAGAAATGCAGCGACTGCCTTATAACTACCAAGTAAAGACTATAGACAAAGTCATATCTTGAATTTTGCGATGGTGTAATGTAATTCTGAAACAAAATGATCTTGTTTCGGCCATAACCCCACCCAATAAATTTCCTCTCTTAAAACAGTGTAGCATTTCTGTTAAAGGCAGGAATTTCTTTGCGTTAGCAGAAAGGAATTGGAAACAGAACTGATTGCAGTAGCTACTCTTAATTTACTTTAAATACTGGTAACTATTTATCTTCTATTGATACAGAACAGCAGCTAGGTAGATTTTTTTTCTATATGCAGGGAGTTAAATTCTAATGTCAAAACTTAAGGGCACTTATGCGATTGGAAAATGGAGCAAGTGGAGTCTATTGCAAAGAGGTAGCATCTCCTGTAAGAGTCGTCTTTTGTACAGCTTGAAAAAGTAAGAAGACTGTACTACTATCCGGGATCTCAGAGAGCAAATGTAAACAAAAAGAAAAATTTATAAAGAATTTTTGCCATAATTGACCATCATCCTCAGAATGTGTGACTAAGCCAGGATTCGATTGATAAAGCACTTTGAAGTTCCACAAAGGTCCAGAGGATTTTTCTCCTGTATTCTGCAATCAGCAGTTGAATTAGGAAACTGAGACAAATGGGATTCTTTGCTTTCTAAGGTAAATGCCTCATTTCAAGTTTCATGGCAACGTGTGGAAACCTGGAAGGTTTTTCCAATATAGAGTGTTAGAGACATCTTGCAGTATTTTCTCTTAAAGCTATTACTCATGAGTGAAACTAGTTTTAAATTTCAATTCAGAATCCAGTTAGATGTTATGCTATGGCAATTTTGAATCTGACTAGTATCAAATTGCTCCACTATGGAAAAAAACAAACAAAAACAACTTGAAGTACAACACCCCTCAATCACCCCAGAACTCCAAAATATTCAGTACTGGTTTTAGAATTCAATACATTCCTCTGCTGGGCTCTAGGCTGTAAAACTGCACTATTCCAAAATGTATCTTAGCATGCACAAGAAAAAAGTGAGTTTTTACCTTCAAAAAAAGCGAATTTTTACCTTCAAACACTGTATTGAGTAGGACATGCTAATCCATCTTAAGGTTTCTAGAGCTTTATTTTAAAAATTAAGATGCCAGAAAATAAGTGGCAGCCCTGTCATTATAGAAAGTTGTTTCTGTGGGCAAATAGTTACCTGTTTGGTGCTATATTTCTTCTGTTGGACTATAGCAAGGTGGATCTGCTAAGATTGTATTAACAGTTATGTTGACAAACCTGTCGACTGCCTTCAAAAGTTATTTTTTTGAATCCTCAGAGCTTGAGAGGAGGCAGTAATTAGCAAGCAGGCATTTTTCTCTGAAGACTCACCAGAAATCCCTAGGCGTAGTGCAGAGAAATTGTCTCTTCTTAAGTAAATATATATTTTTTTTAAAGTAGTTTCTTCCTTTGTGATAAGTTTAAGTTTCAGATTAGTTTTAGTAGTTATTTTGACTTTGTATTTACTATTACTTTCAAATGGAATCTGAAGGCTGTGGTGCTCTAATTTACCAATTTACCTCAATTTTAATTCATTATCACAAAGCTGTTGAACACAGCACAGACTACAATCTCACGCAATTTATGACCATTTGAAGTTGGATAAGCTCAGAATTCCTGCCTTATGCTACTTTTTTTTTTTTTTTTTTTTTTTTTTTTTTTTTTAGCTCTGGAGTTGCTATTTCAGCCCAGAGACTTCTAACTCAATTAAAAAGAGAGTTGCTGGAAAGTGGTGCTGCTGTTTCCCAGGAGCAACTAACTAGGAGTTATCTGCAAAAGTGAAAAGCAGCATCCTATTTCAAGACCAGTACATATGCCATAAAACCTTGAAGAGCTCAGGATTTACAGCTTTTTCTACTGATAAATCAGCTGTTTAAATAACTAAATGTATAAGCGTAGAGAAAATTGCAGTAGGAATCCTAAGCAATGAGGTAATATAGAGTTTAGACACTTTATTGCCCCACCTTTTAAGGGCTGCTGAGGTGGGGATACCAGAGAGATGCTAGTTGCAACAAGAATTTTAGCCTAACAAGAATACATAAGAGTACACATGCACTGCAGAAAGTGAAATTTGATAAATTCACTTGGTCATAGATTTTTTTTTTTTTTTTTTTTTTTTGCATTGAATGCACAGCGTTTCCAGGGTACTCCCAGGATGTAAGTACAACTTCTGCTGCTATTCATAGACCTGAAGCAGACAGATTCCTGACTTGGCAACCTCAAAACATTAAGAGTGATAGATCATACTGATCATGTCACTGCTTTTCTCAGTTTGTGAGACATCTTCGTGGGCATCCACCCACTGCATCCTCATGGGCTTGAGCTCAAGGGGCAGAACAAGTCCAGGCAGGCTGAGCTAGGGGATTTCTCGCTGCTTCTCCTCTAGGGAGGTTATGCTGACCCTCTAGATCTCCTCAGCTGATACTTTGAGTTCAGACATTTCATTTCATCACCAACTACTCATAGGTTGATATTGAAGACTACTGCTATTTGTGTACTTGATGATAAGTTTTGCTGTATACTTATGTACACTTACAAGTTTAACTTAAGCATAATGCCAGTTAAACAATTAATCTCCTCAAGAGTTCAGCTATGCAAAGCAAGTTCCTTGAAGCTATCCCTTGTGTTTTTGACTACAGAAAATGACTTTCATTAGAGTGGCTCTTGATTTCCCCCCCGCCCCCCCAATTTTCTATAACTTCCTAGCCTTCCATGAAGTGACTTTATAATTATTTACGACAGCTCCTTCTTGAACCATCAGTTAACTTCATTGCTAAGAAACATCTCTGGTGATAAATTTGTTTTCTCATTAAAAAAGCACTGATAACTGTTTTCTGATAACTAAACTGAGACATTTGCTAGAAACCAAATGTTATTTGGCTTATATTAATACATTTATTATGTATTACATTGTGTAAGCCTATGTACTAGGCTTACATTAATATACATTTAAATCATCTACCTGTGTTACCAGTGATATGTTAGCCTCCTAGCTTAAATGAATGTATATGCAATATAGAAACTGAAATTTGGTTTGTAACTTCATTTACAATTCTTCTCTTCCCAAAATACTCATAGAATATGTGATCGCTTAACAGTAGCATTAGTGATTGCTTACACTTCTGTGGATGTCTTGTTCTTTGTGAGCAGTTTGACAGTGTCGTCAGTTCCTTAATGTTAACATCCATTTTGATTGCCTTCAAAGGATTAGCTCTTTTGTACATTACGGCCTCTCCCTTCATGAATTTATGCCTGTGAGCTAGAGAAAGACAACTGAGACAGTTACAGAGCTTTCTTGGAGGTCAGTTTTTAGGCTTTTTACATCTAGGCGTGACAGCTACGCTGAGCTTGCCTAAGCATGTTTCTTCTCCTTTTCAACAAAAGTCTGCCTGCTGCCGTTAGTTTCACTTTCAAAAATGCTGTCTGTATCTCGAAAATTCACTTACTGCATAAATGAGCAATTTTAATTTTTAAAAAACAATATAATTCTAATAATAAAATTGTTAAGTGAGAAGCACAGTTTAAAAGTTAGGAAACAGTTGTATTGACTGTATCAAGTTTTAAGACAAAGCAAAGTTGTGAAATGTTTTCCCCCATTAATCATTGTTATGATTTACTTGCAAAAGAGGAACAGGTAACTACTTTTTCAGTCTCCTTTACTAATGAAAATAGTTGGAAAACATTTTTTCTTTATGTATTAACTATAGGGGCTAAAGAGATTTCTTAACATCTAACTTAGTGAATAAGGAGTAACTATTTCATATTGTTATTATTTGATGATTGTGTATATATGCTAAAAGTTGCCTGTTTTCACTTCTAATATGAAGAGAAGCCAAGTATTTAAGTAAATAGATCATCTCTAAATCTCTTCAGATGAGAAGAATATCATTCTAAACTTTCTTGCTTCTAAGAAGAGAGATTGCATAATAAAAAACTGGCAATACCAAGCCCAACAAGTTAATTTTTTGTTCATCATCCTTTCACCAGTCCTTCACTGAATTCAGCTTTGCAGAATTTTCCTGTATATGTGGCTTAAACTGAGGTCTCCAGTAATGCCACATTCCTGCTCGTAGGGTGATGTGTTCGCCAGGGAGACGAACAAAAGCCGAACTTCTTAATTTATGAGATTATAGAATTATATAAAACATGACTAAATTTCATTAGTTGTGTAGTAATGTTATTAGACATAGTTATATTAGCCAGTAACATTAGTGGGCTATGGAGAACCCTGATAACCAACCACATCATCATCTTTACTAGGTAGCCTTGGCTTAAAGGGGAAATTTATACTTAGCTGGATCCAGAAAAAATGTTGACTTACATTCTTTGCTTGTCCGCCTAAGGTAAAGTAAAATTTCCCCTGCTTGTGTTAAGTCCAGGACAGTTTATTAATCTGCACTAATTCAAAATTAAACATTGCATCAAACTGGAAGAGGTGCCCTGAGGATATTGTGTATGTATGCAACTTAGAAGATTCTGAGCAGATATGTTACGGCTTGATGGTCAATACCTGAATTTACAAATATATATATTTTTATTTGTTTTTTCGCTTGGATGGAAGCAGAGAATGCTTTAAGGCAAGAGAAAACAAAAGCGAGGCTTGCGACAGCACTGCCACAATTTAAGCAGCTACAAAGAGTGCCCTGCTAATGAGTAGCATGTGGCTGACAGGTGTTCTTGGTGTAGGAGTCTTACTTCAGTGGCATGGAAAACAAATATATAATGTAAATGGTATCTAATCCAGCTGAAATGGTTATGAAACTAATTGCTTACCTTTTTGTTGTGTAAAAGCAGTAACAATACAGAGATGAGGTTTTGTCTGTAGAACCTGCTGATACTTTTGTGAACAGTAATTTTCAGAAAGTAAAAGTTCAGATGTATAAGTTTAACTTAAAACATAATGCTCCTATTTTTTGCCTCAATGCAGAAATTTCTTATGTGCAAGAAAGACTTAAGTAACTTAATACATAAAAGTTCTTATTTCATGTAATTTGCAAAAATTTGCTTTTGTCAGCCAAATGGTATCAACTAATTAGAAGAAAAACATAGGACCACTAGGTGTCATTGTATACTGAACAAGTAGAATAAAATCACTCTGGCAGAAAAATTGTAATAATTCCGCAGATAAAGCTCTGAAAAAGTACCTCAACTTCCTATGCAGGTTACTGCTCTGATTTACAACCCTTGCCTTGAACTCTTGCCCTTCATTGACTTCTGTCTGGGTCCTTTCTGGTTTTCCAGCTGACTCATTAATCAGTCTTCCTTGGATGTATTCGAGATTCTTTGTCGTGCTCCAAATCTGTGTTCTTTGGTAAACTCATCCATTAATTTTAATATGTTTTTAAATGAAAAACTCGGAAAACTTTTTTTAATGCCAAAATTCTAGCCCAGATTCAAGGGTGGTTTTTGCAGGGACTTTGCTGTGAGCTCAGCCAGCATTTGACAGCTCAGCCCTAAGTGAATTTTGTTTTTCTTGTGTGGACTTAGGCTTACAGGAATTTTTACGTATCTAGCTTGAATGCTTGACTGCATTTTCTTTTTTTTCTTCTTTTTATACTCCTCGCTCTTTCCTTCCCTGCCCCCTAGTTATAGCTTTATCAGGGCCAGCAAATTAAGTGTTGTCCTCACAGACATAAAATAGCACCCTAATAACTTTCTCAGCCAGTTTTGCCTCCTTTTTGTTTTAGTGGCTGTACCACGCGCAAACCTGTGTTTTTGTGGCCCTGAATGGCCATCCTCACCCTCCTGCCACTTTTCATTCACTAACAGAATGCAAACCCATTTCACCTAGTCAACACATGATAGCACCTAGTTAAATGATGCCTTCCAGTTAATATTTTTCTTAAACATTAGCTATCTGTTTAAAAATCTGTCATGAGGAGCAATATTGCTATTTGGATTTTTTTTTTTTAATCTGTCTTACAAATAAGTTGTCTCTTGTTCTACACCTAACTGCAGGTTTTTGAGGGGTAGACAGTTTTGCTGCATTCATTTTAGTTTTCCGTTTGGTTTTCAGTTTTAATTTTCAGTTTCATGACTTTATCTTTTGAAAAATTTCATGCTTCTGTCCTAAGAATAAAACATTGATATAGATTTTTAATTGATGATAGCATCATTACATGATATAGATTGTCCTTGTCATTGCCTCAGTTTAATTTCTTTCCTAATTCTTATGTAAAAGCATGCATTTATTATTCTTTAGCTTAATATTTAAAAACTATTGCTGTACATAAAAAAATAAATGAAATTTAATTTAAACTTAACGAATATTTTTTTCCAACAGGAAAGTCTCAGTTGCATGAACTGGGTTGTATGAACTGGTCCAGTTCATCCATCAGACATGATTTGGGAAGCTTTTTTTTATAAAAAGAATCTCCAGGGTCTTTTTTCCTAGATTAAGCTAATTTAACACCATAAGGTTGTAAATGATCTAGAGGGCATGCTTCATTCTCCTCTTCTTTTTTTAGATTTGGAAAATATATTCTGAATCTTTAGAGAAACGAGGCAAAGTTTAGGCCTGCCGGTGGTCTTCAGAAGAGATGTTGCTTTTCTTGCAGGTCATCACCATGTACACTTCGGAGGAATTTAACTATTTGTTTTGATCTTTGTTGCCCCAAATATACTGCTCCTTTGATAAATCAGATTTGATTATTGCATTATTTTGTTCTTTTTTATTATACTTGAATGTGGCCACATACCTGCATTCCAAAGATATTTGCACTTTTTAAGAAATTCTTTCCCTCGGGGTGGGGGGGGGTGGGGGGGGAGTTGTTAATTGGAGAAACACAGATTTAATGACACTTCTTTTTTAAGGGTGAAGTTGAACAGATAGCAATGATGAAACCAAAAGGCCAGACTGAACATGATGAAGGTATGCTTGAATACTTAGAAGACCTAATAGGATCTGCACGACTGAAAGATCCGATTCAAACACTGTGTCGCAGAGTAGAGATTTTAAATGAACAGAGAGGAGAAAAGGTGAGTCTCAAGAGCTGTTTGATTGATAAATCAAAAGTAACTTGCAGCATTTCTGGATTTTATTTTATTTTAGAAAAGCATTCAAAAATGTAATGACTTGGTGTTTTTCGCATATCTGGTAAGAGAGTAAGCACTTTTCTACCAGAATGACTTGCTTTAATAGTACAGAGAAGTTTTGAGTTTATTACACCCTATTGCTAAGGGGATTACATCTGTTTGGGTATACAGAGAGTTAATGCAAGCTTTGGTACAGTGTCAAGGAGTCTGGAAAAAAGAAAACTTTCAAAAAGCCTTGCATTATCTGATGACCTTTACACAACAATTAGAAAAAGGCAACCAAAAAGTCTCAACATGCATTCTCTTACCTATCAGTAGTTAGATCCCATTCTGACAAAATGATGATTTTAAAGCAACTTGTGGCCTAGTGAAAAAACTTCTACAAACTGCACAAAAATACTCATAAATGTTCACTTTCCAAGTCACTTCGTTTCACAAACTTTGCATACCCATGTATTGAGAAGCATGTCAAAAGCTTTTAGGGGAATTAATACCACGTCACTGACATGTGGCAGTAGGATACAGTGCAAACACCTTTTCTTTTTTTCTTTGTTATACTTGTGAATGTAGTACTGCATTACCAAAACCACTGTTTTCATTTATTTAAAATAAAAATAAAACAGCCTTGTGTTTGAAACACTTTTTAGAACTATGAATGTGATCTTCAGGTTGGACAGGTATTTTCAGTTGGGAGTTTCCATGCACTTGTAAATAAACTGGTATAGAAAAAAAAATTTTTGAGCCTAGTCACTTTAAGATGTTATTGGAAATGCCAATATAATGATTCTTTCGTTTATAAAAGAAAGAAATGGACCCTCAATGTCAGTCCCTCTTTAGACACTCAGAGGGGGGAGTAGAGGAGGCAGGGAGGATTGGCATAGTTAGGCACACAAAAGGTGTGTTTAAGGAGACTCATACAGAGACTTAAAAATGCAGAAGGTCAGTTGTAACTTGAGTTACCTACTGATCTACTGATATTTTACTACTTTTATAAATAAAAGCATAACGTGCTATGAAGAGTTCTTCCAAGTTTATATTTGATGTATCTGTGTTAGATACCTAACATGCTGCAGACTTGAAAACTTAAAAAGGAAAAGGCCTTTCATGATACTAAGTTCTGTTGTGTGGTAATAAAAGAAGTGTAATCACAGGAATTATCTTGAAAGGGGCTAGTGAAAATGTTGAACCGTGTAGAAGATAACATGCACAGACTGTCTACATTTAATTTTTCTTTACTGCTTACCTATGTTTTTCTTGGTTTGCCTGAACTGTTCCTGGTCTCTATAAGATCCCTTTTCAATAGTCTTAAATGGTGTAGTTTGTAGTATGGAAAATGATCATCTCTTATTTCTGGAAGCTTGCAATGGGAAAATGCCATGTAGAGTTAATTGGGGAAAGGTACCTTTCCAGAGGACTTTTTTTTTTTTTTTTTTTTTTTTTTTCTCTCATGGTGGTTTGTTACTCTGTAATACTAGTAGTAAAGTCAACTCTCACTCTCTTATTTTATCCAGCTGAATAGAGTTAAAATGGTGGAAAAAGAGAAAGATGCCTTAGAAGGGGACAGGAATAAAGCTATTGAATTTCTTTCTTTGGAAAACAAAATGTTTAAAGAAAAGAATCATATTTCTCAATACTACATGTAAGTACTTAATGATTTTTAATGATTTTATCACGCTTTAGAAATAACTGAATAGCAGATGGCTAGTGATTTGTTTCAATTGTTCTGAACATGAAATTAAAAATTTAAAATAATAGACCATTTAAATAAAAAGATAAAACTGCTTACCAGCTTTTACAGTGTGAAGCAGTTTGTCAGATAAACCTCTCTCAGCTTTATAAGCAAAGAGAAGCTAGATCACTTAAAGATTATTTTTGCCTGAAGTGTCTGAATTGTTTTCCTTGCTCTTTGTATCAAATTGTCAAGGCTACTTGATACTAGAATTTAATATTTTTTGTAATCACTTTGCTACTCTAAGATTATCAGAAACATACTAAAATTTTCAGCTTAGAAAAAGGTGGGTTTTTGTAATCTTTTGTAATCTATAAATTTTTGTCTAGCTATGATCTACAGAAGCGAATAAATGAGATGGAAGTACAGAAAGAAAAGATTCATGAAGAAACAAAAGATGTTAATGAGAAGAGCAGCAAACTTGCAGATGAAATGAAAACAAAGAATAAAGCACTAAAAGAACTTGAAAAGTAAGTACTTTATAGATTTGTAATCTGAGAGAATGTATTTATTGTACCACGTATGTTCCACATTTCAGCGAACACAGATAAGGTAATTTCTATACTGATTCTTCACTGAGGGATCCAGCAGTGTTCTGTCTATATTATTAATGTTTCAAATGGGTACTTGGGTTATAAGCACTTCTGGATTTGGAAAGTGGAAGGCTGACCAACTGCTGTTACCCTGTCTTTTTCTTGCTAGTTTTTCTAGTTTCTTTTGGATGCTTATCTCCATGGAATGTTAGCTTCCTCAATATTTTGAGAACATGGTAGCTTTTAGAGTTATTGTGTCTTGCAGAACAAGCTGTGGTAATTCTATTTCTAGCAAAAAAGCACCATCTTAGAAAGCAGAAGTACATACAAGTTGCATAGAGTAATGATCAAACAAAAAAAAATATGTATTTATGGTATGTTATTTTTTTAGTTGTCCTTTCGCCAAAAACCTGAATGATGAGCAGGGTTGCCTTGAGTTAAAAAGGCACAAAAATAAAAAAGTACATTTTAATTTGTACAATGTGGTATTGCCAGTTGGTTTGAGTAATCTTGGAGTGTGAATGACATCTACAATTAACAATACGAAAACTTCTTATTTCTGGTCAAAGTTAAATGTATACTTTTTTATACTGAGTGTGCAAAAAATAATTGGGAGATTGTTTCAAGTTCTTATATATACCTGTAATGCTTATTTACATCAATATCAGGTATTTTTCTGTAGCTTCCTTGTGATTCTCTACCCATAAATTATGTCTCTAAAATTGATTTGTCTGTATTTTAGTGTCAAATCTTCAATCTGACTACAGTATCGACCTTATCCTCTGAGACTGAAAAGTTAGTTGTAAGATTGGTAAATTTTAAATGGAATCAAAGAAAATACATTTCTGAATTCTGTAATTTCTGAAAGCATGATTAGCATTGCTTTCTTGGTTGACTTCTTTTTGAAGCATCAATGCCCTGAGAAAATACTATGAACGTAGTGAGAGTTGGGTGTGAACATTATAAAGCGAGTAGTATTGTTTTAAAAATTCTACATGTTAAAGGTTCTATGGAAATTATCTTAACCTATAAACTCGATGATTCTTTTTCTCCTTTAGAAAACTCAATAAAATTACAAAGTTTGTAGAAGAAAATAAAGAAAAATTTACTCAGTTGGATTTGCAGGATGTCAAAGTAAGGGAAAAATTAAAACATGCCAAAAGTAAGGCTAAAAAACTTCAGAAACAACTTCAAAAGGACAAAGAAAAGGTAGTGTGAACTGAAACTTTCTGTTTTCAAAAATGTGTAGTTGGTTGAGCTAGATGAGAACATATTTGTGCACATGGGTAAGAATAGCAGCAGACAAGTTCTGCTTTGTGCAACAAAGAAAACCTGAAGCGTGTTTAATTTTTCTTTGACTGGGTATTCTCTGTTATTTAAAGCATCTGGAAAATGGCCTGGTATCAAAGGGTTTTGGTTTGCAAATCACTTACTGATGTAATGCATTATTCTTCTTCAAATCATTGTTCATTGCACATCTTACTGTAGAGTCCATGTGCCAGCAGTACTAGATTCTTTTCTGAGATGAAGACAAAGCTAGAAGCTCTCCTGTTGCTTCTCAGTTCCTTTGAGTGGTCTCGTGGCTTGAAAGGGATCTTTTTTGCCATGTTTGAGAATTATTACTCTTAAAATGTATTTTTATTACATTTATATTAATTTAATTAACTTTAAGAGTATATTTCACTAAATGGGTTGCTGCTAACTGTTACAGATCTTAAATCACTCTCTGGATCAAGAATCATCTTGCGAAAGGAGGTGTATAAGACCTAAACCTTGCCATGATTCAAAGACTTGAATTTTCACATGCACGCACGCACACACTTACTTGTTCACCACTGTGCTGATGTCATCTTCCCTTTCCACCTAATAGCTCGGAATAATAGACAAAGTATATGAAGGCAGAATTTAAAGAAGAGGCAAAACTGTTTCATTTCAGTGGGGGAGGAAATCAAAATCTCTTCTTCATATAGGTAGAAGAACTGAGAAGTATACCTTCCAATAGTGAAAAAACTATCTGCGAAGCAACAGCTAAGAAAGAACTTCTTGAAAAGGAGAAAGAGAAAGAAGAAGAAAAGCTAAGGCACGTTATGGATAGCCTTAAAAAAGAAACACAAGGACTTCAAAAAGAAAAAGAGGTTTGAAATTATTTTGGCTTCATACAGTAGATATGCAACTAATATATAGGTTTTACAGTGACCAGCTCAGGGATCATAAGATAACTGCAAAATACTATTTTATGTGGCAAACATACAGTTGCAGATATTAGTTCATTGGAGGCTAATTGGAAGTTTCATTTTGAGAAATTATAATCAAAAAGAACACAGTCACTATATGAAAAAAAAAATGTAGCTATCAAGTATATCATTCATTAATGTGTATTAAATAATTTCACACTTTTCCATTATTTGAACACACTTTAACTTTTTAGTTATAATATGTTATCCATTTTTTGCAGGGCAAAGAGAAAGAGCTCATGGAGTTTAACAAAACAGTGAATGAAGCACGTTCGAAGATGGAGGTAGCCCAGTCAGAGCTTGATATCTATCTCAGCCGCCATAATACTGCTGTATCTCAGTTAAATGAGGCAAAGGAGGCTCTTCAGGCTACTTCAGAAACACTTAAGGAAAGGAAGGTCACTATCAAAGATATACATGCAAAGTTACCCCAGGCTGAACAGGAATTAAAGGAGGTGAGACCTAATTTTCACACTTTGTTTCTTTGAGTGTGACACAATCTTGCAACACACAAAGCAAAGTTCCACTCTTTGTTTTAGCAGCAATCATGGTGCAAATAAATAGAAAAACTATCTCCAGTGAAACAGCATTTAAAAACTAAACTTTGTTGATTAAAGTACTTTATTTCAAACAGATTTTGGTTAGCAAATGTTGACATTAGGCACTTGTAATTAAATCCTGCATAATCTCTGCAAAGGAATCAGGAAGTATCATAATGAAACATGTAAGAAAAAAGAAAAAAATACAATTATAATATCTCTGTTAATTCATCATACTGTGCACTGTGCTTCTTTCCCCTGAACTAGGTGTGCTTTTCCAAAGAAATGTAATGACTGTGTCTGTGTTCCTTCTTTGAATTTCTTTTTGTTCCGCTCTCATTCCCCAAAGACAAAAAATTCTGATACCTAGTTCTAAGCCGATGCCCAAGTTCATAAGCTGTCGTATTTATAGGAAAGTGCATTTCTTTTGTTTTATGTTTAATACCAGTCAGTATCAACACACCATCCATACCTCTAGTAAATATTTTGCTACCTCTACTTTTAAGTGTCTGGATTCATTAACTGCACAATCACATATCTGAGTCTCCTTGAACATAGTAGGTTTCTTGAAGGTAAAATAAATTTTTTTCTTTCCTCCCCCTCCCCCACCTCCAAACTGTTAGAAGGAGAATGCGCTTGAGAAACTGGGAAGAGAAGAATCAGGTGCTAAAAATCTTGTTCGAAATCTACGTCAAAAAGTAGAAGAAGCCAAAAGTTCTTTAGCACAAAGTCGCAGTCGAGGAAAAGTGCTTGAGGCTCTGCTTCAGGAGAAGAAATCTGGAAGAATTCAAGGAATATATGGAAGACTGGTAAATTTTAAAAGGCTGTTAAATATTTACTCTTAAGTTTTATGGGTGACAGAATAGGACTTTGGAAGTGTGTGTTACTGTAATTAAGTGAAAAGTAGAATTCTTCACTTGCCTGATAGTATTTGATCAGTTACAAATCTTGTAGACTTCTATAAATAAATGACAGTTGCAGTGATTTTGATCCTGTTGCTTAGGGCCACCTGTACCCCCAAAGCACTCGGGTGGAATGGTGCTTTCCATTTTCTGGTGCTACAGAAGGTAGAATCAATCAGTATTGTCACACTCTGTAGAACTGCCATGCAACATAAAAACATATAGTCTCACAGCTTGTATGTAACTCAAGTTCTTTGTACATCAAAATGTTCAAAAATCATCCTCAACTGTACAATGTTTCTTTAAAAATACATAATTTTTATCAGTGGTCTCTTTGCTGTTTGTTTTTACTATCTTACATATATATCAAAACCGAGAGCAATATAATTGTCTAAAAAAAAAAAAAAAAAAAAAAGGCAAAAAAACCACCAAGCTATTTCACAGCAAAATTTCTGTTACCGGTATTTTCCAAGCAACTTGTCCAGTTCTGAAAAAGTGCTGCTGAGGCAGAATTCTCCATACTTTTTTTTTTCCCCCAGGGGCTAAACAGCCCATGCATATCAGTGTAAATGTAAAATGGTTGTATGCTGCAGTTTTCTTCTCTTTATTTTTCCCCACTTCCTCCTCCAAGAATTATCTCTGTTTCAGAAAGTGGGTAAGTTGCAGAAGAAGTGAAAAGGTTGTAAAGAACATGTAAAGAACATGATGTGACTGATAAATTTATGATTCAGCCATCCAGAGTAATGTGGCATGTTCTGTCAAAAATATGAATAAGGCTGAGCATGTGTTTTTATAACCCAGTTTATTTGGTGCATTCATATTTGAAAAAAAGTATTTAAAAGCTCCATTAAAAAGGACATAGGTTCAAATAGCAGGAGACCACTGTCTAGTATAGTTGGCATGTGCCCTGTTCTGTGCTGTCACTTGCTGCAGAGAGGAGTGTGAGCCTGACCTCTTCGTGGGTAGGTGACAGCTGACTGTGTGTGGCGCTCCGTAAGTCTGCGGGGGAGTTTTTATGTTTCCTCTTTTTCGGATGGTTGTAGCGTGGCACACAGGAGTCTGACCAGCTCAGTCCCACCCAGCCGACCAGTGGCAGGACTGGGCCTGGAGCTCATTAAATGATTTTGTCAGGCCAGGCTGCCTTGCCAAAATGGTGGTGTATAAAATGTGACTTCGGTCTACAGAAAATAAATTTATGCTACCACATTGCCTTACCACAAAGACCTCTGTTCAAATCCTAACTCTATGAATTTCTATTTTAAAAAAAGTACATTGGAAAGGTGTAAATAGCAGTGTGCAGAAGTCAGGTATGTTCTTGTTTAAAAATTTTGAATTAGAGCATAATTTTTTCTACAAAAAGTCAACTGTAGGAATTCTTTTCTGATTTTTCACATCATTTCCCATTGCAATAATCTTTAGTTATCCTTCCTATCCAGGAAGGAGAGAAAACATTGTTGTCAAGCTAATTAGAATATTTCTGCCATTCCTCCATCTTCACCCCCGTTTTTAGGGAGACTTAGGAGCTATTGATGAAAAGTATGATGTTGCCATTTCGTCCTGCTGTGGTGCCTTAGACTACATTGTTGTTGATACAATTGATACTGCGCAGGAATGTGTGGTTTTCTTGAAGAGAACAGGATCTGGAGTTGCCACGTTTATAGCCTTGGACAAAGTAAGTACTGGCACTTTGGAAGAAACACCTTCTGCTGTTGGTTTATTCTAAGCTGTGCAGTACTGATGCCTATGGATAAAGCTAAACTAGAAATCATTTCAATCAGATGGGAATACTTTGGACTGGGGATACAGCCAAGCAGTAAAGTTTACTTACTAAGACTTAAAAATCTTTTTATGTACTTGTGTGATTACCACAAATGTTTGATGTGCCTTTTAATCTATTATGTCTTTATATTATTTCTTTTTTTAATAGCAAACTTAGTAATCCAGTAGTTGTAACGTATGAAATTTAACAGCAAATATTGGTAGCAGGGGGGGCAATGAGTTATTGGGTGGGTTTAGTTATCCTATAAGTAGAGAGAGATCCCCAAGGAAGCTTTCCTGTCAATTGCCATTCTGAAGAGAAATGCAGTAATACTTACACCAGGAAACTATTAAATTTACTTTAAAGCCCTAACTTACCTTAGAATAATAAACCACCCTCGTCCTTGTTGTAAGGCATCCTTGTCTGAGGAATTTTTTTTTTTTTTTTTTTTTTTTTTTAATATAGATGGCTGTATGGGAAAAAAACATGAAAAAAATTCCAACTCCTGAAAATATGCCGCGGTTGTTTGATTTGGTGAAAGTGAAAGATGAGAAGATTCGCCAGGCCTTTTACTTTGCGCTACGTGATACTGTAGTAGCTAACAACTTGGATCAGGCTACCAGAATAGCATTCCAAAAAGAGAAAAGATGGAGAGTTGTAACACTGCAAGGACAAATCATAGAACAGTCAGGTATTTAAGTACAAACTTGTAATCCTAGTTTCAGCATTTTATTTTAGAGATACTATCAAATCAAAATTAGAATGCTAACTTCTTTATTCTCATCTACTTTAGGAACAATGACTGGTGGTGGAGGTAAAGTAATGAAGGGAAGAATGGGATCCTCAGTCATAATTGATGTTTCAGAAGAAGAGGTTAGTGTAAATAACCTTAATTAAAAATTGAATTTCTTAGCCAAGAGAAAATAACGTTTTATAAATCCTAGAGAGTCTGCCATGGAACTTTTGTTATGTCTATGTGACATGGAATTGGACTTTTAAATATCTCTTGAATATCTCTTGAGAAGGCATGTAGTTTATTTCTCCACAATTTGTTAAACGGTGACAGGGAAGAAATTAAGCATCTGGGAAATGAATAAGTGTTACTTATCCCTTTTAAACAATGTCCTTGGTCATAAAAGTGTAGGAAGGAATAGCTGCTTGAAGACTTGGATTGTTTCAGAGCACTCCAGCATTTCTGTCACACTCGAGACAGGTGTCAGTGTCAAGAAAGTTCAAAAAGGACTTGGTAGGCTAGTTAGAATATGTTCCTCTGCTCAGTACTTAGGAAGAAATCGCAGACTAAGGCATCAGTTTTATATTTTCTGTGGTGAAGATGGATGAACAAAGTAGACTACCTAATATGTAGAGCTTTACCTAGGCACCTTTTACAAAGTAAAATCATCCTTCTTGGTGACATTGTCCTTCCTGTCTTTAAGTTTCTGAGATTCTAAATGCAGAAAAGGTTATGATGTGCAACTGAGGAGCTAAATCTTAGAGAACAACTAATGGGATTTATTATGGGATGTAATTAATGGGATGTAATTATGAACAGAACTTCATGATTGAAAATATCATAAGTGCAAAATTCTATTGATTTACTTGATTCTACAGGAGACTTCTTCTGGGACTAACCATAAAAAGTCAGCTATACCCTATTCTACTTTTGCTTGGTAGGCATAAAAAGAAACATTCAGTGATAAAGGCTCCTCTTTTTATCTTCATGGACAGAGGGGTTTATTGCCTTTAGACTTGAAAAGGGTCAAAAAATATATACACCAACTCATATTTAAATCATAGTAATAAGGTACTTTGCTGTTTGTATCTTCAGACTTCAGATTTATTTGTGATTTATTCTCTACACAAGACATCTTTACATACTGTTTGCTATTTGGCCCATGATAAATACTGTGGCTCTTGAGAAAGACCAGTAACTGTAATTCAGCTTCTCTGATTTTTGGCTGAAGGCCGTAATGGCGCATCCAGGTGGAACAAGTGTTCTTATCTGGGCGTATTAAACACGTTTTAATTACGGAAAAGCAGATAAGTGGCTGAGATGGGAAATATGTTCTTGTTCTCTTGATGGCGAATGGCAAGATCCAGGCTCCTAACTGTTGCTACCTGCAAAAGCCTGTCTTCCCAAAATAGAATACCACAAGAAAGAATAACCACCCTGCAGCTGTTTGTATCAAATTAATCAATAAACAATAGTATAATTGCTTCAAGCTTTTGCTTGTGTGGTTTTGGATTCTGCCTTCCTTATTCTGACTCTAAGCGTTGCTAGCTTAATCCAGTTTTATTTCCTTGAAACCATTCTTCCATTATTAGCTATTTTAAGGGGAATTCTTCAGCTTATTTTTGTGCCTGCTCCTCTTGTCTTTCATTGTCATGACAGATCTTCTCAGCAATCAAGTCTGCATGTTCTGTCCAACTACAACAAAGTCTTTATTTTCTCCATGTGTTTTAAGAGTCTGTAGGCTGTATAGCACATGAATGCAATGTTGCTGTATATTGTTGTGGTGACACTAGGCAAATGACTGCATCCCATTTTTGTAGGTTAGTAAAATGGAATCTCAGCTGCAGAAGGATTCAAAAAGAGCAATACAATGTGAAGAAGAGAAAAATCAACTTGAAGAAGCCATAGTAAAACTGCGCCAAAACATTCGGGAAATGAGAAATACTTTAGAAAAGTATACCGCGAGCATCCAGGTAAACAAATATATAATCATGGAAGCAATATCTGGCTTTTCCATAACTGTACTGCTGGATAACTTCTCAGTGAAAAGCCTGAGCTTCGCACGTCCTTGTTCATATTCCAAGATCTTTCTGAATTATGGGATTCTAACACAGTTGTATCTTTTGTAGAGTTTATCTGAACAAGAAACTCATCTCAAAACCCAAGTTAAAGAATTTGAAACCAATGTAATTGCTGCTGCCCCAGACAAAAACAAACAGAAAGAATTGGAAAAAATCCATAATAATTTTAAAAAAGGTAAGTGTTGTGGAGGAGAAATTATAGCAAACGAATGTGAGAACGTGACTATAATTTTCACCTAGCACAGGAATGAAGGTTACAACTTTGTTCTTTCACCACTATCATTGATCTTGTTTTGGAACCTCCTCCCTTCCAAGGGAGCGGGTAGGAGATGCTCCTAGAGATGAAAAAGACTCAGAGCCCTCTTTGGACCATTCAAGTTAATGTTCCAATTAGGTTAAATCGTAATTTTCTGTATTTGTTTGTTCAAATGTTTATGATTTTATTACAAACAGGATAATGAGAAAACTTTAAAGTGGTTTGCTGTAAATTAACAAGATTATTACATGATTCTGTAAAATGAATACAGTATATACTGTTATACATAGTACCCCAGTTCTTTTTGTGAAATTATATTTACTCTGAGAGCTCAAATAACTTTTTCCCTGAAGAAAGTGGCAGCTTAGCAAGGTAAGCCTTGGCTGCTTGTATTTCTTGCTCAGGAAATAAACGAGCACTCCTTTGAGTGTTTTCCTTCAGAATTAATGCAAATAATGAGTTTGGAATAACTTCTTCTGTACCATTTTGTGCATTTAGGTTCTCGCTATACATTAAGAAATCCAATTAATTTTTGACAGTTCATGTCAAATATGTTTTGGTTGTATAACAGTATCACAGAGATGTGAGTAGTACTTTTCTTTTTGCCATGTTAAAAACACATTTCTCACAGCATAAAGAAACTTTGTAGTATTTTGCAGTACTTCCATTCAGCAGAGATTTGCATCACTTAAATCTGATGTATTCTGGAGAGTCCAGTGTTCTTAGGGACAGCCCAGTGACACTTCTTACTCCATTTGTTTATTGACAGATTATGATTGTGTTGCTGAGAAAGCTGGCAAAGTAGAAAGTGAAGTTAAACGACTGCATAATCTCATAATTGATATCAATAATAATAAACTGAAAGCACAGCAAGACAAACTCGATAAGATCAACAAAGCAATAGATGAATGTTCTTCAGCTGTTACGAAGGCCCAAGTGGCAGTGAAGACTGCAGACAGGTAAGCACGGGCGCGCTCGGTGCAAAGGCTTCCTGCTGTGACTGCTGTTGCTCTGGTTCTGTCCGACTGCAGCTGAACCATTTGTTACATGCGGGACAAGTCAGGCTGGCAGAGCTGACTGACCTCTCTGCAGCTGAACACTGCAGGGAGGAGGTCATAACCTTTTCTCCAAACTGATCTTCCTCAAATTTAGATGGAAATGTTGAGACCCATAATTTTTGTTAATTAAAGTGCTTTAAATGTAGAGGGATCAGAGAGCAAGAGAGCTTAGCAAAACCTGATCAAGGAGAGTCATTTCAGCTTTCAAATAACTGCATCTCTTGATGCTGGGGTCTGCAGGACATGTTTGCTTTAAATAGTCTCAATAGTTATAATCTATTGAGCTTTAAATCTTAATTTTTAGTGGCATGTCTAATAGCTTTGTGTTAGAGGCAAAGGGAAATACAGAGACTTGTAGTTTAATATTTCTAACAGCCAATATAAAGGTCACATTTAATTGATATCTGATTATAAGTGAATTGCACTTACTGCCATGCAGTGAAGCAGTTCAGAACTAAACGGTGTAATTTTATCTAAGGAGGAAAATTTTAAGCATTTCTCTATCAGCCTAGCAGTATGCAATGAATACTTCAAAGAACTTTCAAAACTATTTCTAAAGGAAAAAATTTAAGTCCAAATGGTGTGTGTTTAAGGAAGGCAACAACTTGTTTTATCTCTGTTTCACAGGGCTGAGAGTTCATATGTACATAAGCACTAACTATTTGACCATCAATAGATAGTGAACAATCTTTATGAGTTAGATCGTACTTTTTTGTTATATCTTGTCTTATTTGCACTCCTGAGGTATGTAAACATCTTGGTGTCTATTCAGAAACCTGAAAAAATCTGAAGAGTCTGTGCTACGCACTGAGAAGGAAATTGGAGATAATGAGAAAGAAATTCAAGACTTAACACAAGAGCTGACTACGCTAGAAGAGAAAGCTACCGAGGTTATGAATGACTGCAAACAAGCTGAAGTAAGTGGACATCTTCAGAGGGGGTGTGGTCCGTGAATGCCTGGTAGATAACATCAGTTGTGCCAGGGTTGTCCTAATCGCAGATGAGGAATTCCAGGTTTGGCACTATGGAAAGGGGTGGTATTAGCTGTTAGTACCTTTATTAAAAGGTATGACTCCATTTAATTTAAGCTTCAGTTTTTTTAAGTTCTCCTCATTCTCCAAAAATTCACAAAAGATAAAACAGAAAAGAATCTTTTCTGTATCTTGCAATATATTGCACAATTTCTTTAAAAATGAATCCAAAACTGACCTTTAAAAATGGATGCAGCAGGGGGGACATCAGTACTTGAGAGCTCTGGAGAGTTCATTATGCAGATAATATAGCAGAAACAAATGCATAACCCAAGAAAGTGGAAACTTTTCACAAGCAAGTGTTGACTGCGTGTTTTTGACATTTCTGTTCAGGAGGCGTTACCACAAGTTCAGGAGGAGCACCGCACTTTACTCCAGGAGATGAAAGCTATTCAAGATAATGAACATGCACTTCAAAAGGAAGCTCTTAACATAAGACTTAAGATTGAACAAATTAACGGCCATATTTCTACACACCAATCAAAGATTAAATACTGGCAAAAAGAGGTAAGAACCAAGAGGCTGTGCCTGTGCCCTCTCTGTGCATCTCTTATCAGGTTTGTACCTACTCGTTACTAAGGAAAAATGAGGCTGGGTAGCATCAGCATTCGTTGTTCCCTGTCCCTGCCCAAGAAACAAGCTGTCTGCTCTGAAAATCCTCCCTCCTGTCCATGCCAGTACATCCTACATGCCCCAGACATGTCCAAGTACATCCCACACACCTTCATCAAATTGTCTTTCCCTAGCTCTACAGGGAGGCAGGCCCCTAGGAACCCTGTGGGGCCAGGAGGAGACTGCTGTTCAGAGACTGCCTCTGTGAACCAGCTCAGCAAGTTAGTTTAGCAGCAGTGGGAAGGAGCCGCTGCCTCCCTAGGTGCGGCAACGCCCGGCTTCGCAGCGCTTGTGTCGGAGCAGGAGAGCTGGCAGCCTCACGGGAGCGCACGGCTGTTTGTCAGCTTCACTGCTTGCTGTTCAGCAGCCATCACGGCCAGGTTGGCTGCCAGAGCCTGTTCTAGTCCTGCTGAACAAGCCAGCTCTGAACCGTGTCTGGGGTCAGTTTTAAAAATTTCTCTGCATCAGCCTCCCTGAAGGGCTTTTAATTCTTCTGAAAAAAAGAAAACAGAAACTTGATTTTTATTTGGTCTGTAGATTAGTTAAGTCCAGAGAACCAAAAAAAAGAGGGGAAGAATCAATGATGGTGGTAGGTGTTATTTGCTTTCCTGGTTTATGGAAATAAACAGAAAATTGTTTATGTTCTACAAGACCAGTGACAGACAGGTGACTTTTCTGGCTGCTCTGACTCTTACAGAGAAGTTATCTCCTTTGAAAGAATTGTGTACATATTTTTCATGAACAGAATATCACGATAAAAAGGATGCTCGGTGCCTTTCTCAGAACTTATCTTTAAAGGGATAAACTAAATCTGGACTGAAACAAATTACTGAAGAAACAAATGTTTTGATATTGGAAGGATCAATACCAATACAGAAAACCTTTATTTTAGAAATATGATAACTAGTTGACCTTTAAAGATCTTTAACAAATGTTTTTGCATTTTAGATATCGAAGTTATCACTGCACTCCATAGATGATAAGCCACCTGAGGAACTTCCAGTACTTAGTCAAGAAGAGCTTGAGGCCATCAAAGATCCAGATATTATCATTAAACAGATAGCTCTCCTGGAAGCCCAGTGTCATGAAATGAAGCCCAATCTTGGGGCTATTGCAGAGTACAAGAAGAAGGTAAGTCTAGTAGTGTGTAGTAGCAGCATAAATCTTTCTAATGTAGTATTGTCTGTCAGCATAACAGCAGTGTGTTCCCTTCACCCAAAAGCAAACTTTGTACATATAGCTTTACTATTTTCCATTACTTGTATCTGTTAATATATAGGATTAAAGTAATTGCTTTTGAAGTATGTGGATAGCCCTTCAATTGTCCGTTTTTCAAGTGGCTGCTCACATTGATCCTTGGCTTTTGCACACGTCAGTGTGTGCAAAATTTCTCCCTTCAGCTAAGGGACCAAAGAAACTGCTTTATCTATAGGCATGCCAGGAGGAGGTGGCCCTATTGTTGCTCAGGTTCTTTTTATTTGGCCTAGAAAATGAAATGGAATTCTTGAATTTTCCCTTTTTTCGCTGCATGCTGTGCTGCTGTTCACATCCTGGCTCCTTGTTAGCTCATGTTTAGCTGAAAGGGTGGAAGTTGTGTCTAGGAGCCCACACAGAGCTTCTTTATACCTGGCACTACAGATGTGAGGTGAAGACAATTTTCATCTGTCAGTTTTCATTTTAGTTGCTACAGTCTCAATTAGACACACAAACACAGTACTAGGATTTTTTTTTTTTTACTCATAATACTCCAGTAACATTAGTCTATTTAAATATTTTTCATTTTAAAGTGGATTTTTCCATCAGCTAATAGTCAACCCACATACCAATAAAGACATTTTTTTGCCACACCATATTTGGATTCCTGAAGAACCTCAGTATTTTCCCCTTAGTAATTAAGAAACCTGTACTTCTAGATAGCTCTCATAAAATCAGACATTGAATCTTTCTCTTCCTCTGTCCTGCACCAATAAGTTCCTCTTTAAAGTACCAGCTGTGTTGTCTCCAAGGTCAGGGAGGCTCTAGGAAATTTAGTCTAAGCCATAAAGCTTCCGAAGAACAAGCTGCTCCTTAAATCTCAGTCTAAACTCTTGCCCAAGGACCTTAGTTTCATAAGAAACAACTTGCTCAGCTCCATGTTTTCTTTCCCAGTTTCACTTAATCGAGAAAAAGGAGAGGAAGAAGAAAAGATTCTGGACAGTATAAAGATAGTGTCTCTCTGTGCTACTAAGTAGCATCACGGATCAGTTCTAGCTGTTTGTAAAGCAAGCGCAAGTTAAGGAAGTGCGTTAGCAGCAGAGCCAGCAGGACTCTGTGCTCGTGCAGGGTATTTCTGATGTGTCTCACAGCAGCTACAAGCAGCTTTTGGAGGCTAATGCTCCAGGAACTGTAAGCACAGACCCACCACAACAGACATTCCTTGTTTAACTAGGACTTCCACTAGATGAGATGGCCGTGGCAGCCCATGTTAGGAGTGAACAGAGAAAAAAGCAGGTTTTCTGTTGCTCATGGCATTTTTTTCTTTTTTGGAAAGCTATTAGCCATGCTGGGAAGAATGAATTTCAAATGGTATAAGCAACTGCTTTAAAACAGAAATTAAGGAGACAGCTTCTTCAATTGCCCTTTTGTTTTTTTCTTCCAGGAAGAGCTGTACTTGAAACGTGTGGCTGAGCTGGATGACATCACTAATGAGAGAGACAACTTCAGACAGGCTTTTGAAGATCTCCGAAAACAAAGGCTAAATGAATTCATGGCCGGATTTAATGTAATAACAAACAAACTGAAGGAAAATTACCAGATGCTTACTTTGGGAGGAGATGCTGAACTAGAACTTGTGGACAGTCTAGATCCCTTCTCTGAGGGAATCATGTTTAGGTTTGTCAAAATATTTTGAATTTTACAATTAATCATTGTATTTTTAGCATCAGCTAACCAAACTAGGCCTGCCTCTCACTTTTTAGCATGGGTTAATGAAGAGGTTTATTTCTCTTATGCACACGAATAAGTAACAGCAGTCAGAAGGCTTTTAACTTTGAAGTCATTTCTTGGGTTTCCCTAATTCCCAGCATTGATAAACCAAGTTAATTCATTCTGTCTAGGGAATTGTGTCAATCATTTTGATAACTGGAGAATATTCTCTGTCATAAGAGATCCTAATTTATTATATTCATTACATGTGAGTAGGATAGCACTCTTAAAAGTTAATTAAAGAGTAGGTCTTCAGTGTTACAGTCCCTGTAGGGAGTAGCTGAGCATTACAGCAGTCCAAGCTCAGGCATGTGAGCATCAGCTGATTGCACAGCTAATGCGCAGGGGAGCTGTTCCACAGCGAGCAGAAATCATCTGTCTAGCTCACTGCCCCCAACTCGCTGAGCACTAAAGGTCATGCAGCACAGGCGGGTTGTTGTCTTAACTTCTTTACATATCTGTCTTTCAGGAATTCCCTCCTCTGTCATGACTAACTTATCACTGCAACAGATTTACTTTAATCATGAACGGAAGTAATTTTTAACTCTAAACTTTTGCAGTGTTCGACCTCCAAAGAAAAGCTGGAAGAAGATATTTAACTTATCAGGAGGAGAGAAGACTCTTAGTTCACTGGCTCTAGTTTTTGCTCTTCACCACTACAAGCCGACTCCGCTTTATTTTATGGATGAGATAGACGCGGCGCTTGACTTCAAAAATGTATCTATTGTAGCATTTTACATCTATGTAAGTATATAGTAGTAACCACTGTAGTCTACATTTTCAAAAATATCACTTTATCTTCTGGCAGAGGAGAAAATAACACAATGGCAGCCAGATTTTAAAATTCAGAATAATATATTATTCTCAGACAATTAAATTTCAAGATTATCAAGATTATCCAGGATATAATTCAAAATTGGTAGTTTTGGGAACACTCTACAAGTGCTTAAGATTACGATTAGCTATTTAACACTGGGGAAGCACTTCAAAGAAATCTGTCCACAACTATCAGTTTAAACTTTGCTTTTCCCATATCTTTATTTTCACAAGGATGAATCTCAGCCCACACATGACTTGGTAAAGCAAAGAGTTTAATTTCAACATCAGTGTAGACTAACATTTAAATTTGAAATTTAGCATAGTTTAGTTCTTTAGAAATGCCAACTGTAGCTCAGCCGAGAGCCTTAGCCCATATTTTGAAGGGGGTAATATATTGATCATTGAGCCAGTTTTGGCTCCATGGTGCCTGGAGCAAGTTTAAAGATCCTGGGTACTGCTTTTTATGCCTCATCAGGTGTTTGCAGGTGCGCAGAGCGCCCAGCCGAGCCCTGCGCGTTCCAGGGGCTGCCCCCTCCCCGCCAGGGCCCTGTACAGAGCCCAGCTGGGCCGGCTCCCAGCTCTGCTGCAAAAGCCGGGGCTCCTGGGGCTGCGCAGGCGCCCACGGAGCTCCCCTTGTTCCCCTGCCTTAGCGATCCCGAGAGCCTGGTGGGGCCCAGGACGTTTGTGGATGTGCACCATTATTGCTGGGCTTAACTCAAGTGTTTTTATTTTTAAAGTAGCAACAAAGTTTGAGGTTTTATTAGCTGTTACCATTCTGCCACAGGTCACAAACTGGTGTCCTTCAAGGCCTGTGCTCTTTTACCGAGCGCTTCCTTTCCCCTGGCCTCAGTGCACGGAAATAGGCTTGGTTTCCTCCTCTTCCTTAAAGTAATCTTTGCTTAAATAATTCTGGTAACTAAAATAACATAACCCATCTTATATATGTATACATTAAATTGAATTCTCTAAAATAGATTGCAGGGAGGAGAAAAGAAAAAAAAGAAAAAGCTTAGGCATAAGGTCCCAGCAGCGCTTCACTGTGATAGCGAGCTCAGCTTGTGCTGTGCCAGCCCTGACTGCAGACCCTAGGAAGTCTGTGTGATTATCACTTTCAGACTTATGTATAACCTGCAGATAATAAAATTGTATTTATATATAAAATAAATATATATAGGTCTGTGTATCTATATACTCTATAGATGAAAAGAAACTATGTATGTATCCAAAATTCCCAAGATCTGAATATAAGGATCACACAAGAGAGAAGCTTTCTGAAATAACTGTGAACTAATACAAATAACTTCTGTTTCAGGAACAAACAAAAAATGCACAATTTATCATCATCTCACTGCGAAACAACATGTTTGAGATTGCAGACAGATTAATTGGAATTTATAAGACTCACAATACAACGAAAAGTGTGGCAACAAACCCTAAAGTTATTGCATCTAAAGGACTAGCCGAACTTGGTGCTGTTGGGTATAGTATAGAACAAAAATAGAAGAGGAATGAAAACTTTCTCTAATGTATATTTACTTTCTTATTGCTGCTGTTTACCTTTTTCCTAATATATTTTTGTGTCCTGATTTCCATGAGACTGAGACTTCTATTTGAGCTTGTTAATAAAGCTAGCCTCTGAATTAAATCTACTGTAGAGTCCATATCGATCTTAATTACATGAATTAATTAAAAAGCTATTTTTCAAATTGTGTATCTACCTGCATTTTTTACTGCATTGCTAGACTTTATGCCAGTATTTGGGTTCTGCATGTAGTTTTGTCTGTTTTTTGCTATATCTATCTATATAAGCAAATTATTAAATGCCATTGGAATGTCATTGTTTAAATAACAAGACACTTAGGAGTTCCAGAAAGTGAAGTCAGCTTCCAGGTAATCTAATTTGATGTTATAAGGATAAAACTGGAAAGTACTTGCATTTCTAGCTTGTGTCACAGTAATGTTTTATGATATGAGAATCAAAACAGACACTAGAAAGTGATTCTGTTCATTATGAAATGGCTACAACAGCTCTACCCCTTGGTTA
The DNA here is from genome assembly GCA_013398735.1 of Nothocercus julius. Classification (NCBI taxonomy): domain Eukaryota; kingdom Metazoa; phylum Chordata; class Aves; order Tinamiformes; family Tinamidae; genus Nothocercus; species Nothocercus julius. The sequence goes on from VZSV01000051.1 coordinate 2,172,061, forward strand.
TTTTCTTACCTTTTTCTTCCTGGAGTTGGATAAAACAACATTCCCTCTTTACCTGTGGTCAGACTGTGGCCATGCTGCACACTTGCAGCTTACTAATCTCCCAGTAACTGCCATCTACTTACTTGTAGATCATTTCCCTAAGGACTGAATTCTTAGGGAAGAGGTAGGAATATGTAAAGCTATTCCTTGCTTCTCTTGGAATACAAAATTTTTTGCTTCCCTATTAACACTCACTGTTAATACACGTTCTGCTTTTAATTCAGTCTTGTTTTGTACCTCAGTAACTGGAATTTGTATGTTATTCCAGGTAGACACCAGCATCTTGTACTCTGGCATTAATGGTTAGCTAGAAGACTCATTTATTTTGATGGTATTTTTCACAGCTGTATCACATCAACAGCTCATCTGATGGGGGGAAAAAAAAAATACTTGCTACTTAATTTCCCTTTTGTTGTGCTGGTCCTCAGGAATTGCCCAGTTATTCCTCACACGAGTCTGATCTTTCTCTATTAATGCTACACTTCCCGCCCTCCCCAAAAAAACACATTTATATGCTGCCTTTTTTTTTTTTTCTTTTTTTTAGGACAGCCATTAGGGAAAATGATTCGTAAGAGCAGTCCTAGAATGATGGCCCACTCTTGTGTGCTATTACTCTTTGTTTCCATTTCCATCTCTTGCTATTTTTTTTTGCGCTAAACAAACTTTACAAAACTTCAAAGAGTTGATCCTGTGGCTGTTGTCATAGTCTCATTAAAGTGGTGAAATGTACACATCTGGTCAAATAGTGCATGACTGCCCCCAAAGCTGGGTGTGCCTTACCCCCCTCCGCAGCTCTGTCCTCTCCTCCTGCCCGCCAGCCTCCACAGGGACAGCTACAAACAGGTGCCTCCAGGACCTCTCCCGTCGCCACATCCTGCCTTCACTTACCTGGGATCAGAGACACGGTCATCAACAGAGAGCTGATGGGGGGGAAAAAAAGCAGGATACCATAAATAATTTGTTATAACATAAGAGGATAAAAAAATGTACAAAAGCTTTCACTATAGTGTTAAAACATCAAGATTACAATAAATAAGTACACATGAATATACTGAGAATAAGATGAACTGTATGTTCACAATCTAAATGATTACTCCTCAGAAAACCCAAGCTCTGTGTCAATCAAAGAGCAAAGCATGTTAGAAAATACAAAAAAAAAGGCAAAGAATTTCTCTGCCACTGTGCAAGCTCCAGCTCAAGTGCTGCATATGGTTTTGGTGTTTTCATATTAAAATGAAGCTATAAACTCTTGCAGTACAGCTTCAGAATAAATTTAGATTTGGGGTAAGATTAGCCAAGAACAACAAGGTACACTACAAAGAGGAAGTTCTTCTGAAGAAAATGCAGGAATAATCAATAAACCAGCTGCAGAACTAGAGGACACAGAGGCACACTGAGGACAAACACAGGCACTGGAGAGGAAGAGACAGGTAACAAAAAGAAGCTACTTCTGAGCTTAGACAGAGAAGATGTCTTAGAAAGTTGTTGAAGAGCAAAAGAAACTATGCCAGGATAACATAATCATTAATGGCAGGTGAATAGGGAACAACTGTTATTTTCATCTGCAAAAGATCTTGCAAAAGGGATCCTCCAACACCACTTAAGTGTTCGGTGGTCACCTTCATCTCTCGTCTCTCCCCACCCTTGGTCACCAGGCAGTGAAAAATGCCCTGTTCACTATCTAGTTCCCACCAGCAGCTCTTTCTGCACTGGCCACAACAGCAGAAACAACATGTTGCTGCACAAAAATTCAGCATTCGCCTCCCAGGCAGCTAAATAGGCTGGGAAAGATGTTTTCCAAGAGCCAGGATTTATGTATGGGATCATTCTACTCAACACTGGAGAGTAGACAGCAACAGTCCAAAAGTAGCTAAATGAGCTTCATCAAACACTGGTTCTACAGTCACTAGCTTCCATCTTGTGCATCAAACATACAGCTAAACGGCTATTGTGCCACAGCCAGACACATGCATTTAGTCAACAGTTCCACACAAGGGTTCAGGCAGGCACCTTGTTTGCCTGTATCCCCCAGAGAGGCTTGAACTAGTAAGACAAAAAAAGTGTCACCAAAACTACGTCTTTCTTGCAGCTCCGTGGTTCTTGTTGCAGGCATCGCGTCCTCGTCGCGTGATGGGCGTTGTAGCTCTGCAGCACCATACGTAAACACAGTAATGGAGACCAAGCCTCACCAGAAATTGTACAAAGCCACATCAATTCACCACTACAGATGGAAAAATAAGTAAAAACAAGCCTGGGCTGGGCAAAATGCAATAGCACGAAGTCCAGCGAGACCAAATTAGAGCTTGGAATCTTCCTAAATTCCTGCTGCAGAAAATGGGAGTGAGTGGAAGGGAGATTTGCTACTCCCAGCACACAACAGCCACTTAGCTCTGGCTTCCAGCACTGCTTAGGATTATAAGGAGGGTTCTGGGCAGCAAGGAAAAGAAGATATTCACCAAGCCTAATGTAAGAATACATTTTATTTGTATGCAAACTTATTAAAATATGTAGTACATTGATAAGTACAAATACTAAGTGTTTTAATGGGTGGTAAAGGTATTTTAGAAATTCATAGCATCTGGAAAAATAAAGTTGCATTATAAACTACATGAAAGCTTTTAATTGTCAGGAAAAAAATAACATAAAAGATGGGAAAGTAGTCAAAAAAGAAGCTCATTTGGTAGTGGATATACACTTAGCACCAAGTTTCAAGACTTGCATATCAAATAATAACCATCTAGTGTGGGGCCTTAAAAAAAAAAAATCCCTAAAGAGACAAATCCAAAAAATTATTTGGAAATTAATGACAGCACATGAAAGTCCCAGGAACTCCTAAATACTGGCTTTTGCAGTTAATGGGATTTGCCTTTGTATCTCTAACAGAAATTACAGGCAACTTGACAACAGGTTACAGAAGCTGTTCCTTACATGCAGGCAAAGCCCACTCCTCTCAGCATCGCGTCTTCCTGCCTTTCATTCCAACAGAAGTAACAAAAGCCCCCTTGGCTGCCCAGAATCACGGCAGGCAGTATTTGTTTGGCTAGCCCTAATTAGCACTTTATCACTCTCAGGACACCCGTATTCTCAGAAGCTTCATTTTGACTTAAATTGATTTACCTCAGCTCCAGGGTCGGGGATTAACCTTGCACTCTCCCTGCAGGACGCCCCTTAACTGTCTGCTACAAGGAAGGGGCAGATTTTGCTTCCCAAGGGTTTTCTTAAGTGTCAAGCAGCTGCTGCCTCGCCACAGAATTCAATCTCTATTTAAACAACTTTTATTATTTAAAAATATTCAACAAGCAAGGAATAAGAATGTGTTTCTTTTCATTTTTAGCAAATCAAATGCAATTAAACATGGGAAATACTCACTTTTGGTTTTTTACAGGGATTAGTGAATTAATTGGGAGCTCATCTGTGTTCCGACATTCTAATTGCAACATTTAAAGGCTATCCCAGTACACAAAGTAATCAGCTTATTAATAACTGAAGGTCAAAAATTAGTTTCATTGGGAGTTTTGCTACTGAACACAGTTCAGACTGGAGCATCTCATCAAAAAAACAAAACTACAATAACAAATATTTGATTATAGCATAAAATGGCATCGTTTCTGTTCTATATCTATGTAATCATCCCCCATTACTTGTGATGAAAAGCTGAAAATAAATTTATATTCATTTTCAAATTATTTTATGGCTTCTTAAAAACATTTGACATCCTTATACCACTGATTTCAATGAGAGTTTTGCTATTTATTACAATACTTATCTATTTTCACTACAGATTAAATGATATTGCAAAAAGTCAGGGCTCATTTTAGTAAGCAGTAAGAACTTCCTGCTAGACTAAATTATATATAATTTGTACACATGTGGAACCAGCATTTTACCAGAAGTATTATAGACAGATCTGAAAATTGGTCATAACTATTTGAAAGACAGAGGACTATTAGACACAGATTTTTTTAAAATTACAGAATTATATCATCTGCTAGTAACCAGGAATCAAAAGAATGAAACCGGGTCAGCTAATACATGATTAAAAGACCACAGATATATGAATTAAAATACATTTAGAGAGAGGTCAGTAAAATACAAAATATGGGCTTTATGTACACCAGAATTGGGGACTGACTGATTCTTCTCAGACTAACCTGTTTGGGGGTTGACTTCCCCCCCACCGCTTCATTTAATGTTGTCATGCTTTTATTACAAAAGTATTTAAACTAGGTTAACAAGGGCAGGGGGAGAATAGCAGGTATTTGAAGAGTTTTAACAAACCGTTCTAGGTTATAATTTGAAAGTTGCTTAGAGCTTTCTTACACAGGCATTATTTCTGGCAAAATTTTGGTTTAAACAAATAGAAAACCAACTATTTGTTATCTACCAACCTATTACACTGTAACGACTGAACCACTTCACTGTAAATCTTCTCGTTCAACAAAGAATTAAATTTTCTAGGTGTTCTACCTAGATGAAATGAAAATCTGAACACAACAGAAAAAGAAAGGTATGGAAAAAGGAAGGTGTGTAATATTAATAACCCAGCTTTTCAGCAGAAGCCTAAAAAGGGTATCATGGGAATTCCTATACTAACCTTTAATCCTGTTATTTGCATTATTCAAAAATATGCAATTTTCCCTAAAAAATTCATCAGTAAATTAAGCACATGGCACAGGGCATCCACTACAATCTGCAAATGGATGCAGAAATCCTCATAAACAAACAGCAGGAATTCTGAAATGTAAGTGGGAGTAATTTCCTTTACAATTGATGATACTGGTTTGTGTAGCGAAAACAAAGTTATCGCTATTATTATAAAAAGCAGCATGACTGTTAGAGGATTTATAGCCTGAAATAATTCTTTAGATTTTCCTGTTTCCTTTTTACTGCTTTTGCTGCATAACTTCCTTTTTGGAATCAGTTTTATTTTTGGAGTAAGGATCTTGTTGATCTGGCCGATTTCAGTTTTAGACCACACATCCTTCAGCAGGTTCCCTACCCTTGGATAGACCTCAACAGGTTTAACATCCGGCAGCTGCTTTTGTTTCAGAGCTTTTATACGTTGATGCAAGTCATCAATCTTGTCAAGAAAAACAAGCGGTGATTCTTCTTTTTGAATAGATGTATTCAGTGACATTAATTGAAGCTGTTCTTCCCTTATTTGTTTCAACTTTTCAATTAGAGGCTCATACTCTTCCAAGATTTGCTTATTAATTTCATCTAGTGCAGTCAGCAGTGCTTGTTTTTTATGCTCCAAAATATCATTAAGTTTCTTAAAATACTGTAATACCGCTTTTTTATCATCTTGAATAACATTTTCACACTGGGATTTCTGATCTTTCAACTTTTCAATCAGCAAACATACATCAGACCAGTGTTTATCTGTTAGCTGCTCGAGAATTTTTCCAGAAGTCTGTTTTTCTTTTACATAGGCACTTTGAAGGTCATCTATGGGATGGCCATTATGTTTTCCTATCGTAAGACAGTGGCCACACACTAATTTTCTATCCAAAAGACAGTAAACATTCAATGGTTGTCTATAATGTTCACTACAGGTCGCAACTTCGGGTTGATCCTCCTGCCGGTATTTTTCAATAATAGCTTTTAATGCAAAGTTGATGGGCAACGACTCGGTACCAGCTGCAGGAATTTCGACGATGCTCCTGCAGTTTGGGCACTTCAGTGGAACTCTCAACGGTCTCCAAATGGAAAAGTTGCTTGAGAGCTGAATAACCCCTTCCAGACAATTTCTGCAAAACGTATGGGAACAAGGCAGAACACGTGGGTCTTCAAATATACTATAGCAAATGGAACATGTTAATTCTTCCTCAAAGTGATGCATGTCCTGCAAAAGAAAACAAAAAGCAAATACAATTTACTCTCTTTCTACAAAACAGCTAGTTTAAAATTGTTTTATTGATGTAAGCACCTCAGCATGGAGTTTAGCAATATGTAATAACCTAACTCAAATTAGTATTTTGACTGCGGGGAGCGGAAGGAGGCAGACAATTGTTTAATGTTTATATCACATTATGATCTGTATATAAGTGACTAGATACCGTTCTCCCATTTCCATCTCCTATCTAGAAATCTAGGAGACTTCTGTTTGGCTAGGTGATTTTTTTTTTTTTTTTTAATAGTGAGAACCAGTAGCAGAAAGCAATAAAAGTCAGAGCTAAAGTTTCTAAATAACCTGAGAATCAGGAAAATTCTCTCACACTATGAGTAGCTTTTATCACATAAAAACAGAGTAATAACTACATTAACTGATTATTTTTGGAACTTTTCTCAAATATTACTTTTGTAACATAAATAGTCATCTGAGTATTAAGCAGTCAAACCTCCTAAAAGTTACATATAGCTTCTGGCACAAACAAGAGGCTAACTTACTGGTCCTTAAATACAAGGCTACTAATAGCAATTAAACTTACAGTGTTACTGCTTTTAAGTCCTGGGCTACTCTAACCACAAAATTAAAAATCTAGGTTTCATTAAAATGAGTTTTCATAATAAATAGTTATTCTGTTTTGTTTTTGTTTTTAATAATAATTATAATAATAAGGAAAGTCGTTCCAACTTTCATTATCTGTGCATCCTTTCCTGTCCAACTATCTGTGTCACACTTGCCCTCCTTAGGGTCTAACCCTGAATCTCAGAGTTACAACCACATAGCTGCACACCGTCTCACTGAATTTCAACCTTCAATGGCTTATTTTATTCTATCAGGAAAATAACTGGCTATGAGCTATATTTAAGGAGGCTATTTTATTCAAATGTGCCCTCCTAATCTTTTTAAATGCAGTAACGTACTTTTGCATTGATTGCTTTTTGACATTATGACTAGTAAGATTTGCTTTATTTTTTTAATTTAATTATTAATTACACTTTTCTTTACAAATAAAATGTTAAGTTGAATTTGGAATCATGAAAGCCAGTAAGGATTAAATTTGGTACTACCCACTGAACAATTTACAATAAATAAGCAGTACATTTCCTGCAGAATTCACCGAGTTAAACTAATAAAAATCAAGTGCTAAATTACCTGAAACATAGAGGGCAGCTCAAAGATCCATTATTTTTTTAGTAAGTCAATTTTAAATTCAAAATATATTAAAAGGAAAAAAAAAAAAAAAAAAACTATCCAACAAAATTCAGGTAACTTTCTAGCTAATTAAGCTAAAGCACTAGTTCATTTATTTGAACTCAACTTCTCAAACAGGTCTTGACAAAAGTCAGAAGAAAATAACCCACTAAAAATGGACACCATTCTTAAATCTACTCCTTAAAACCTGAATGACAGCACTAGCTTTTATTGCTGACCAAAGTGTATTCTCTTCGCTGCAGAGAATTAGCATCCGATACTACAAGTCATTAAGCAAAGACATTCACAACATTTTGACACTAAATCTATTAGGGAACATACTGTTCTTACTAAAGGCCAGGAAATATTTGTCTTTGCACCTGGGAGCCACAGCCCTTTATTTTTCAGCTTTCCCGATCAGTCACTAAGGCAAAAGTAGGTGGTTTCGATTCACGTTAATAGTTCATATTTGTACAGGATGTGCTCCAGACACTGAAACAGAACTAATGAACTAAAAATAAAACCAAGATTAATAATAAATTTAGTCCACTAAATAATCTTCTGAAAATTCAATGCATTACCATAGTAAATAGATGCACAAGTTTAAAGATATAGATTTCAAGTTATCAGGAGTCTCAGGAATGTTACCTTCACTTAACTGAGATTTGTCACATTTTTACTCACAGTTAGGAAAAGGAGCCCTTAGCAAATACCCTCTCTTTTTTATTTTTTTTCCTCTTATATATACGGGATTAATACAGTTCAGAAAACTTCTATTTAAAATCTATTTTTGCCCACGGATGCACTTTTCTCCTAGATTTAAGGTATTCGTTCTCTTCAAATGAACTGCTAAAAGAGAAACTTCCCTTTTAATGCATAAAAGTTCAGATCCCTTGAGTTACACAAAGGACAACATAAAATTGCTCTTCAAAAAAATGGGTTAAACTGTATAGTAGTTGCTTGCAAACTTCCAGAGGAAAAGAGCCTTTAACTTAATGGCATCTACCCCTAGCAAATACCTGCATCCTGCTGTGAGCACGCTCTCACGCACACAGTCACAGGAGCAGCCAGCGCGCAGGCTGCATGCAGGGCAGTGTTGGGACTGTTTCGTAACCTGGGATCCACACAGCCGCTAGCCACAGAGTCAAATTCCCATTTCCACAGAAACAGACTGCTCTGTTTCCCCGGCAACTAAGAAATTGGAAAGTGGCAGCAGCTGCCTGCTCTGAGCAGCCCTGAGCAAGTGGAACAGCACCTACCGAGGCCGGGGCTCTGGCTTTCAGCAGCCACCATGGCCCGGACCTCGCAAGGCAACGGCCGGTGCAGGACCCCCAGCTCCACCCCCACAAGGAACCAGCTCCATTTGCGTGCTGCCTGTTTGTTTATCTATTTCAAAATACTCCTCAGGTGACTGTGCTGATCCTAGCTGTGCATACCCTGCAATGTTTTAATTCTTTCACAATAAGCAGCGCTCAGTAGTTGTTCATTCTAGGATACCAGGGAAGCAAGAGGTGGAAATACCCCCACAATTTCCTCCTGCTCTGGGAGCAGCACAGGGGAGTAGTTCCACAAACAATAGTGGAAATAAATTATCAGAAACAGACTCAAAAAGCATCAAGGAAAAAAGACAGAGGAAGAACACACAGGGAAGAAAACAGAAAAAATAAGGTATGTATGTTTTCCAGGGGGAAAAAATTGTATCAGGAAGTAAACAAACTGCTTCCCTACACAGATATTTCACCTCAGATATTCCCATAACTTTGGTAGAGAAACAAAGAAGAATCAAAAAACTTCCCAGTCCTCAACAGAGCTTTCTAAGTATAAGAAAAATGACAAATTAGAAAGAATTTCAAAAATGGAGTTGCTTTCAGAAATATTTTAGCAACAGCCTGCTAACTGGCTAGGATTTTATCCCCTTGCTTAGCGATACTGCAGACTAGCTCAAAACTTGTCACATACCAAGTACATATGCCTTCTGCATCAAAAATTTCAGAAATTACCCTTTTTCTTTGTATATATTTCACAAGTCTGAATTTAAAAATACTTTAATCAGCTCAATGTTACACAGTGTACTCATCAATAACAGTGCATTTCACACCTAGAGATCCAGTCACTGTCCTAACTATGTTGTTTAGAAACAGCTATAACTGGAATACAATGATCATTTTAGGTGAGCAAACATATACCTACTTTATTACAAAAGTCAGCTCTAACAAAGCGATACACCACTATTCTACACCGGAGGATATTAAAAACTATTACTTTTTTTTTCTTGATTATCACAAAAGACGATGACGTCTGTTTTCCCCTGAAATAAGTTCTATTTTTATTCTTAAAACATTTGACGTTGATCCTTCTATGTATTCATACCTAACCCCACTTAAACGTTAACTCCTTGTAACACAGAAGTCTGTGAATGTCCTCCTGTACATTCACTAGCATAGGAATCCAAGTTCATGCTGTGAAAAATAAGAGATTAAATGACATGGGTGGTGTTTTCTATTTACAGACCACCTTCATGGTGAAGGATGACAGAAATTTCTCTCAAAAAAAAGTGGCCGAGGTGCAGCTCCTGCCTCTGTCAGCTATTCAAAAGGACAGGAATGTCCTATGCAGCTCTGAGTTATGACAGCCGTAACAAGATACCAGGCACCAGAAGTTAGAAACAACAGCCACAATTTAAAATGCTGTTTCCAAGTCCATTTCAGCTGGGCTGCTTACTCCATGCCACTAATATCCCACACTCGGGTCAACGTCTCCCAGTCAGGAATGTTCTAGTCTTGATCTTTTCCTGTCTTAAAAAACAAATTTAATCACTAACCCTCACTCCTACCACAGCTCCTGTAAATCAGCCCAGACTTCTATGCTGTGTTTCTCACGAAACAAGAAGGGATGGATATGGTTGAGGAATCTGTCTAGCTCGTCAGGTTGATCAGGCAGCTCCCTGCTTGATATCGTTCCAACAGCTCCTCGGCCGCTACTACAAACTTGCACAAGTTACCATATACAAAAAAAGCTCCACTGCTCGGCCCAGGCCGCACTTTCCAGCCCTCATCTCTTGTGCTCTCCCAAAGCTTCTGGCCTGCACTGCTAATCTGTCACTTGCTCCATAGCCAAGGGGCTACGAGGAGCAGCATCCGATACCTGAACCTGTTACCTATCTGCTCAAGCCTCCTTTTGGCTACAGCACGCATGTGGAATCAGGGAGACGTGTGCAGGCACCTCCCTGCCCTCTGACACATGACATCCCCTGCACAGGAATGTCTCCATCAGCTTCTCAACTATTTTCAGCACAAAAACAACCCCAAACTACTGCACGCCCTGAAGACAAGTTTACAAGCCATGTTAAGAATCCCAGCTGTATTAATGGCAAGAAAAAAAAAAAAGGATAACAGCAACTCTGAGGTTACAAAGATAGCAGGGAGAACAAGGAATGTGGAATAAGCTTTTTGCTGTGCAACACCAAAGCATTGTCCACGGACACGCACGTCCTCTAAGCCCAGGTTATTGCCACTGGACCCTGTTTTACAACAGACAGCATCACGGATGAGGCACGTCAGGGCTGCGGCAGCAGGTCGAGCACTTCTAAAACACCTTTTTATGCCCCAAAACAAAGTACAGCGCTAAAGGCACAGCTCTATACGACTTAACAAGAGCGACAGGGCAATGAGGGACACCCAACACCCAACGTCGTCTCCACAGGAGCTCCGCGGAAAGGGGAGCGAGGTGGCGATCCCCGCTCAGTCCCAGCCCGGCCCGGGTTACGCCTCGCTCGCCGGGGAGAGCCGCCATCCCCGGGCCGCGCGGCCGCTCGCCCGCCCGCTCCCTCACTCACCGGTCCCGCAGCGCCGAGGGGAACGGAGCGGAACCGCCGCAGCCACCGCCGCCCCTCGCAGCGACCCCGGCGCGCGGACACGCCGCGGCGCTCGC
>VZSV01000051.1:2183245-2212506 GCA_013398735.1 Nothocercus julius
CTGTGAGGTTTTTATAGTTCCCGCTTGGAAAGGCGGCCCCTGCGCCCCGCCAAGGGCGCCAGAAAGGGCCTCGCCAGCACGCAAGCCCCATCTTTGGGCCCGGCAGGGCCGGCACCTCTGCTGTCCCTCGTTCCTTTTGCACAGGCTACTTCAGCTCTTTTTCCCAAACAAGGCACAAGTGGATTAAATAAATTTGAGAGGAGCCCTGTACAGTGAAGATTTTAATGAACTTCCAAGGCAGGACTCTGAGGAGGTATGGAGAGCCAGAATCCTACATTACTATTCCACTTAGGGCTTGCACAGGAAAAGGTAGTCGTAGCCGAACAGTAAATCGGGTACCTGCTTCATTTACTGTAACTGCAGACATCAGACAAGCCCAGAGGAGCCACCAGAAACCCTCAGGAGAAGCTTCGAGGACAACAGATGCACAGACTGACTGTTCAGGTGGTGACGTGAGCAGGAAAGCAGCTTTTGCCAATAAGGTCTGCGTGTTTTGAAATGAGTGAGCTGTAGCAGTTGAGAAACACATCATTTTAATATGCAAGAGCACAGATGTGTCTGACTGCCCCAGCTTAAGGTGGACAAGCCTCAGTTGGTGGAGCTGAACATGCCGCTGTCAAAGGGGTTCTAATCAGGCATTTCCTAGAGCTGCTGCATGGTATATAGTCCTCTTACACAAAGCCCCAGCAAAGGTACACATTTAAAATGGTAAAATTAATTCATATTGACAGTTATGCAAATACTGCTGATACTTACTCTTTAAGGTAACACAGGAAGTAATCCATGAAGCCCCAGGACCTTTAGTGATTTTGCATTTAATTTGCAAGATGTGAATTAGTGAAGCACATAGAGTGTCACTTCAAGTACTTACTCACTAAAATGATGCATATTTTGTCTGGAATTTCAACTAAATAATGTTTTAAAATGAATTTTTATGCTAGACAAAGAAAAAAACGAATGGTAAGAACCAGGAAAATTGCTAATGAGGAATGATTCACTTGCTGTCACCACCATCAGTAATGTAATGCAGTGCAAACAAAAGTGAAAATACCTTGGCATAATCTGTGGTTTTCTTTTGTACTGCTTTGTGTACTTGTAGTCAACATTCTACCACACGGATTTTTCTCTGCATTATGGAAGAAATTCAACCTGAGGCTAGAAACCAGGAGGCATGAAGAGGCATCTACTTCAGCGGGAGAACAAACTTTGTCAGTTACTAATAGCAGAAGTTCAAAAAAAAAATAGTAAGTAATAGTGTTCAGTTCCCATTTAAGCATACTTACCTAGTTTGGTTACAGAAGATAGTTAAGGGTGAGAAGCAAAATTGTTTTATAAAATAATTCAAAACTGGATGGTTATAATAAAGACCATAGAGCATCTCATCCCCTTGCTAAGCAAAAACAGAGTGAAAGTAATAGAAAGTGAACATATTAGGATTATTCTTACTGATAATGTGTTACTGATGTCACACTTGAAAATCCCAACATTTTGTCTAAGTACATTTTTTTGTAAAATTTTCACATATTTCAGATTCTGTACTGATTAATTGAACTACACTAAAACTGCAAAGATTCTCAGACATTACTTTTACAATAAATTTGAAAAAGTCATGTAATCCATTTAATATTATAAACTATAACACATCCTCATTCTAGAGTTAGCTCAACATCTGTCTTAAGGGTAGCATTTAAATCAGCTTATTTAAATAGCTGGGAAAACATCTGGTCTTATGTTTAGAATGATAAAATTTCACGCCATAGTGAATTAACCATAAAAGTTTGTTAGATAGAGTTTAATACATATAGCCATAATTGGTATTTTTTGTGTGTGCAAATTCATTTTAACTTGCAACATTTTTTTTTCTTTCATATGCAATAAATTAGCTACAGCTCTAAACTACTAAACCGAACATTATTTCCCTGCAAGTGAATAAGTATATTGTCAAGCTTATTCAGTTTTTGATATAGTCAGACTGCCAATTAATGATTTTTATAATGCAAGCTAATGGAAATCATACTTTTGCACAATTATTTTATGTAGGCCACTGGCTTACTATCACATAGGCAAGATTTTGAGACACTATCATTTTGAAGTATATTTAAAGAAAGATTTTTGGTTACAACTGTGATCTGACTTGTTCTAGATTACAAAAACAAATCTATGAGTAAGTATGAAGCAGTATCAATAATTTGGCAAATAGACAAACATGCTGAATTTTCATTCAGAAGTCTGCCAAGCAAATAAACAACCTAAAATACAGATGATTAACCTGCTACTTTTGGTAGTAACAGAACTTCAGTAATTCCTTAACATAATCCCTCACACAAGGAGAAGATCTGTAGAGAAAACGGCAGGGCACCATGGAAGCAGCCAGCAGCTCTGCAAAGGGCCACAGGGATCTGCACAGCATCTGCTTGGGGCAAGGCAGGAGGCGGCAGGGCAGCCTGGCAGCCGCCGTGGCCCAGTGCCTGTCCCTCAGCATCATGTGCACAGCCGGCGCCTACCCCAGCTGGGTCGTGGTGCAGAACGACTCCATCCAGTTCGTGCTCGGGGCTGCCTGGGCCCTTAACCCCAGGTACCTCTCTTCTCTTCCACTGCTGCTGGGCTGGACAGAACTTGCCCTGCTGTACCTGATAGCTCTGTGCTGCCTGCTTGCCATCCTGAGCAGCTGCGGTGCTTTGCTGCTCGACTTCATGGGGCTGCCGCGGGGCAGAGTGGCAGCCCCGCTGCTGCACGGCCTAGCCGCCCTGTTTGCTGCTGTCACCGTGGCCATGAGCACCAGCCTTGTGGCACTGATAAGGCATAACCTCCATGTTAAGCAAGAGCTCCAGCCTTGGGGCCTCTCCTCGGACCTTGGGCCGAGCGTCATCTTCTGCATCATTGCTTTTGTCCTCGCAATCACTGCGACGGGCTGCAGCTGCAAGGCCTTGGCGCAGGTGGATCCTGCTGCATCCCTTTGCCATACTGGGGTCAAGCAGCAGCAGAGCAGCTCGTGCACCACTCCTGAGGGAGATGGGGATAGCAACATGTGCTGCTTTTCTTCCTCACTGCAACAAGAGACCACACTACCCATGGCTGTGAGCAGGCGCTTCATCCAGGGGGAAGCTGAGCTCAAGGTAGTGGAAGGTCCTCCCTTCAAGCAAGGAGAAATTGAACTCCAAGTGGAAGAAGGCATTAGCTTCATCCACAAGGAAACTGACTTCCAAGCAGAGGAAAGTCTCTCTTCCAAGCAGATAGAAATACAAGCCCCAATGTGACAGTACCCTTAGCATTCATAGGAACTTGCCCCAAAATGGAACAGCCTTCAGAGAAGAAGGAATGAATGCGAAGTAGAGAGACACTCCCATTAATGAAGAAAAAGACCACTCTGACAGTCAAAGGAAAGACCTTTTGTCTTCCTGGAGATGCCAACTATATTGTCCCATGAAGCCTGCTCAAATCAGCTATACAGACACTGAACAATAAGATTTTTCAAGCAAGCAGTATAAATTAAAATTTGAGCTATGGAAGACATTATGATAAATCAAATCCTTCCTAAAAAACAAAAGGTTACAAGAAACATTAGGTCTTTTCTTACCTGAGAACAGGCCTTAACATGTCTTCCAGAAGAAAATAATATATTTTCTGGAAGAGAGGCAGCAGCAAAATGAGGAGGGGGGGGGGGACAAAGACAGAAAAATAAAGAAAAAAGGCAAGTCCAAATACTTAAGTTTCTTAAGGTTAATCTTAAAATAAGAGATATTGGTCTTCAAATAACCAGTTCAGTTTAAGCCTTAGGTTTATATTAAAAGTTAAAGATAAAAACAGCATGGATTTCTTATTCTGGTTTTATTTCCATACTGAGGTAGGTCTGCATTGGTAACATTGCAGTAGGATTGAGAGAGTATTTTATGTATTTATTTTGCAAATATATATATGTGTGGGTTTTTGTTGTTGTTGTTTAAATACACAGTGTATTTATTTCTCAAGCTGTGCTGCTTCATTTTATATTCCCTCAGATCATTCCATATGTCTCAAAGTAGAAGTGTTCCTACCCGCCTTCATTTGACTTATTTCACATTCCCTAACTATTCTCAGGAAGAGTTCAAAGAGGATACTACAAGACTGCCAGTGCAAGGAGTTTTGTTTGTGTCCTACTTCGCCTGTAATAAAATACAAACCATCCAGAGCTAGCACTGTTCATTATTTTCCTACTTTGCTATGTATCAATAGAAACATAAGATCAGTTCATCTCATGCTGTTAAGTTTTATAGCATTTTAGGGTAAATTGGGGAAATTCTCCCCTTCAGTTTCTACCACCTTACTGTCTTATTCTTTCAAACAAGGAAAACTGCAAGTGCTAAAGTCACCAGGTTTTAGGAGTTGCTTGTTTTGTCAAAATTCCATGAACTTATCCATAGAGGAGGGCAGATCCCTGCCATTTGTACTTACCTTGGCTTATAACAGCATATCCTCCATACTCTTGTATCCAAGCCAGAAAGATTATTTCTTTTTCTTGTCTGGGTATCTGACCCAAGCCACAGAAGCTCCAGGATTCCTCAGCCATTACAGGAAGGATCCAGGAATTCACAGCTGGAGGGAGAGAGAGGTCAGTACCATGAAGGCCTAACTTAGACTCAGGTACTGAGGAATCTCAGCCTCAAGACAGATTGAAACTAGGTTTATCCAAATGCAATTCAAGTGCATGATTTTTCCATGGTTTAGTAGGATTGCAAGTCTTCTCAGGCTCATGTTTGAAAGCTTTTTTCAAGGATTCCCTTAAGGCCAAGCCTGAAAATTAAAGGGGGAAATAACAGTAATCTTTAGAAATATTTCATGCATTTTTCTGTCAACAACTCTTAACCCTCAGAAAGTATTCTTACACAGTGGTTAGTATCTAAACAGAAACATTAAACTTGGGAGCCCAGATACTGGCATATTCACTGCAACAACTGCATCTTTGAGGGACACAGCTCTCTGCAGCATCAAAGCTGACAGTGAAGGACTACAGTCTATTCAAACAACTCCAATCC
Source organism: Nothocercus julius (assembly GCA_013398735.1). NCBI lineage: Eukaryota > Metazoa > Chordata > Aves > Tinamiformes > Tinamidae > Nothocercus > Nothocercus julius. The sequence goes on from VZSV01000051.1 coordinate 2,188,258, forward strand.
TTGTCCACAGAGACATCCTTAACCCACCTTGATCTTGCTGAAGCAGCTCTGACCACTAGTATTTCAGGTGTAACTAAAAGGGGGGGGAGGGGGAGGGGGATGCACACTACAAACAATAGCAGTAAACATGGTGGAAATGTTAACAACATAGTATTGGAAATGCCCCTCAAAGATAATATCTAGCTTTCTGCATGGGGAAAGATTAGTCATGAACACTCTAGAAGCACAGTGAGAAACTGGAGAGAAAGTACTTGAGCTTTAGTCTGTGCTCACAGGCTGAATGGGAAATATAGAGATTCAAAAAGTACATCTAGTCTGTCTGGTGATGCACATCAAATCAGTATAAGAGCTGAGAAAGATATCTGCAGCAGTCATTATATTTAAAAATAACTCTATTTTCCAGGCCAGAAGGCTGTAGCTGTCCATGGTATTGGAATAGTCCCCCAGCCCCAAGCTGAAGGTCTAAATCAGTTTCATTTTTCTTGGAAGATGTTTCTCCAGCTCATCAATACCCTTAGTTTTTGTGATGGTGACGGGAATGCATTCCTATGTTATTCAAGAATCTAAATACACAGTATCAGAGGATCCCTACTAGTAATCATCAGTGCCTGAAAGAGAGCCCAAATAACATGGAAGCACAACTTGGGAATGCTTTTGTTTCCGATACCCCCACGCTATACAAAATACAACATACAGTGTTTGTGCTCATAGCTTCCCCAGGCACACAAAACCATCCTCCACCAACAGGAAGGTCTTGAGGAAAAAGCTACAGAAGCAGACCAAACAAGGGAGCTTTTGTCAGTAATTTACAATGTTAATAACTGGCGTTCACAGGAAGAACATAAGCCACGTTTTTTTGTTGTTGTTTTTTCTTGTTTGGTCCTTAAATGCATGTAAGAGTTCTCAGGATGAAGCAACATTTAATTTGACAAAAAATGACACTCTTGGAATGATATTCTTCCCTCATACCACAATCTGCTAATGATATAAATCTGATTACAGACCACCACCTACCTCTCAAGGTAGAAAACTTCTGAAAAGCATTTACAAAGAACTGGCATCTTAAAGCTTTCCACGTTTGCCACTTCCTAGTAAGTTTCAATATTGTCTTCAAAAAATTAAATATTGAAGTTTATCAAAGGTATTTACATAGAACAGCGTCAATAGCTTGACAAAAACAAAGCTTAGCTTTCAAACACACTGAACCAGCAGAATAAATACAGAATCCCCTTTTAATAAGATTTACAAACAGAAGTAAGATTTCTTTAAGCAAACTAAGATTTCAGCCACATTCATGGATATTGAGGCGGTGATAACTCTTCCGAAGCACATTGTGTGTCTTCTGAGACTTATTCTAACAGCAGCTAAAGCTTATTGACTACTAGGCAAGAGTTTGTAAACTTTATACATTTTCTGCTACTAAATTTCCTTTCATAAAGTCTATTTGATCCAGATGCATGACTTCTGTAATTGCTTCCAGCCTTGTGACCAGCCTTCCTGCCAGTAATTTCATGACACCCAGAACTCAGGAAACACAGTCAGAAGTTGCAAAAAGTCTAGTAGTATTGATGCAAACAGATTAATTATAAAGAAGCAGAAGTAATTAGCAATTTATGCAATATAGTATATTTAGCTAGGAGGAATTGTTAAAATACACATTTTTGCAATTTAGTTGGGAAAGAGAAGCACTCCCCTTTCTTTATGACACATCCGCCATTTTCAGTAGGCTTTCAAAATCCCGTGAGGGTAGCCCTGGTTACAAAGAAGTTATCAGGTTCCCTTCCTCAAGGCTTGTTTGATTGCCATTTCATTTTCAAATCCTTACAGGTTGTTTGTTAGCTTAACACAAAATCCAGATACTAGCATTTTTTATAGTGGGACTAGCCCTTCCACCACCAAAGCAGCAGGAATAGACAACTTACTGTGAATGCTGGTCATCTGCCAGAAAACACACTTCTGAGAAGTAGTGTTTTTCTGCTCAAATCTCCATTTATCCTGCAAATAGCAAAGGCATCAGAGGATCAGGAGTTATTCTACTTCTAGCCAGTAGTGGCAAAGAAAAAAAGGGGCAGGAGGGAGATGTCAACTTCTCCTGTGTTCTCCTTTGGATTCAGCATATTCTTTCCTCTGCAGAACAACTTGATTCTTCTAAGCCTGGTCAGGGAGTCCAGCCCTAAAATCCCAGCACAGCTGCTACATGAACTCTGACAGTGCTGCTTCTAGGAGGAAGAAATTAAGACATCAGTTTACACTATGAATTAACTTTTGCCCTTTAACATTTTAAATGCCTTTCTAGAACTCTGTTATCCAAAGTTCAGCTGAAAGGGGGTCTTTTTCCTTCCCAGACACTGAAAGGCCAGATCAACAGGCCACCTCACCCCTACTGCTGTTCAGTGGGGATGAAATCAGCTGATAAAACATGTGTGTCTCCACTCCTAGATGAAAATCTGCTTGAAGCCTTTGAGGGAAACCCTGGGAGGGGGTGAAGAGGGAAGCAGCCTTTCCCAAAAGCAATTTTTAGGTGAAGCTGGCTGTCATTTTTATCCCACACTCTCCCCAGTATAACCATAGCTTTCAAAGAACAAAATATTAGACAAACGCACCTCAATTTTACTTCATCGCTCTGCTCCTGGAGAGCCATGAATGCTGCCATCCTGTGGAGGCCAAAATATTTAAGCTTTCTATGCACCAGTACATGAACCAAACAGAGAAGGGACCTGCTCTGAAGCAGGTGGAAAAAAAAAAAGTAAGGATGGCAGTATGGAATAGCACAGGCTGCAGGCAATGACAATCGGGCATAAAAAAAGCAAACTGCCTTAAATCTACTAGAGCAGAGGAAGTGCCAAGAGGTGACACTTTCCATGGGCAGCAGGGGTGCTGCATGAGCTCCACCCTCCAGGGGCTTTTTTTCTTCTCAAACATACACATTTCTACAAATACATCTCTTCTTCTGCCCATTCCCACAGCAAGTCATTGGAACAATGCAACAATTTCCTACTGCACATCCTGCACACAGATCTTTTAGGGTCTTCAAGTTAAAAAACATAATTCCACTCATGGCATGTCAGCTACTTTAAAAACACCCATTTAAGCACTTTAGCTCCTTTAGAGGATACTTAGGCTTTGCATGGATAAAACTCTAGTTTACTTAGTGAATATACACTATGTAATCAGGTAAAGGAATAGATATTTCATAATATTTACATCAACATATTCTTCTCAAGCTTGCACAGCATATTGCACTACACAGATATGTGGTAGGCAGCATCAACCGAACGACTTAGCAGATGCACAAGGAATGCAGCTTTCTTCAGAAATTGACAAGCACCTTTTGAGGAAAGTTTGAGCTGGTACAAAAAGACACACTGGATACAATACTGTTGCAAGTTTTAATGTTTATTTCCCCAAGACAGCCTAGCCTGCACTCTACTTGGATAAATTTCACAAGCTAGTTTCCGCTGCTTCTAGTTTTAAACTTTAACCATGTTTCTGATGACAAGGAATGCTGCAAAAATACTCTAGTCCAACAAAGAGTTATGATCACAAAATAATCTTTATCCATTCTACAGTGTTTCAGAATTACCAGTTGATTTTAAAACACAAGGTAGATATAGATGCTAATGGTGGCTAATCTGGTATGTTTTATTATAGCAAACTGTTGTTCATGCAACACTTGTGCTCAAAGGGGAAGGCACAGCATTTCCTACAATGAGCCACCTTATAAAGAGTTCATTTTGTACAAATTTGTAACATCACCTTTAATTTAGTGTGCAGAACCTCAAAACTGAGGCATTACTCCAATTATAAAAACACTTGCATCCATTTTATGCAAGTTTTAAAAATACAAAGTTGTCTCTCTAAAGTGGCTCAAAATAGATTGTTCATGGCTGCCTACATCTAAGATAAAAAGAGTCTAAAACAATTGGATTAGGCATATTAAAGGTGTTCAAACCATGACTTGATTTGTACATCTATTCACACCTTTCGGTCTTTATTCGGCAGTACATATGCACCAAATTTCATTTTTAGACGTTTCCATATCATTTTCATAGAAAACAAAGTTTGAAAACAAGTAACATTGAAACACAGCACGGTATTCTACCACAACGGAAACATTTGATTACAGGACTCAACAAAATCTAAAAATGAACTATGCTGTAGATTACCACATGCAAAGGTCTTTATGTTATCTTTGAAAATGAAAAGGATGAGATTTATTACCACATTTTACTGCTTTCTACTATTATGGCAAATTGTGTACTGCAACACAGTCTATTTGCAGGGAAATGTATGATTTTTCATGCAAAAATCTACAAATTAGTTTTGATGATATGGAAAGCTTGTCGTAACATCAAACATTCATCTGGTGCAAATGCACAGGGAAGCCTTCCTGAAAATTCTGACTTTAAGAACAACTAATAAGCCATACAGGAAAGAAATTAAAAATAACAAAAAGAAAAAATAAGAGGGAAAAAAAAACAAAAAGAAACACAGGCTGCAGGAGTAAACCAGAGTCTGCTGCTAAACCGGTCTTATTTTTTTTTTTTTTTTTGTCCAGTGTAAGTTAACACTTATGAACTCATTTTGATGATCTACTAGGTTTGTTATCAGCCCCCTGAAGGCGAATCAAGCTTGCATGCGTTCACATACAGCATCACAACCATACTCTCGTACACACGCCACTCCAGGACTAGGAGTCTGCTTCATGACTGAAGAGCCCCGCATTGGAAACATCAGCCTGGCTCCCCAGCATCGAGTCCAGACATTCATTCAATGTTGTCCATTCACACGGTGCTTCATAGCAAGGCCTGGGCTCATTCTCCTTGGGCTTATATGGGCATCCTATTCTCTTATGCTTACAAGGCTTGATGATGATAGTACTGCATATCCCCCCAATTGCTCTAGTAAGTCATTGTTCCTTCTCAGGCACTGAAGATCTTTGACCTGTAGCCCTTTTTCTTTGAACAATCTAAATAAGCATTCAGTGTGAAGTTTTTCATTACATTTTGCCACTCATTCTCACTCGCACCCACTCGCCATCTTGACTTCATTTGGGCTTTTCTGTGATTCCAAATGAAATCTTCACATTTTCTTTCCCGATTTAATGCAGCAGCGGATCCCATGAGCCAAGATTGATGGATCAAACCTTTTTTTTTTTTTTTATTCAGTGCTGCATTGTACCTAACTTCCAAAACACCACTCTAAAACTGGAACCCTTCTGCTGGTACATTGGCAGATGAATTGAAACCAAACGTTCCGCCTTGTATTGCCTCTGGAACAAGGCTAGGATCTTCATCAATCTGTAAGAGAATGAGGAAATTAAGTAGGTACAGAGGAACCAAAGTCTAGCTAAAAAATAAACTGCCAGACAATACTAATGAACATTTCATTTCAGCTCAGTTTACTACATTGCATTAAGTCTTCCCAATTTTCTATCACAGCTTAGCAAAGTTTCCAAGTCCTGTAGTGAGTATTCAAAATTAAGCTGCTAAAAACAGTCTTTTGTTTTACTATCATCCAAAATATGACAACAAAATACCTTTCTAGCATAATACATACTTCATGGCAGATAGTAGAACATCAGTTCAACTGAATTTTACCATTTTACTGTATCTGCTCCTATAAGTTCTGTAACCGAAGACATTAGTTTGAAGACTCACATGTGTCCATCCATGCAACTAAATTCTTATTTAAAATGCATATGCATCTAAAATAACCTTCTGCTGATTTACATCACATATTTAAACTGAAAACTAACATTTTGGGTCAGCACATCCTTATTTTTACTTCAGTAAGACCACCTACCTCAGTCATTGCTAAAATATTCAAGATAATTTGTTTCTTAAGCAGCAGTTTCTTAAGGAGAAAACAAGACTCAGCACTCAAGACAGCAGAGAGCTTATCAGATGTGAGAAGTCAAGTTTAGTCAGAAACTGGCAGTTACAGAACTATTTTAGGTCTCATCCTTAGGGGGAAAGTGTAACTAGGCTTCAGTTAGGCATCAGATCTTCACGAGCTTCATTATGAAGCAGCAGCCATGCAGGAGGGTAACAAATACTCATTTTTCACCAAATCTGATAAGTTTACTAAGTGAGTTTTCAACATTAAGCACTATAAACTTAAACCCAAATAGTAAGTAGCAAGAAAAATGCAGGACTTGAACAGTACAAAGGCACATTAAGATGAAATATTAGTATCACTTTATTCTTTAAGACACAAGCAGCAGCCAGCAAACAGAAGTGCTCTTTAATAGCATGGCTGCAGAAGATGACACATCCCAAATGGCAGAGTCAAAATCCTTCTTTTTGATACAGGATACCTATGATGTGCACTTTATCAGCTTCCCCTATGTTGTTTTTTCAATTAAAAGCAATGTGTATGCAAATAATCCTAAGTAATGCATTATATTTATCACACTATTGAATATTTTAAAGAATTTTAGGCAGTTAGTTCATATTGTTGGAAAAGCTACATTTAAGGTGGCAATGGACACTTACGATTCTTTTGGTCTCAGACAAGAAAATCATTCAAAAGCCATGATTATGAACACGTAGTCCATACAAGTGAACCAATAAGTGATGATAACCATCACTTAAACAGGAGTTATTACGCCAAAGGGTTAGCACCACTGTAGTTTATACTTGCTTCTTACAGTGGTAACATCTAGCAAACTGTTTATGTTAAATTTTGTAATTTTCTTCCTGAAATCTATGAAACCGTACTACAGTTGATAGGCATTTCCCACCACTGAGGAGCTGTAAGTCTAAAGGACTTCAAGCAAATAAAATTAAGTGAAGGTATTCTGCCGAGCAAGGGCACAGGTTGGAAAATACAGGATTTTCAGTAAAACAATCCTAGCATACTTCCAAGTTATCACCAGGACGTTAATTCCAGGTTGTACAAAATACAGTCTTTAAAATACCTATCTGTTTTTGTAACTGTATACACTATGCCTTATCTGAACAAATAAATTCAGTAAATAAAGCATAGAGGAATGCAGATTAGAAAGTATTCATTAGAATGTGTTTCTTTAAAAATGATTAAGATGTGCTTCAAAACCTCAAAGTCTCTCACTATTGCCTGTAACGAACTATTGATGAGCTGTGACATCAAGTTAGAAATTTCATGAGTTCAATAGCCCATTTTTAGTTTTATGTTTATTTACACTTATAATTAGTTTTATAATCTGTCAGTATTAGTCTAACAGAACTTTATTAAAGGAAGATATTTGTGGTTTCAATGAAACATCTCAATTACATTCACATCCCTGAAACTACTGTTTTACATATAAATTATGCACAACAAGTCTGTAAGTGTACATTAGTAGAGCTGGGTGCAATAAAAATATCCTGAAAAAACAAAGTATCAGAGCAGGCATTATTAGAGTTGCTGTGCCTACCTTGACTCGTCTTTATAAGTAAACAATTTCAAAAGCAGATTTCATAGCTATCAGGCACTTACATCATCTGAAGAGAAGAACTGATCAATGATCTCATAAGCCAGTTTGTAGATGTCTTCATTTTCATGATTTTGTAGCTGTTCAATTTTCTCCAGGCCTTAAGGCAGAAGATAGAATTTAGTCAGAATGTGAAGTTTAGTCAAAATAACCTTCCTCTCCCTGAGGCCTCATTATGCAAAACAATTAAGAATGGATCTAGGAATAAAAGCCTCATCTGAGCTGCTTAAGCATAACGATTTCTTAGATATTCAAGAAAATATATAAAAGACTGGGGCATACATATTGCAACAAAAACTTACAGGAAGGTCAAATCTAGCACTGATAGTATTTCTCTCCCCACCATGAGTGATTAAGTTAACTGGGGAAATGCAGCAGAAATCAAGAGTTTCACAGATGTTTCAGCACCTGGTGTGGCAGTCCCTGTCCTCTGACATTCAAAATCCACTCACGCTGTCTGCGACATGCACACCATCAGTTACTGACCTGCAGCTTAACTACAAACCAGTAATTCCAGTGCAATAAAATTAGAAGCAGATACAAGCAAAGAATGCATATAAATATCAGAAACTTCTGACCATTCTCTTCATGTTTAAAAAAAACCTCCAAACAAAGCTTTTATGTCTGAGTTTATCACTGCTCTCTTTCCCTGAAGAGTTCCAGTCAACTTAAACAGTAGCAAGTCTAGAAAGTCCGAAGCTATTAATGAATTTCTACAGTTATAATATTTCTACAACTTTTGTATGTAGAAAGTCTTAACGATTCACTTGGACAGTAAAAGTTATTTCATTGAAAATGCTTGTTCCAAACATCTGTGCCAAGACACAGTCAAGCCCACAGAAGCAAAACCATTTCTAGAAATTCTGCATAGAAACATCGAGCATCATACCTCCACACTCTTCTATAAGATTGGCTATGGTTTCTGCTTCATCTTCAGCCATTTTTAATATATTACTTAGTCCATCCAGAACAACTTGCACAACTTGTGCATCTTTTACTGTTAGCAAATTGCAAAAGGGAGGAATTACATTTTGTTGAATTAAGTATGCCACCTAGGAAAAAAAGAAGAATTGGTTCAGAATCACGACAGAAGTCAGCAGTGCACCACAAAATGCACACAAACTACTGAAGACACTCAGTTACACAACAGCGTAAGACTAGCAATTGTCATTTCAGCTGTGTCTTTTTATGCCTCGACTATCATTTATGAGTTAGGCTACAAACATATTCCAAATCTAGATCACTTAGACAAGGAATAAATACTGTAACATCTTCATTATTAGAAAAGGAGTTTCAATTTAATCTTCAAAGAATGATCAGCTCCCTCCTGATACAGTAAATAACCTAGGTTAACAAGAAACTTGAGCATTTGTACTCAATGGCTTCTGCCCAGCATTAACAATTCATCCCATTTTCATTTAGCTTGCTGACATGTAAGAAATACAGTCTGTCTGTACCTTCCAAACTTGTACTTATCACACTCTTTCTCAAGGAAAGAGTCAGGTTCTCAATCAGGAACTTTATCATAGCTTCTAGGCCACATCAAATTCCCACTGATAATCCTAACCCACATCATTCCAAAACTGGAAACTGAGATCCCTTTACAAAGGGGGAAAGAGTTACTGAGCAGGGGAGGAATACACATTTTTATAGTCCTGAACTAAGCAACAGAAATACTCTCAAATGCACTTAAGAAAGATAAAGGACTCTTTCTAAAAGTTTGACTCACTTGGTCTTTTCTTCCACTGATTGTTAAGTTGCTTATTGCCCAAGCAGCTTCTTTCTGAGTACCAAAGTCACCCTAAAATATAACAGTAATCAGAAATAATCATTACAGTTTATGTTTGACAAATTCATCCTGTTTAATGTAATACTCTGGTAAAAATTTGTTTGTTACAGTCTTTTCCACATGTGGTATCACCACATCTCTTTAGCTAAGGCAGAGGGTAACAGAGTCTGTAGATGTTTGTGTCCACAGTTGTGTTCACCTCTCCCTTGCAACCATGTTCTTAATGCTCCTCTAGAAACTTGTTTGTATCCAAGTAAAGAAAAACAGCTGCAGTATTCTTTCCTCTTACACTGCTTATCAACAGCTGCCATAAATATGTGAGAGATAATGCAGTCAGTGGCAATTTTGATAAACACTGTGCACTGAGCCAGCCAAATGAAGCCTGGCTCTGAAGTTAGTCCGCTCATCTGAAGATCAGTAATTGGTAGCAACAAAACTATTTATGAACAGCTTTATGTTATTGGGGAAAAGACACAAGTACTTCTTCAGTCACAACCCCAGCGTGACACAGGACCTGGCTTTTTGCATTGACTGAAAGTATCAGGCTGGTATTTCACTTCCTTCCACATTTCAGGAAAGCAAAGCAAAGCCATGAATAAAGCAGAAAATATTTGAAAGACTGAAGTGATGTTTTAGCTATGTTTTACCCTCACAGTGGAGTTACTGTGAGCACAATGCAATCTGGAAATTGATATATTAAAAAATAGTAAACTCAAAATGTAAAAAGTAAAGACTAAAACTCAACAACTGAAATGGGATACAAGTATTTGAATGTCAGCTGGATGATCCACTGGCATTCAACCGCGGGTACTGACCAGGCCATGAGAGGCAAAACAAGAGAAAACCATCCAAAATGTTTTACCTACAACTACTTCACTTGAATAAAAAAAGTAATTAAACCCCTCAAATAAACAATATTCATCTTAAAGGCTTAATCTACTGAAAAGAACACATCTATACATGCATATACACATATGTTAAGTAACAAAAAACACTGAACACAAAAGCTACATGCTTTAAGAGATATCCATTTTTGAGGCAGTTCTACCAATTAAAAAAATGATCAAGTTAATAAAGACCATCATTGAGCACCTCCTTATGCTTCCAGATAACAGAAGTTAAATAAAAAAAGACAAAGCATCTAGGAACAGGCAAAATGGTGAGAACTAACTTAGCACTGTTCCCATGCAGATCTCTTTGTACTACATAGAAGAGCAAATTCTAGCATCACTGTTTACAAGGAAAAAAAAAAAAAGAAAAATAATAAAATAAGAAAAAAAATACAGGATTTAGAAGGAACTTGGAAGGAACTTTCCCAATGTATTCAGACATACAACACCTGACAGCACTTTACAAATACATTACTGCTGGTTCAGATATTCTTTTATCTTGCAGCAAATAGAAATCCACATGGAGCTACCTTACCAGCTGGTCAATACCACCTCCCAGCTTCCACTCACACCAGGTTTTACAATACAATGTAAAAGGTAAAGCAACAAGTTCGACGCTACTTTTCCTACTTAAGGAAACAAGCAGGTAAATCCTTGTTATCTAACCTTATCTAGAAGATGTATTATCATTGGAACAAGGTTTGCATCTATTACTGCCTGAACTTGCTGCTGATTTCCTGCAGTGATGTTAGATAGGAACCACACTGCTTCCTGCAAAATAAAAGGGTTTACTGAAATTAATTCACAAAGTCTTCTATATCATAACCTATTTTCAGCTCAGTTAGCTTTTATATATTCACATTTTTACAATTGATACAAGAACCATTCTGAAATACAGTTAAAGACTTATTAGGTCTATTTTGTGTACAGCAGAATTCCTAAAAAGCTTAACTGAAAACTTCTTCTCAGGAGACTCCACAGGGCTCTTTGGTCTTTCATTGTAAAGGAACTACAACCCAATACTCCAAATTCATAGATTAAATGGAAAATGTAAAGACAAAGTCACAAGGCTACAAACAAGCACCCGGAATGGATTCTGCTACTGAAAGTGAATGTTGGTGTTTTCGGCTGACTGCCAGATCAGCTCCAAAATGCTTCACAGCATCATGCATTTCACAAGAGATAAATAAAAGATGTTTTTCTCTTGTTCAAAAGTATCTCTCTTTGTTAGTTTCAAATCATCAAGTAAATGCAATGCATAGTAATCAATTTAAATGCACACTTCTCAAGAACATTGTGAAGTCATATGATCTGTTACGATCATTCTACCCAGAAGATCACATGCCCGTGACACCCTCTTTCCAGCAATAACCACTGGCAGATGCTTAGGAAAGAGTGTGCAAGAAGACACCTTCTCCCCTGTGGGCTCTCCTAGGCCTTGACAGCTGACATTTTGAATTGAGCCAAATGCTGCATTTGGATTTAAGTGATCTATACTCATAGTCACAAGAAATAATGAAGATGAAAACATAAAATTAAGTACACAGAGTATCTCCTTGCTTTTAATCTTTTGGTTGATAAATTTCTCTTCTCCTTAACCTGCACAACCTTTTGGATGAATATTTAAGTCTAACACAAGATCCAGAAATTACCGTATTTGTGTACGTGAACATTCATCTGAGTCTCTTGGATCAGATCACAGGATCATTTTCACTAATGAACCTGTTAGAGATTAAGATGCCTAGACTAGCCTGGTGAGCTTGTTTTGGGCTCTAATCATCGGCAATGTTGAAAAGCAACACCCCAGAATTTAACAACATGCCTCAGATGCACTCCGGAATCAGCACTTCATTATCAGTGCCCCCAGTTTATAGCCTTTTATATACCACACACACACACACACACACACACACTTCCCCCACACCCCCAGAAGTTTAATTCAAATGTTATTTACCATACACACTCCATTCAGAGAGACATCCAATTATCTCTATTTCATCACTTCCAAGAGAGTCAGCTTGATTAAAGTAAATTACATTTACCTCACGTATCAAGAACTAACTTGTATATCAATAGGTAGTACTACAAGATATAGCTTCATTTCAAGAAAAAAATATTTGACTAAATGAAAAATGACCATTCCTGTCAAGGACAAGTTGATAACTCCTCAAGCATTTTAAGTATGTTGAAGAGGAGGGGATTCAGCACCCCATATTGCTCAAAGCTTTATCATACTATTCATGTAATTCAAAATAGCCAAGTCAAAGATCAAATAATTCTCAAGCAGGCAGTCTCTGCAGTTACATACCTTATTAATTTTTTCTTTGGGATGTGTCAGAAGTGCTGGAAAATGTGAAAGAGCTTCACAATTCAAAACTACCTGTGTCTGTTCATCGGTACCAGTGACAATGTTTCCTACAGCTCTCAGTGCAGCAGTCTGAAACAGAGCAAGTTCTGCTGAAGTTCTTTTGAACAACAACAAAAAAGATAATTTCTTATAAACGGAAAAGACAAAGATTTTTCTAAATAAACAATCTGTACCTTCAGAATAAAAACAGTTAGGGTAAAGTATTTTAAAATGCCGTGTGGTACAGCTTTTGCAAAATATGTTTTAAAATTTAAATGTCAACTATTAAAACAAAACTATCTAGTACTACACTTTACTCTTTCTGGTAGTTATCTGAACATACTTGCACTTTAACTTCTTGATGACTCAGAAGAGGAACCAAATGAGGGACTATTCCAGAGTCTATCACCATCTGGATCTGTTCATTGCCAGCATCCGTTAGATATGAGAGCGCCCAAACTGTATCTACCAATATCTAAAAAGAAAAAAAAAAAAAAAAAAAGTTTTTAATTAGCACAGAAGGGTTATAAGTTTTACAAAAATTAAAAATGTATACAGATCATATTCTGAAGTCAAGGTTTTGAGGCAATGTAGCAGATTCACATCCACAACCCACTTTGTCCTACAAGTTTTGCATGTTTCATTACTTTTACGTCTGAAACATTTGCTATGTAAAGTGTTCCCACTCCCAAAAACACACATAGAAACAAATCAGCAAATAGCACAGACTGTTACAAGTAAAATTTATAGAAGTATTTATTAACAAGAGAAATTCAAGAATATTTGCACATTTCATGAAGCAGAGGAAGGGCAATGCGAGTTATGACAGATTGATCCCTTGAAGGAAGATTAAGTCTTAGGAAATACAGGACTGCTGGCATCTGACATGCTTACAGATCAGCAGCCTGCACTTCACATAACCTCAAGTTTTTCTTCCTAGAGCTCCACCGAGTTAAGACTTTGAAATTCTTTTTAGAATCTAGTGCTGCAATGCTTCAAGACTGGATTTCCTAGGGGTATGTGTGCGTACAAACATTCACACAGAGAAGCCAGTTAAAGTAGAAAATCAGAACATTTCAAGTGACAGCTTACAAATCAGTTGACGAATTGAGCATTATTTCAGCTGACAACTCTTGACCAACTGATTTGTAAATATAGACTAATCTGTAAATATAGACATTTCGAGAAATTCAAAATAAGCTTCTTCATTTTCACCTTATGGAATGATTAAAATATAATATGCATTTTTTTTTAATTAAAGAATTTGGTATCAAACTTAAGTGCCTTAGGTATCTTTCCTTAGCTAAAGTTAATATTTAATATCTCACAGATTTCATATAATACTTGCTAGCATTTTACATTTGCACCAGTTACTCATGTGTCTCCCTGGATTACTGGACACTTTTGGATTACAACCTCAAATTCGCACTAGCTGTACAAAATGCTATGTTTATCTATGTTTGCAGAATCAGAAAGTGAAAATGCAATTGTATCTATGAGGATCAAATCAGAGCATGAAGAAAATAAGCTGATTCTCTTAAGCATAGTGAAAGCACATTCAGTTGAGTACTTGCAAAAAAAGACAAAAACATAACTGCTGCTTAAAAATATATATCAAGAGATCAAAATAGGCTTGCAATGAGCCAAGAAAAAACAGTGGTGTTTTTTTTTGTTTTTTTTTTTTGTTCTTAATGCTACTTATGGTAAATCATGTATTTCACAACATGCGACACATGAGCACAAAACTTACTGAAAGTGGTGCTACTTACATTTACATCTGTGTGGTGAATTAAAACGCAGAGGGCTGGAAGGATCTAAAAAGGAAAGCAACATTTAGAATTGAACAGTTATATTTAAGGCATTCAGATATTCAACTTCATTTAATTACACTGAGCAGTAATTCAGTCACCTCCTGAATGGTTTCCATCGGTGGAGGAGGATCTTTGTGACGACACAAGTTGACCATGACCCAAGTAACATTTCTTAAGAAAGTTATGGGAATAGACGGGCTGATGAAGGACAGCAGTGGTTTCACTACTCCAAGACTAATGACATAATCTCTACACTGGGGTCCATCACCTGTTTAAAAGACCACACACAAGAAGTATGAAGACAAACCAACCCATGCCATTCACAAAAACAGCACCAAAAAACTACCCTCTTAAAAATTAACATGAAGCTGTGAACTTGTGCTTGAGTCTTAGATCCTGTTGTATGGAGCTCAAATCCATCCCACTTGCTGGTTCATCATACATCCAAAAAAAATTAAAGTACGAATATTAATGACTACTTAGTATATAATAATGCATCAAATATTCAACACTTACAGGGGAGTTAGCCCACTGTCTTCCATACATTTAAGATTGCTTACATTAAAATGTTTACAGATGTGAAATTAAAGACAAGGGGCTGGGGAGATTGATACAGGTAAACACAGACACACATCTATCAACTGCACACAGAGAGCAGATCTGCAGAACACTGCAGTGGCAGGGCAAAGGAAAGGGCTGGAAGATAGTGCAAACAACAATAGTTGATTGTCCAATGCATTCCTGAAGATCCCTACCAGCAGATTCATTAGTTTTAAAACATCTCAAGAATAGTTCAGAATTGCCTGAAAACAGACATCTTTTTATTTCAGAATAAACACTACTATCACTACCTATGTACCACTACAGTTGCCTCAGACACACCACCAACTCATACAACACACAACACTATGAGTCACTCTAGGCAGCTACAATACTGAACTCATTTATTTACATTCTAATATTTTAGAAATGCTTAGATGTTCTTTAGATTGCAGAAATCTCAGGATCTTACAGTTGATATTAGCTTTCCAGTATTGTAAATGTAATCAGGACTATGACCACATACACTGAAGAGCACAAAAGATCAAGTTCACACAGAAAAAGGACAATCAAATGAAAACTTGGGTGATCACAACCAAACTAGAATTCAACACACATGATGTATGAGAGTTCAGGTGAAACATCACATATGAACAGAAAAAGTTTTTATTTTAATAATCTGCAAGTCTGTCAGTATTTTTTCCTGCACCTAGAATGAAATATCTAAGGGCACTTTTTTGTGCACACACTGTGTGTTTGTTGACAAAGCAGGAAGAAATTAACAGGGTGTAATTCCTGACATAATACCACCTCAGTGTAACAAAGTCAGTCCAAGGCCTGCATTCCATAGTTGAGTATATCTCCATGCTCTAATTAACAAAATCCTAGCTATTTTATTCATCCGATTTCAAAATGAGCTTAAATGTTTTTAGTAACAAAAGTAACACAAACCTATGATATTGCCTAAAGCCCACACAGCTTGCTCACAAACATTTTGATGAGGCGAATGCAGCAGTCTCAGGAAAAGTGGCACAGCATCTACAAAATACAAAAAGAAAACAAGCCCTTGTTAAGAAATAGTTTGTCTTTGAGATATAACTGACACAGTCAGCTCTTCCAGCAGAATATGGTCAAAGCTTTAATGCTAGCTTTCTGGATGATATTGAAAGAAAACACCTTGCAACAATTACTCCTTTATCAGTTCCACATAAGAGCCTGCAGTTCTGAACACTAAGAAAGCAACTCTCTCCATTTAATCTTCTTAGTCTTAATAAAAGTTTACTGAAGCTCATCAAAACTCCATACTTAATTATACTAACTGGAGCGAATTTAGAAATTCAGTGCCAACTTATTTGTCAGAACTAACTGACAAATACTAACTGCTTAACATCAGTCTCACCCAGGCCCCTTAGTCGACTAAGTTCAAGTACATCTGCATTACTGAAGACAGACAATGTAGCAAGAGGGAAGCACATGGGTTTGATCTGCTGCAATTTTAGGATTGAAGTATCCTCTATACCCCACGCATCTTTACTAGCAGAGAACCATGCACCAGTAGCTGGTCCTAATATGCAGAAAGCCAACTACTTAAGGACCTTCCAAGCACATTGCGAGCGGGAAGCTCCATGCAACACTTCATCAAATAACTTCAAACTTATTCGCTCCTGCTAGAACCACAGCTGAGCACAGGCATGGTAAGCTCCAGTGCACACAAGAAGCCAAGGTAAACTGCACTACAAGAATCCCTGATGCTGATGCAAAGCACTCACTAAGCACCAAGGCACGAAGTACTTTCTCTGCTATTTCCAGGCTCAGTTTTACTAGCGTATTTTGAAGACAACCGTTATCAAAGCATCTGCACAGTAACAGCAGCTGTTTCTACAAATCCATTCTGTTCAGTCTCCCAAAAGCTCATACAGATCAACATGAAGTATCCTTCCAGATCAGTAAGTTCTGACTCTCGGGTTGAGAACCACTGTCTGAAATAACAGGACATTCTAATTGATCACCACAGAGCAGATCTTTTCAAATGCCAGTATGTGCCCAAAAAGAGAGCCAACTGATTGAGCAGTGAGAAACAGATCCAAAGGCAACACACTAAACCACAAAATTGTTATCAAGAACAAGGCAGCTGCTGTTCTGTCACATGCTGGCATCAGACAGAAGAGTGCTTCCAAACAGCAAGAGATACTGAGCCAATATACATCTGGATAACTCATTTAGACACTCATTCTTGCCCCAAAACTAAGGTCTTAACATGACAAATCATAATCTGAAAGTAAGTTTGGATCACATGGGATTTCTCTAAATGCTGGTATTTTATAGATTCTCAATAGGAAATATTTTTGCTATTGGGTTAACAACTACAACAGATTCCTTATTTCTTCTTAAGCAAAGGTACTTGAAATGCCTCTATGTATTGCCTGGGAAATATTCCCAGCAACTAGATTAATATTTTCAGGAAAACGATTGACCATCCTCTTTCTTGTAAAGAAATCATGGCAAGAAACAAACTACATTTCCACAGGTTGCAACTATTAAATTAGCTAATAGAGAACACACATGCAGGCCTGGCTACATCAGAAATCATCTCCAAAATAAACTGCTCAAATTAGTGGTCAGTTTCAATCCATCAATAAATTGTGACTTTTTTTGCTAACTGTTTAAACCTAAATCAATAAATAAGCCACGGCTTATAAATCAACTAGACTTTTCAAAAGAAAACAAGATGCAAAAGGGAATCACAGAGTGTGTTTTAGAAGCATTATTACACAAGTTCCATGCAGTTTAAAAAATCCCATACAAGATGGTGGATGGGAAACCTACAAAAATACAGAGTATAACTCTGTGCCTTTTCACTGTTGGAAGCACACAGCACATCCAATGGAACCAGCAGTTCAAGTTGTAATACAACACTGAGTCCAACTCTTAAATCTGCTATCTCACTTTTTGTGAATTTTGTTTTTCCTCAAGTTTTAGGGAAAACTTGTTTTAATATTTGCTTGATGGTATTATGGGTCACAAGAAGGTCGGCTGTTTAATTCACCAAGTTCAAAGAAATGGCTGACACTTCTATTTAGCTCTGCTTGACCAACAGAAGCACTGCTTCAGCTCAGGGCACGTTTCAAGCACAGACAATTGTTTTGCTTGGCAGTTCAGATTCCAAGTACAACAATTCCTTCCCAAGCTTCGGAATCCTCAAAGTACGAAGCACAGCATTTTATCTTCAACATTATTTTGGAAGCAAGCCCAATGAGAGGCACTCTCTGAACTTGGTCCATGTCTTTTCCTCCCTCTTCACAGCTAGACAAGAAATCTCTCCATGGGAGGTTTTAAAAAAATTGAAAATTGGAAACCAGCAGATATCATCTCTGCTAAAATAGTGAGTTCCCAGAAGAGATTACTCACCATCAGGAAACCCAACTGAATTTAAAATCTGAGAAAATGAAGAACAAAAGCAGGTGTGCCTTCAAGTGATGCTGCTTGCCAGAGAAGAGGTAGAACTTCTGGCAGGAGACTTCATGGGCAGGTCCTTCAGCGACGTGCCAGTGATTGACAACTCAATTTCAACCATCCTAGCTATCGCGTGAAAGGACCAACCCTATCACATGGATTGGTGAACATGCTTGAGGCAGAGAGAACAGGAGCGTGGATGCTCTTTACAGCATCGTTCAGATCTTCTTATTTTTGCGGAAGTTACAGTGCCCATTTTAGCAATGATCAAAAACACTATTTGACTTACTAGATTGAACTACAGCCTGTGTTTGTTCAGAGGTTCCAGACGCGATGTTTGTCAAAGCCCATGCAGCTTCAAATTGTAAAGAAGGACTACAAAATAAGAAAAAAAATGTTGTAATACGACTTTTCATTCAGAATCCACAGGCATTTCAACTGAATACCAAAAATTCTTGCAATAGTTGAACATTTTAGTTGTAAGAGCACTCACTTGTCATCTCTTTCAAGACAGTGCACTAAAATAGGTAATATTCCTGATTTTATTAAATCATCAATCGGTGGATTGCGATCACTGGAAAGCAGTTTTCTGTTTAGAAACAAAAAAAGAAAATGCAAGATTTATCAAGGGAAACACAGCATGAAAACTGATGATTAGAAAGGCTCTCTGCAAGTTTTCTAGTCCAACCTCATGCTTGAACTACTGATCACACTAGATCAGGTCATTCATGGCTTCATTAGCTAGGTTTTGAAAACCCCCAAGCATGGAGATTCTCTAAGTTCTTTGGGAAATGTGTTCTAGAGCTGCACTTTCCCCAGCGCCTTTTTTTTTTTTTTTTTTTTTTTTTTTTTTTTTTAAGTGTCAAATCTCATACTCTCAAAGACCAAGTAGGCTTTATATTCTCAACATCAGTGAGAAATAACTAAAGCACCATGATAGAAAACACTGAACTACTGAAAAATCTGCAGTTTGTCTACTATAGTTACCATACATTCTCTGTTTTGGAAAAGTATCACCAGTCAAACAGAGACTACTGAAGTTATGCAGTTACACCCTCCTGTAGCCTTTTCCTCCTCCACCCAACAGGGCAGATAAGCAGCCCCTAGCTATCCTGGCAAGACTGTCAGAAGGTTGTTCCATCCACATGAGAGGGCAGGGGTTCACAAAGTGCTGCTGTGAAGTACAGAAGTGCGCAGATTTGTCCTAAAGGCCGATCCCTTTAGCTTCACCTTCCTGCATGGGAGGAATTTAAGGAGGATGAAGAAACACTCCCAAGGGGCCACTTGGGCTTCTTACTAAAACGTTTGCAGGTAGTGAAAAGAGAAACTTCCTAGTCATCTCTTCATATTCCAATTTATTCACAAATAAGCTTCTCATAACAATCAGCAAGATGTGCATTTTAAACTTCCAACTCAGCAAGGCAGATTCCTTCTAGAAGTGATGACTTACACCTACAAGCTTACAAGAATTAAGAAAAGATTTTTGTGTGTGTCTTGGTTTAAGTACTGATCGATTTGTATGCTTTTGGGTTCAATTTGGGCAAGATTTTTCCTTCTCATTCCAGCATCAGACCAAAGACATGGAGTAATTAACACCAAACTACAAGCATTTTCATGTGTAAAACATACTTCAAGTTATTAAATTTAGAGTTTGCCAATGACAAATTGCATTGGATTAATTTTAAATCTAATTCTCAATTGAAAAAGTATTTAAACTACTAGAACACCCATGTGGATATTTCCAGACTTAATTCAGTACACTTCAAATTAGCTTATATCAACTACTAAAAAAAAAAAAGTTATTCTAAGTGATAATATTTTGAGTTGATGCATTTTTATTTTGAAGGCAAAGCCTCCCTGAAGAAAAGGCATGAAAACTGCTTTAGCATTTATCACATTCAAGTACAGTAACCACCTTAAGTAACTTCCTATTCATTTGACTTCTGAGCTAGAAGTTCTCTTACATTTGAAACACCCCTCTCTCCTTTGAGGGAAAAAAGTTGTAGCACACAGCTGCAGCAAGAAAAAAAGCAGCAGCTGATGAAACAACAGCTCAACAGTGAATTTATGCAAACACAAAGAAATTCTTAACAATATTTTTGGAATCGTACTCAAATGAATATATAATTACATATTTAACAACTATGCACAGTGCCCCTTGAAATGAGGGGAGCTCTTACAGGCTTAATCCATGAAAAATCTGCAAGAGATTTTTATAGTAACTTGTTTCTGTATTTCAGATTAAATATTGTTTATAAACCTGCTAAACACATACTATACTCCACTTGTGAGGATCATCATATTATTATTTCACTAGTATTTGTTTGTACCTAATGAAATTCTGACCACTGTGAAGACTCAGCTGCTTGGATCTTTCTTTTATAGCCTTCTTTATGGAGGATTTTTTTTGAAGCTTAAAAAAAAAAAAAGTAAATGACATCCTATTTCTAAGTTTAGCTAAATTAGAAGAAAAAAATCTCTTACCTTGCAGCCTGCACAGCACTTAGCTGTATACCCTGGTTGTCACTTGAAGCATTCTGAAACAAAAGAGAAGTTAGACTTTTCACATACTTATCACCAGGTTATAATGAAGTTCAAACACAATTAAGAACTTTTACCTGTACTATTGCCTCCAAGGAAGTATTTTGCTAGAAAATAGATAGAAAAGATAGTTAGAAGTTTGAGGAGTCTTCTGAATTATTAAAAAAAAAAAATTTACTTGAGGTGGTTCTTACCACTCTGAAGTCACCATCTATATCAGAATCTTCACAGATATCTTCTTGGGGTACATTCCTCCTCTTTAGAAGATGCTCATCTCTTTTGTTCTAGAAAAGATTTAATGTCTTTAAAGTACTGAATGGGTAAAGCAGGGAAGGAAGAAAAGTTTCTTTAAGACAGTGTCACACATGCTTTCATCAACACGATTAAAGTTCCAGCATTCAAGAAGTTAGAAAGTAAAGCAGAGGGAAGTTAAATCACTTTCTAGAAAAAAAAGCTTTCATACAACTTTATCTACAGCAGCAACTGTACTTTTTCTAGAGGTTTCATACGCTCAAATTCATCAGCATTGATACTTACAACCTACTTGTCAGACTTCATAAACAAGACAAGGCAATTCCCAGAATCTAGGTTTCTTCTCATCCCAGAACATCAAGTTAGGATTTCTCAAAAGCTAGAGTTTTGACAATTTGAAGCAGTTTTATCTTCACACATATCCTCTCCTCTGCACTACTTTACTTGCATCTCTGTTTCAGAGTGCTGCTTTGGGCAAAAATATCTTTCTGCTTCTATCTTACCAGGAATTATTCATTTTCAAGGGAGGGAGGAAAAAAAAAAAAATATTTTTAAGGTTTAAGAATCTATCTGTAGAAGTAAAAATTATTCCCCTTAGTGAATTACAAATAAAAACTGTAATTCTCAGTAAAAATAAATGATATTAATACAAAGTTTCTAGTAGCACATATGGTAAATTTAAAAGTTCCTTCTAAATCAAAAGCACCTATACAGAACTTGTAAAACAAGTGCTCAGCAGTGGTGTTCTCAGTAGCCTGAAGAACACGCAACAGCATTTTTAAGCTTTAAATACAAGCTTTTACTGAAATACAGCCAACTTCCATTTGGTAAGAATAATACCAGTTCATCTTACCTTTCTCAATTCCACAACCACTTCATTTCTTTGTCTTCTCATAGTCTGAAAGGAATCAAGATCAAAGAGAGTACATTATATCCTGAATCTAGAACAAATAAATAAGAATAGGTTTTACAAAATTTTTTTAAAGCTTATGCACTTTAAGCAGTGCTTATACACACAGGCTGTATAAGTGTATACTGTAAGTGTGAAAAAATCAATAGGAAGTGGAGATACTGTGTTAAATTATGCTTGACTATTATTTGATAGTTAAAACACAATTCCCTCAGGTCTCTGTACTGAAAATGAAAAATAAGACAGCAAACTGAATCAGCGAAGAAAAAATTTCTTTTAAGAGAGGGTCATAATGAAAGAGTTGTATATGAACTGCAACCAAGAACACATCATAAATACCAGAGCCAAACCAAAAGCATTTATTTCTCAGGTGTCTCTGATTTCAAAACTTGATCATTATTTATAGGCCTTCCTTCAAGTCTTTTAACATTTTTCAAGCTACTAATAATGTGATATTTCTGTAAAACACACAAAACAGTATTCATCCAGTAATACTCACCCAGATACACAAGAGCACGATTCTCAAAGCTGCATAGTACCTTCAGGTACTATTAGCGCTATTACTCATCAAGTTACCTGAGGAGCTGCTCCCAAATCTAGCACCAGTGTTCCCCAAAAAACAGGCCTGGACAAGAGATAGAGCCTAGGGTCAAACCCCAGACACAGTCAATCCTGACACTTTATTACAAGGGGCAGAGACTACAAAGCACTACATCCTTTCAGACAAGGGCAGAACAGTAAATTATGAAGCAGTAAAGCCTAGCTCAAGTGCCTTAGCACCTCTCAGGATTAAGAACTGGCACCTCAGGGCAGCCTGAGAATCGGGTGACTGCACAAGCAGAGGCACTTGATTAAAAAAAAAAAAAAAAAAAAAAAAAACACCACACTGCTGAGCTAAAAAGAACAAGGCAATCATTCAAAGTAAGTATATCTAGACAACACAGTGATCTATTTTTAAATCATGCCTACTTGGATTAGGCCTGGCTTCTAAGCCATACAAGCACTGCACCAGTAAGTGTACTTTTCCATACAAGTCATGCAATTTTTTCTACCAAATAGCCACAAGTTCATGTAACAAGTTTCACACATTTCTGCAGGGCACATTCTGCTGGTGTGCGAAACAGCAGTGGCTGGTACCTTGCATAATGACTTCGTATACAAGTTCAAAGGAAAAAAACAAATAATCAAAGCTGACCTACAAAAATATTGTTTATGAATGACGATCATGAGATGCTTTTCTGCACAGACTCCAATTTTGATTGTTCAAAAAATTCAATCTTAAGAGAACAGAAGTTTGGTTTACTCTGCTTGTTACCAAAGTGCAAAGTATAAACAGAAAAGAGTCTAATAATTTTCTTCTGCTTCAAAATCTACAGTGAGTCAGAGTAATCAAATCAAAACTAAGTAAATTTTATTGTGAATTAAGAACATTAAAATTCCAGAGCAAAAGGATCCCATTAAAGTAGAATACAAGAAAAAAAAGTTAAGCTTCTGTATAGCAATAAGAAGTAGTTCTGAAAATAAGGATTAAAAGTTTGACTTTCAGGAGCAGTCTTTTAAATGAAAATGAATGTGCATTTCATTATAATCAATATTTTTGTTCAGTTTTCTTTCTCAAAGGAATACACTACAAAAAAAGGAAGGGGACAGGAGCAGAGGTAAGCAGAAAAGCGGATGATTCCCTGCTGCTTTGGAGGTAGAACATTTCATTGCTCAAGAACCAAAATGCACTTCACTGAGAAAAAAAACAGATAGAGGAAGGAAAAGAAAACAATGAAAACAAACCACCCCACATAGTTTCCCACTCTAAAAAAGAACAAGCACATGATCATGCCCGATGCAGATGAAGCACCCATAACTAGATAAGAGTCAACATGCAAGTACTAACTGTCCCACACTGAAAAGCACCAAAACAAGTATCCAGCAAATGTGTCTTTAAAGCATGTACTTGCAAACGTAGGTCAAAGTTAAAATTAATAAAAAATCAAAGGTAATAGTATAAGAGTCCAGTGCAACTTCAATTCATAACTTTCATCTAAAATGTCATATCTACCACATGAAGTCAACAGTAAAACTTAACAATGCTAGAATGCAGAGAAATATATTTTTACCGACAAGTAGTATGCATAGTAGTAGTCTGGGGTGCATTGGGAAGAGAGTCTCCAGCAGGTCGAGGGAGGGGATCCTGCCCCTCTGCTCAGCCCTGCTGAGGCCACACCTGGAGTGCTGTGTCCAGTTCTGGGCTCCCCAGCACAAGAGG
>VZSV01000051.1:2229732-2239843 GCA_013398735.1 Nothocercus julius
TGCACTTGTGCTCCCACAGTACCTTTCCCAGAGTAGTTATGTAGCATTTGTGTGGATCTGCTCATCCTGTTATTGATTGTTCCTTGTTACGATGCTCTTGGTGCTACTGACAGGAGTTGTACAGAGCGTTGGTCATGCTGGGTAGGCTGATTCAGAAAAGAAAAAGCCTGGAGTAAGTGCGAGGTTTCCTAAGCCCTTGACCTATGCTCTGAACACTTAAATATTTAGAATATGGCATTTGGTTTAGTTAAGGAAATAGGAATCAAACAACTAGATTCTGGAAAGCTGCTGAATTTAACGGTAGGCATCACTGAAACTTTGCATTCCAATGAAAACAATTTGAAGTTTTTATTCCACAGAATGCTATAATTTTGAATTGTTCATTCTAATGTAGGATGAAAACCAATGTGAATATTTATTAACTGCAATATATCTAATATGCCACAAGATGTCTCAATGCTGAAATACTAAAACATACTTTTTTATGATGTTATTACATTTAGATAAGGATTATCAATATTTGGTTTGAGTTTTCTGTAGTATTTAATGGGTACTTTTTAATACCATCTGACAAAGAATATTGTATACCTGCTTACCCATTGTATAGAGAATAAATTATTTCAAGTGGTCAGTGAACCTACTGGTTCTTTGGAAAATGTTGATATTCAAGAAGTAAAGGTTTTACTTTATAGCCTTTATTTAAATAGGTGATCTCTAAGAGCTATGAATATTTTCCTATGTGGATTAAATAGGAGAGCTTTTTTTATTATTTTTTAAACAATTTTAACTACCATATTTGATTTCCATAACATTTAATTTTAATAAAATGTTACATATTTTAATTATTCATACTCACTTGGGATTGTTATTGTTTAAAATTACCATTAGGAGTCAGGCAGTTATTTGTATAACATTGTCTTTAAGGGTACGTTGTCTTACTAAAACACAGCTGTGGATCCCTGGGCATGAGACCTGACAGGCTTGTACGAAGAAGAGGAGCCAGCACTCATTTGTCTATAAAATGCAATACATTTTTTCCTGTATCAAAATGAGATCAAGGTCTGCTGCATAAATTTATGATGATCCTAAAGAAAATTAGATCTTTTTAGAATTATGAATGCTAAGAAAATGTTGAGAGACTAACATTCTTCAGTCATTAATTTGTGTGCTCTAGATAAAGTAACTGCAAAGCATTGATTGAGGCACAGTTACCCTTTAAGAGTCAAGGACAATTGTTAGGGAGATTAGCCTTTTTCTAAATCAATGAGGTAGTTGTTCATACTCGGCAGGTGTGTTTTTGAAAAATAAAGAACACACAAGGGAAAGGTTTCAGAGATGATTAATTTAAGATCACAAAACTATTTATTTTAGCAGATATTCTATGAGATTTGGATTGCTTACAGCACTTGTGTAACGTCTAGAAACCCTTCTCATCAGTTTATGAAGCACAGAACAGTAAGATGATCTTTGCACCGGAGAATGCACAATCTAAGGCTAAAAGGCAACAAACGAATAAAGAAGGGGAGTACAAGGAAATAATAAAAGAATACTCAGGAGAAGATGTAGTTAGGGGCGTCCTCATAAAACATGTAACAATATATAAAACAACTATAGTCAGGCTTGTTGCATACATCATGGGAAAGGAGTGCTTTAAGGAAGGAGCTGAAGGAAAACAAATGATTTTGTAAATGTTTGTGGACAATTGCTTCCAGGTATAAAGAGCCAGCAGGAAAGCAAGCACAAAAGCACTCGATGAAAATCTAATAAAAAAGACCATGGAAACCAGCATGACCATTCTGATAATCAGCAAAGGAGCAGGCAAGTGAGAACAGCTCTGCTGTGCAGACACACACAGCTGCAAACATGTAAGTGGGGAGGAGGGAGGGACGCAGGGGAGACACAGCATGGGGAGCTGTCTCCTGGTGACAGCCTGACTTAGCATTAGATGCTGCACAATGTGAAATGGTACTGCAAATAGACCATGGACCAGTGTGAGTACTGCAAAAATATTCATCACAGCTAAGAAGCAGATTATTGTAGAGGCCAGTACACAAGATAATGCACAATGTGTTGAAATCGTATATATTCAAAGAAGTGTTTTCACCCATGTTTCTTTTTTGTAGGTACATATTTGCAAATAGTACCTGCAGTACAATTTTTGTGTTATATGTAGGGCCTCCACCCTCAAGAGTTTACAACCTGAATTGCAGAGACCTCACTAATCTACACTTGGTGATCTGGTAAAGCATTTGTCTAGAATCTGTACTTCTGTGCTTCAGAGCGCAGTGTAGAATAGCAATGCTTCAGCTGATTTTAAATGTAAGAAGTCTAATTGTTGCAGCACAGAACTTAGCATGGGTGATGTACTTTGCCAAGAAAGCCCATTTAAAATGCTTTTATATACATGCAGTGCTTCAGAATTGCTGTCTTGCGGTGTACTCGGTTTAGAGTTTGTTTTAAATAGAAAAATCTGTTGTTTGAGTTGATTCTCAGGTGGAGAACGTGGCAACAGAGGCGTTTTGAGTAATCTCCACAGCTGTAAAAGCTAGCATTACCCAGTGTTGTAAAAGCTTTGCCCTGCATCCGTTATATGAACACTCTACACTTAGGTATTCCTATACAAAAGGAATACATTCCTTTATTTTTGTCTGATTCACGGAGTATTCAGTTACTGAGAGAGTTGTCTCCAAAGGGAAGGGTGGACTCTTCACTGTCCAAATATGCAATGGATTCTTGTGCTGCTTTCTTGTGCTGCTCCCCACCTTCCCTTAAAACGGCCTTAAACTTAATGGGTTTATTACTGGAATTGTTACTAGCTCCGTGACAGCTATTTCAAAACTGAGAAAGCTCGTTGTGAGTTATGCTGCAGTCATCTTATCAGTGAATGATCAGGAAGACCAACCCCATGCTGCAGATTTGTCAGCTTTTAATCTGCCATACCCAAACATGTCCCAGTGGATAGCCTCAAATGAGGACACGACACAAGATGCCTCACAGATCCTGCCCTCTCTGTATTTCAAAATCTCTGATATGTGCCATTTATTTATACATGGATGCCTGCTCTGTCAGCAGAAATAAACAGGTACAGCCAAGCACGTGTGGGAAACATTAGCTGACACTGAAGGACTCATCCAGTCCTGATGATTTTACAGCTTTTATTGAGATTGCACAAGACTGCCAATATGCGTGAATCAGAAGTGCAAGAAACACTAGATTATGACTGGTTGCCACTAGTTTGTGACTGAGGTGTGATTTCTTAGGAAATGTAGTGAAAGAAGCTCCAGAACCAGAAGCCACATGCAGCTGACCATGCTTTAAACTCTCCAAAGGCTTCCTTTCCTCCTATGCAAACGTTTCAGCTTGTAGATCACTGCATCTGCTGCTCTGTCAGTGAGGCTGCAGGCCGTGCCACTCCAACCTTGGTTCCGCTGCTGAGGAAGGCAGGACTTTTCGTATTCTGATTTATGTCTTTCTCAAAGCACCCTGAACCCTTCAAAAATCCTAGAACTGTTTTTAGTAAATGGCCTGTCTAAGTTCTCACAGAGCTTAGCTGTCATCTGACAAAAACAGGCAATTGTCCAGGAATGAATGATGTTTTCAATACAATGGATTGTATTTTTAGCTCAAGTAAAATTCCACCTTGTTATGATGAGAAACATAAAGGTAATTCTGCTCATGATATTGTTCAAAGAAGAAGTTAAAAGTTTTAAGTCTCTCCACAGCAAGGTTAAGTTGTAGAATGACTTTTTAACTCCCTTCCTATGATTTTAACATGTAATATATGATGGGACTGGATGTCAGGCAATTTCTAGGCTTCCAGTAGAGACCAAACGGTGCCTGGGGGAGAGCATGAGGGCAGGGACGCAGGGCTGTGCTCCTTTCTGGCACTTGTGACAAGTGACCATCCTTCAAGATGACCCCTGCGTGGCTGTGGGCCTGCTGCAAAGCCACTGTGGGGATGCTCTGCTTTTTGCTCTTGCAAAACATGTCTAGAAGTTCCATTTTCTCAGCATCTTCCTACCTGCACAATGCGCCTTTTGGGGACCCTTCACAAAACATGATGAACACTCAGGGAGATGCTTTGCTCCAAGCACAAGGGAAGACAAAAGGAAATTTTGTTACAGTGAATTCTCTATATGCTAACTCCTCATCCTAAAGAAGCCTCCAATTAAACTATTTATTCATAAAATACAGGAAAAAAAAGAAAGCAACTACCTCCAGCAGCAGCAGAACCATTTAAGTCTGGGTTCTCGGGATTTATGGCTGCTTGCTGACTTTCTTTTGACTAAAATGGAGTATTTATCTCCCAGGAGATTAGTCTCTGGTACCTTATTAGCCTTCCCTTCAATGAGGGCACCAGTATGGTCACCTTTCTCTCTCTCACTGCTTTTCTTAACTGAACTTTTAGGCATGTAATTCCTTTGAGAATCTTTCTGTCCAAATTGATTGATATTTAAGGCTGAAAAGTTATCAGAAAAGTAGGGGTCTAGATGGACAGATAACATGGCCAAAGCGACATTTATTTTGCACGCCAGGCTCTTAGAAAACCCAATATTTAATACGTGATATGCTGCAGAATAAAGGGAATAATTTTACTTCCTTTGAAGTATAATGGAAAAAAAATTCTTCAAATCAATGTCAGTATCATTTCATCTAATTTGATAACCTGAAGAAGGAATTGTGTGCCTGAAAGCTTATTCACTTTTTTAGCTGTATTAGCTAGTCTGTTATAAAACATTATTTCTCCCTTCAAAACTTGCTTCTTGTCTAATTAGAGACCCTGGTGCATTCTCATTAAATCTCCTAAGGAGTATTCCTCCCTGAGGAAATCCTGAGGCCAATGAACTGGATTCAAATTTATAATAGATACATGATTAGATTAAACTAGGGAGAATTAAATATGTAACATGCAAAATGTTTGTAAATGTATTAATTTAAAATACTATATTATTTAACATTGAATTATTGGGATTAGAAAAATAATGTTCCCATTTCTTAGTCTGTTGCAGACTATCTACTTTTTTAACTTTTTGTGGACAGACGATATTTTGTATTAACCCTAAATTGTCAGACTGGGCAACGACAAGTCTGAATACTTGCTCTTCATTTAGAAATGTAGTCTCAACATGACGTAGGATCTACCCTATGGTATTTACTGTCAGTATTAATAACTTCTGTTGAGAAACCCTCCTTTGTTTACTATTTCAGCAAATGCACCTGATGACTTTTCATCTTTGAATAATACATGCATGAAACAACACAGTAGGTCTGTTCTGCCTTCTGTTTCACCCTTTTATAACTTGAAATTCCTGCTTTTTATTAGTAAGAACTACTTGTAAATGTCTCGTGAATGACTGGGCATGTAGCTTTTGTCACAGGAGAAAGGCACACACAAGATGACCTGTGCCACAACTCTTTTGGGGAGGATAAGTGGGAAACTCATTTTGGCAAGGACCTGCTGAGGCACCAGGTGATTCAATGACTAGCCCGTGGTCAAAGATTGTGGTGCATTTAGAAAAAAAAAAAAAAAAAAAGTACAGCTACCTAAGCAATCATCCTGACAGCTGTAGCATCCCCCCCTCTTGCACAGCTTGCTCAAGAAGGCAAAAATAAATAGTCTGGATTTGCTGGGAGTGTTTAGCCAGTAATTAGGTGGTCTCTTTTTTCTTGGTTTTAAAAGAGCAGGCTCTATTAACTTTTTAGCCTTTGCATTTAAACTGTTTTTGATGATTGATATAATTCAATTAGTTTTGTTCAAGTTAGCAATCAATTGTTGCCTTAATGGCATTGAGAATACTAATTCACACCTTAATGAATCAGGAAATCCGAATGGAAAGGTTCATTTGGAAAAATTTCTAAAAACTGCAGTAGTAAGATTACTTTTTACTTTGGGTTTAACCAGGACAAAATTTACCAGTAACAATCTCAGGTGGCTTCAGTAAAGGCAGGACACAGTCCCTCAAGATCAATAAAAAACGTGGGGAGCAGCCTGTGTCCCTGCTCTTCCCACTTTGCTGGGCTGCTCCCGTGCTGGCTTCCGTAGCGCTGCTGGTGGCTAGTGACGGCACACGGCACTGGGGATGCATGGACACCTTCAACAAAGTGGCACCGAAGCTGTGCCTTACAAATAACACATGAACTATTGTGTTTTTTTTTTTTTTTTTTTTTTTCTGTGTCTTGGTGAAGACTTGATCCTGATTGTGAAAATCGATATGGAGGAAAAGGTTCTAAAACGCAGTACATTTGCATTTGCCGTACATTTGAAACAAGTATTTCAAATTCATAGGTTCACAGGTACATAACTAAGAGGTCAAGCTCTAAAATAACAGTATCTTTTTTACATGAGAAGTACATCCGCAGAGCACAACAACATTGAAATGATATTTTATCCCTTGCTTTTCTTGTTGAATTAACCTCTTTTCTTGGCTATTGAGCTTTTTGATAAGACATTTAAGCATTTTAAGCACTGCTCACCTGTTTTGTTTCCACTTGCTGAAATTCATAAGCTCAATTCTGCCTTTTTTTACCATGCAGCTGTCACATTCCTGCGTTGAATAACCACAAGCATGCTGTTGATAATTAAAGTAATGCATAATAATATATCAGAATCATACGTAGGTAGAACAATATAAAAGTGCTTTATAAATATTTATTTAGAGTTCCTCCAAAAATGTTCATATTTAGTCTGTGCAACAACATTTGTTAATTAACATTCATCAGAATTTGATAGAAATTCTTAAAGTTTTTCATTTTGCTTAAAAATTGTAGAAGTATCCTTTGATTTCCTGTGGGTTTTTGCAAATGCAGTTACCCTTTTGAGAGCTTCTGACAAGCCTTCTCCCGTGATGGCACAGCAGGGTTGTACATACCAATTTCTGTCACTGCAGTACTTCTTCATGTTGAATCTCCTGGTTACTTCCTCAGCATTCAAAGCTCCAGGCAAATCCTGCTTGTTTGCTAGTAGAACTACTGGTACATTTTTTATAAATTCACTCCTTAAAACGCGTTCAAGTTCTTTCTTCGATTCTTCCAGCCGTTGCTTGTCAGAGCTATCCACAACATACAGAAGCCCATCTGTATTTTCCAGGAAACTGCCCCAAAGCTGCCTCATTTTTTGTTGTCCTCCAACATCCCAAAAGGTTAACGTAAAATCTTTCTGCGTTTCAATCATGTCAACATTAAAGCCAATTGTTGGAATTGTTAGAAAATCATCATTGTACTTCAACCTGTACAATAGCGTAGATTTTCCCGCAGAATCAAGTCCTAATATTAATATATTGCCTTGTTTGATTCGAGAGTCTTTGGTGTGGTGGAGGCCCATTTGTGCTGCGGTTTCCCGTATTAAGCCCTCAGCGATGGTATTTGCAGTCTTCTGCGAAGCCAATTTTTGTCACTAAGCCTTCTTTCTTCCTCTGTGAGATGAAGCACAACGCATAAGGAAGAGGAAGAAGCAGCCTTGTGCTATGAAAAATAAACAAAAGCTCTGTATAAATACATTCTGGCTTTTATCAACTCGATAAAAGGCAAATGATATTTATAAAGGTGTAACGTTCAGTGCCAAGCCTGTGGGTGGAACGACTATGAGTAATGCACCGATTGGTCACAAAGCCCAAAGGTTGCAGTCTTTGAGCGTGTTTGAACAGCGAACCACAGTTACACGATCGTCCTTCTCTAAAATTTAAGAACTGTTTGTCTATTATAAAACTGCATGCTGAACCAGCAGTGGTCTGGTGGTACGTCACAGTCCCCAGAGCTAGGAATCATTAGCTCTTTCCCACTGTTCCAGTGTGTACCCAGCGAGGAATTGCTTTATGACTTTATCAGCATCCTTTTGGAAAAGAAACCTACTAAAAACACAGCCGTTGAGGAGGGGAATTCTTAAAGGTTTGTCTTTAGTTGACAATCCATGAAATGACAAAGTACATGGATTTATCAGTGTCTTGTCTCCCAGCAACAGATTAATCTCAAGAGGTTTCTAATATAAATCTGTATAGATACATGGACTCAGTCAACCATAGCAGAACTTGATTTAAGCATTTTCCTGCTCTAAAGGTGGTTAATGTTTCCTTCCTGTGCATTTGTATGGCAGGCTGTCTGCTTTGACTGTGCTATTAGAGGTGTAAACTAGGTGAGTTAGGTTTTTATGAAAATGTTTGTTACCTGCACTTTCTACATTGGCGATTAAATAACAGGCCTTACAATCTGGTCATGGCTGAGATCCAGGTACCTGAACTTAAAAATACCTATTAGTGTCATTATGATCTGTTCTCTGTTGCCTGCTGATATTATGACCAGGATCTTACCATACAGGATTAAGAACAGGGGAAGTAACTTGAGTCTCAATCCAATAATCATTTTTGGCAGCATTGGAAATAGCAGAATGATGAAGAGAAGGAAGTGAAAATTGAGCCTAATATTACTTACTACACACAGACTCCCAATTCTTTTTGACAGCTAGTAGATCCATGTAGGACTAGTATAATGCAGACTGATTACTTTTGCCATACTTACTTGCCCTTGCACGCAGATGGAGTAGTAGTTATTACTGACACTTGTCTTTGTTTCAGTACTGACAAGAGCAAAAACATGCAAAGGCTACTGGCCAAGTGAACGGCTCACTGACAGGGCAGTCATTTTGCTAGTTATGGCACTGTATAACATGTATGGAATACGTATAGGATTTCTTTCAAGAGAAGCTCATGATACATTAAACCGTGGAGGAAAGTGTTTGCCTGTCTTTATAAATAATGTATATGAATGAATTGAAAGATGGGGAGACGGGAAGCTATGCAAAGCACATTGTTAGCTCAGTCAAATGAATCATAATTCCCTGCAAAATAGCATGTCATTTCCTTTGAAATATGGTTATGTTAGTAAAGGGCAAAACTTCCCTTCTGCGCAAGCTCTGCTGGAATGGATGGGTTATCTGTATCTTGCCTGGTGTTGTGATCTAAGGATAACTTACATTTCTCTGCTATATATGTCTGCCCCAACTTTATTTGATATTTATGGTCTCAACTATTATTTTATTAAAACAGGGTATCACTTCAAAGAAGCTCATTAAGCAATGTCTGACTTTTTACTGAATGAAAGGACAGGACAGCTGATTTCTGAAAACACAATGTTTTTGCAGTTTTTAACTACCCAAGTCAAGCATCAGTTACCTGGTTCAGATACAGAGTTTGTCTTTCTAATAACAATAATTTTTATTACTAATGCCCCCAGCCCGCAGCAGGGAGGTCTCTGAGCTGCCATTTGCGAGGCCGACTCACTCCTTGCCCTAAAGCAACGAAGAGCCGCAGCTGAACCACGTCCAGCCAGCGGCCAAGAACTGCGGGTTTTAATGCGCAGTTGCTGAACAGCGTGGAGCTGCAGCAAACCTTTCTGCAGACCAGGCGCACACCCAAGCTGTTTAAGGAAGGCAGCAGGGAAGCAAAGCCGTGAGGAGTATTGAGGATAGCATCCTTTCTGGATACTCTGCTACGCTACCATAGGGACACATCTTCCAGCAAGTCACACGCAGCTTTTACCCGTAGACACATCGAGTGAAACTTGAGGAATAAACTTACAGCAAACTGTTCTCAGGCCAGGTGGTTCAAACCATGAGGCCAGATCTGCATTTGCAGAAGACAAGTGTTTGAGAAAAGGAGAAACTACCTTTGACTTGTCCAAAGGTGAATTTGCTTGGTAGGGGTGAGGCTATTTTGCTTGCTGGGTGTTTTGTTTGTTTTGCTTAAAATAACCCCAAAACTTAGTAGTAAAATTGGGGCAGCTGATTTGCCACAAATACAATCCAAACTCAGCAGTCAGGGAGGACAAAGACTGTGCTTCGGGGGAAAGCCAAAAAGCCATTTATTACCCCCGAGCCCTGTGGCGGGCCCTGAGGAGGAGGGGCAGAAACCTTTCTCCCTCCTTGCTAGCCCCGACGGCCACTTGACATCCTGCCAGGAGCTTGTCCTGCTTCTGCATCTGTCCCGGCCGGGCTCTGCAGCTGCCCCCTCAGCACTCGGCCAGGGCTCCCTAAGGGGAAGCGGAAGCGGCCGTTGGGCGCGCGAGGCGCGGTGACCGTTGGGCGCGTGGGGCGCGAGGCGCGGTGACCGTTGGGCGCGTG
>VZSV01000051.1:2248687-2280998 GCA_013398735.1 Nothocercus julius
AATTTAAACAAAATTTAAAACTGTACTTTGTTAAATAAGCTTGTCAATTTTTAATGCAGATTTTGCATATTGCATCTTATTAACCACATCAAAATGCAAATATTACCTATGGGAAGGAAAGAAAATGACCTTAAAATGAAGCTAAGTCTTTGTTGTTTATTTTTTCATGTAGTTGAGTCCACATTTTAAATATACCTAAAATAAAAACCTAAAGACAGTCTCTTTTAAGGGATTAGCTAAAATACAAGTCTTAGAGATGCTGATATTACATGATTCGTCACTGATGGCAGTATCTTCCTGAAACTCAGGTTAGGAAATGAAATCTCATTATAGTACAGTTAGTCTCACAACTGCAGTGAGATGTAATTTTCCTCTCGTGAAAAAAAAAAAACACTTAGAAATACAAAGTTAAACCCAAGTGGTGTTTATTGATACAGTTTATATATCTGAGCTCTCTTTACCTCTAGCCTTCTGGCAGTTGCTATACGGCACATTAATTTTTCGAGATCATATTACTCTAAGAGTTTTTTTATAGTTTATGCTGAATGAGGATGGTTTGTAGATGTCACATGCATCCAAATTCACTATCCAGACTATGCTGGCATTGAGTCTGGATGTCCCGTCCCCTCCGCTCTATAATGCTCAGTATGTCTGTGGTGGTCCTCAAAGCAGTAGTAAAGTGCACTCTCCCCTGAGCTGGCAGTAACGATAACATCTTAAAAACACTTTTTGTAGAGAACAGATACCTGAAGAGGTTCGTATCTAAGATAATATAGCAATGTTGAACTAAATGGAAGTTACCTTTAAGTGAGACAAATTAAACATTGTGGCTTTGTTATCTCTATGTTGTGGAGGCTTTTAATAAACCTCTGAATTGCTCTTACAGAATTCAGAACATGCACAGTTCATCTTCATGATCAGTTTTTCTCAATCTTTTTAAGAGCACTTACAAATACACTAGGCAGAAATGGTTTTGCAGTCCCTAAGTGTACTAACACACAGTATAGTTTTCTAACTGCTCCTCATACAAAATTAACAGTTACATGACTGATAGAAGTAGGTGCAAATGTTGAATTCAGCCCATGTTAAAGGTAGATGGGTTTGAAATTTATACAAATGGACTTAATTTATTAATCCAACATTATTAATCCCTTTTTAAGTTTTGTATCTGGCTTATGTAGATAAGAAGAGAACAATGTAGTGATTCCGTACAAAATGAAACTACCTGCAAACGACCAAAGAACTCTTCCCAATTAAACATATTTTAAACAAAATCGTTTTTTGCAGAAGGAGAAGTTTTGAGTCACACGTAGCCGCTTTCAGTTCTGGTGTAAAAGTCGTGCCTGGGCAGCAGATGAAGCCAAGCAAGTGCATCTGCAGCGGCCCTGGGGAAACTGGTGCTGCTTCCAGCCAACCTGGTTTCATGTCACAGTGAAACTACCCTGACTGCGACCCTGGCGGGCAGCGCACACCGCTCAGCTTCCCAGTTTGGACCGACTGACCTGCAGTTAAGTGCAGTTCTGCCTGCATCACTCTGGCAACCAAACAGCACTATAGACACCCCTAGAGAACAACATTTGACGGTCCTGCATCCAGATCGCTAAAACATTAGAGACTCCCATTAAAAGACTGTGACTAATGAGTTAATGAATATAGGCTGAAGTAGATTTTTGAGCTTCTCGGTCCCTAGAAATACTAAGCATCTCCACAGACTTAAGGGAATACAGGATTGGTCTTTTAATATAGAGGGAAGTCCTTTATTTCCCTGTTGTTAACTATTCTGATTTTTTTTTTCCCCAAAGACTCAGGAGAATGGACAAAAGAACTGACCTTCTCCTAAAAGAGGATTTCAAAATTTAAGAATGTCTCTTAGATGTGAATCTTGTTATTTATAGTTGCAGACAGGCTTCAGTTCCTTTGACTGCACATGTTTTGTTTAGCAGTAGAACATCCAATATATCATCTATGACTGGGGACAACTGATAACCTAGAACGTCAAGTTACTTAAGGGAAAACTATATTTAAAATAGATGCTGAGCTAAGCCAGTCAGTACTATATAAATAAAGCTGAGTAATTCAATATTCAAATCAGTATTCTTAACTTAAAGGTAGCTATCTTACTGGATATTAGTTCTCATATTTATAAAAATAACTTATTGACAACACTGAAGGGTAACAGCTCTGTCCTATGCAGTTGTCAAAACTTCAGCCTAAAGGTCTAACTTTTAAAATCTAATAATTTTGGGTTTGTACAGCCAGATTTCAAGATGAAGGCATAAAAACTTACTGTAAAAAAAAGAAAGACTAGTGACTTTTTAAATATAATCACTGAATATCTTTATATGTAAAATAAGTATTTCATCAATACTATAATAAGCAAGAATGTCATGTATTCTGAAAGACAGCTGAATAATAAAACTTCTTTGTTTTCAAGATGCAGCATTAGTATTGTGCAGCATTAGCATGCACTGTTACTTCAAGCTAATCCAGTGTATTTAGTAACCTCTGCATTCTAATTTTTAAATGGTATTAACACTGCAATACCAGTAGTTTTAGCTCTGATCTTGTCTTCACAAGCCTGTAGACAGTATTTCATTATGTTAAATGACATTTATTTTATTCATAATATTTATCTACATTTTCTATTTGGTAAACAGACTTAAATCATTTGAAATTCTGTGTTTTTTGAAGTTTTAGGACTACAGTGCTGACAAGGACCTCAAAATGTCATCTTCAACGTGCCCTCCCCAATGAGACAGGACAAATATGTCCAGACTATTAGCACTGAGTATCGCAACAAAAGAAATGGCTTAGTTTTTGTACAAAATAAAATAGCAGATCCTGCCATCCCTGAGACTAGCTATGAATTCTGGAGTCCTCTAGGCTTGACTGCTGTAGTCTAAGCTGCACTGTCACCGAACACTTTGCTTCCAACAGCAAATGCCAGTGTTTAAAAGCTTTTGGAAGGAAATCACACTGGGGTGTGTGTGCATGTGTGTAAGGTGATAGGGGATGCAGGACAAGATCATTATGCCAAACTTTCACACACATTTTTGGCAGCTGAGTAGCTGAAATTCAGCCTGGGAGCAGGGGCCTGCACGAGTGCAGCACAGCGGGCTCCTGCAGCGCCTCCGCACTCACGGCCCTCCAGCCTCGCGGACGTGCCGAGCCGCTAGACGGAGCTCTGCGCACGCCTAACCGGCCGGACGAGCTCAAGGGGCTGTAGCCCTTTCACTATATGGGCAAACGGCCTTTCTAACACCACACTAGCATATAATCAGAATGCTATAGTAAATATTAGTGTCTTTCGTTATTACGTGCAAAAAATGTACTGCCTGACTCCAGCTGCTCATTTATAACACCACTGTTGGACAGAATGTAACCTAAGTACTGGCTGAGATGACTAATTACAAGGTACAGTTTGCATACTGGACCAAACTGAAGATGCTCTTTGGCACTATCTTAATGTATCACTTTTTTTTGCTATTAGATGCTCTTACTTGGTGAACAGATGTCACTGATGAAGCTACTCTGGCTTAAACAACAAAATTGTTCCATGAAGGTGTAAGGCAAAAAGAGGGAGTCCTCAGATGTGTGTGAGCCACTCTAATCACAGTGCAGCTCCCTTCTTTGGACAGAGCTGAGACAGGAAAGCACATTGAGGATGGCACGCAGGGAGTGTTACACGTCCTGGTGGACGGAGCAGACGCGGGGCTATGCCTGGTTACAGTGTCTGGCAGCTCTTTCCAGATGTAGGATTTAATATTAAGGCAGTGGAGGATCAGCCTATAGCTCCTGTGGCCTATGTAAGCTATACATACATCTCCTTGATCTTGTCATCCAACAGCTGTACGTATCTCTACAGAGGCACAACTAAGCACGACTGGTCTAAACAGACAGAGGTCTAAAATTGGACTAAAAAATGTACTAGAAGGCTTGTAACCAGGGAGCTAGGCAGGCACTGTGCATGTTTGAGAAAGATTAACCAAAGTCTGTAATTTCCATTAGCCATTGCCATGGTAAACCCTAGGGTAGCTGCAACTAATTTTAAAAAATAATAAAAACAAAAGTCAGCAGCCTTACCAGAGATCATTGGCATGAATGTCTTTGGCCAAGAAGGGGAGCTACTACAAAGAATGAGCATGTTACAGGCAAAATGAACAATGCTAAAACGACAAAAGTCAGGAATTCCTCGGCAGTATTTACTAAACCCTGAAAAAGTGAGCTGCACACAAATTCAGTGGCTACTGTAATATTTTCACTCAAGTGGCCTTAGTTTGTGATCTCTTTTGGAGCTGACCTCTTTTCCAATTCCAACTCCTCGTGCATGTGTGAAGGGTCAGTGACATCTCTCCTGCTCTAGCAGCTTCTCTGTGCTTTAGGGTTCTGCAGGCCCCTAAGGCTAATTCTTCTGTTCCCTGGGCAGCTGTTTTGACAAACACCCAGGCTATGTCCTACAAGGCAAAGCGAGCACTGCTGAAACATCAGCTGTGAAGGAGAAAGCAAAGGCAAACACTGTATGCCCTGCGAGCTTGCCTGGAGCACAGCTCAGATACTGCTGCTGTAGCACTATCCAGGACATGATTAAGCACTCCCATGAAAGCCTCACACAAGGTTTCCATTCCACAGCATTCTGACCTCAAATACTTTAATACTTTTTCAAAGTAAAACACCAGCAGTATGCTGCCATTATTAACATGTTCTATTACTTGCTTGATTTCACTGCAAAGTTGCATTTACAATTCTTTTAATGCAGTTTTCCGCTGTTCAAGTGATTTAAAAAGTCCCAAACCTTCCACCTTCGAGGCAAGGATCAGTACAGCTCTGTACTGGATTTCAGAGAGTTCTGGACACTCTTATCCTTCTGTTCTGCACTGGTGCGCCCTGTGTATTAGAGAGAAGTTAAGGGAATCCACCAAGAGTCTGGAATGAGAAAAGGATATGTTTACAGGTTGGGTAGCACTGACAGGAGCAACTTAACCAGGTACAATTTGTGATTATCTCAGAGCAAACAAAAGAAGGCAAATTTGTTAGGAATGAGATAACCTAGAAACAGAAATGAAAAGGTTGACGTGGGCATGCCTTCCAATAGGGGAAAGCTGAATTTGTGTTCACTCTTGTCTTGAGAAATACCTTGCCAGTTCAAAAGAACCACAACATCACAATGTTTTAGAGACAAACAAGCCATTCTACCAGAAAATACTATGGCTATAGCAACGAGAAAAGCAATTACAAGTAATGTTGTATCCTTATCCAAGGAACAGGCAATGTTAGTTACTATATTGTCTCTCTGATTCATCTCAGGACTCAAATACCAAGAACCTCCATCACCTTCAAGACAAGAGACTTCAGCAGATCTTCCAGGACCAAGTTTTGTGGGGAGGGAATTCCAAAGGACGTGTTATTATGAGCCACAATGGAGGCAAGCGAGCCACCCAAAACAGACACCAACAGCCAGCGCGGCCCTGGCTCTGCTCCTCAGCGCACGCTGCCCTGTCCCTGCTACTGCAGCACCTCCATCGCCAAGCAGCCAACTGAGTTACTGTAGGTAGACCAAATTTAGAAGGTCATTGTTCAAACTTAAAATAGTCACAGGTTCCAAAATACAATATTTAAAGTTAGATCTAAAAATATATTTACCTAGACTTAACACAATCTGTTTTCTCTGCAGTGTAGTTACACTGCCTAGCATTTGCACATTATGCCAAAAAACTATTCTAAAGTGGTCTTCTCCTAGATTAGCACTACAAAGTAATCTGCAGTGGTATGATGAAATCTCTAGTATGCAAATTCCATCTAGTAGCTCTAAGGAATGGTTTGTTTTGCTTAGTTTTCTAAGCAGTCACTAAAGAAATAACATTTACCTTGCGTTATTTTCTTTACATGCCTATGACAATTCCATGCTAAAAAACTGACTCTCAGTGAATGACTTTCTTCTGTCATGACAGAACTAGTTTTCTGATACAGAAGCATCAGTATCTTGCTGATTAGTCTGCTGTATTAATTATCTTGAATATAATATGGGGTTGACAAAATGCTTTGGAAGTAACACACAGTCTGAATAAACATGTGGTTTCAGGTATTCAATCACTGTCCCTAATCACACACTTTTCAAGGTTTTGTCTAATGCGAGGGGAAAAAAACAAAGCAAGGAGAGCCAGCTCCATGGGATCAGACTGGTATTTGCCTCCTCCTCCTCCTTTGTATCAAGGACAGGCCAATAATTACAAACCTTTTCCAATACAACCTTATGACTGCAGATTAAAAAGAGTAAGACGAGACACTGTGAAGCATCTGTGTCTCAACAGTTACATCTATGGGTGCAAAGCAGCATCATTCCTATCACTTGCTGTTAAGCAGCAGCACTGCCCTGACCCTGCTGTGCATCTGAATGAACCTTTGCCTCTTAGAAACAGGAAGTAAGAAATCAAGGCAGAAGTCTACACAGGATTTGAAAAAATGTTCAAAATGAAACACTACAGTTACTTTCTAAGGAGCCACAAGGTCACGGGAGACAGGTACATGTGAATAAACTTAATTCTTACAATCACTCAAAATGTATTCATTGTATTGCTCCTTTTGTTAGGCAAAAAAAAGAAAAAAAAAAAAAAGGCCAGAGGGATCTGTTGTTTTTGTGTAAAATCTTAATGGTATTTACTAGAGCTTTCTACTATGTTTAAAATATAAGAGTTTGTTTTAAGTTCAGAGTGAGGCAGAGAACCATTGGGGATTACTGTTCTTCTGTTTTGCTGCTATTCCTGAACTTCACCACCATAACTGTTATATTATCAGGGCATCCTCTGTAAAATGACTGTAGAACGATGCTCTTGGCACCGAAGTGCGGCTCATCCAAGCGTTCCTTGATGAATCGGACAGCCTCCTCGTTGCTGAAGGCATCCCAGAGCCCATCAGAGGCCAGGATCATGAACTCTGGCTGCAGCTTGTCCAGATCAAAGGTGAGTATATCGGGATCAGGAATTACCACGTTGAGGTTCTTCAGAGGGTAGTCTCCTAGTGAGCGGGACATGGCCAGGATCCCCTGCACGCGCCAGGAGCCGTTAAAGCTGATGAAGCCACCTGGAGAAGAACACAGGCTCCGTTAGAGCAGTTCCCTGACTTCCCGCCAAATCCCCCAAAAGTCACGGTGCAGCATCCTCAGGTGGAAATGTTATGTCTTTCAAAAATCAGGAGATGCCTTAAGTAAAACAAACATTGGAGCACTGCAGTGAAGAGCTGGATCGGGCTTCCCTGGTACTGAAACAGCCGAGCACAAAAACCTGCTGTGCTTTCAAATGAAGCTCTGCTTTGTATTCTTGACTCCCCCAGTGAGACTGACAACATGCTGAACGCAGAGATAAAACATTCCCATACCAGGCAATTTATTGTTCAGAAAGCCCTGTGGCAATGTTAAGAGAACATACTGAAAGCAAATCTTTATTTCTTGCTTTAGTAAATCTCTCCTTCTCCTGGGTAGTTCAAGTTCAGGTTTTCCCTCATTTAGGAAGATCTATGAAGAAAACGTTAACACTGAAAACGCTTTGCAGTAGGACTCAAATCTCACTTCAAGGCATAAAGCAAAGAAGCATCAAGTGCAAAAACACTTACAGGCTCTTCTCCAAAGCTGCCATAAACAAGCTTGTGTCAAAGAAGGCCTAAAAATTCTTGTTGGGGAAAAAAACTAAAATAAATAAATAAATAAATAAAAAATCACTTCAAGTCAGAAAAACGTAATGTGAATTCTGACTGACTGATACAACCACTTCCAGAATTAACGCTACTTCCAGTTGAAAATACGCTATTATATTTAGGAGTTGATTATAGTGAGATGCATTTTTCACTGAAATCAATGACTGAAATCAACAGCACCTGGCCTTTATACACCTGGAATTTATTACAGAGGGAACTATATTCTGCCTCAAGGTCAAAGAGTAAAACTGAAGTCCTTCCCATTTCACATGCGTGTCTCTGTGTGGCACTGTCTGCACTGAGTCACAGCAATACTCCACCTTTACATGACAGAAAATTTATCGAAGTTATTTTAGGACAAATGATTTGCCAAAGGTGTAACATAGAACACAATATGAAAAATATGCCACAAAATCAGCTAAGGTAATGTCTTTTATATCTGCAAATTCTCTGCTTTGGTTTTCTTATAAATGTGTTTGTTCTTCATAGTTATCAGAATGTTTTCAGCTTTGCGCTTCAGCATATAAATATTTGTTAACCACTCAGCCATCTAAATCTCACAATAGCATTTCCTTTTCACTCCACATGAAACTATAGACTCTATTTCATTTAATGATTAATTCTTGTCTAAAGCTTGATTTGTGTTAAAATTGGCAGAAGTAAAACTTTTTATTTTGAGGTTTTCATGAATACTTATATGCAGTCTCCATGATTAAGCCATTTCTTTCCCTGGATGGAGGATTCTCCCAGACTGTCTCAGCTTCTCCTTAGATGCGCAGTCCAACAAGCTCTGCCCAGCCGCTGCTGCTCTGCGTTTAGGTGGCCTCTCGCTTGGACATTACACAGACACTCCTTCATTGGCACTGGCTTTTCTTCATAAGTGATTAGAAAAATAGTAACTCTGAATGTAATCATATGCCTATAGGGGAGTGACAGGGCACACAAAATGCAACCAAGAAGAGGTGATTGCAAGTCCCATTATATACATAGTTAGAGGACAGCAGCGCATCCATTGCGGGCTGCACACAGGGACAGCTGATGCAACCTCAGAGTCCAGCGCAGGGCTACGAGGATGATCCGGGGCCTGGAACATCTGCCCTGTGAGCAAAGGCTGAGAGAGCTGGGCCTGTTCAGCCTGGAGAAGAGAAGGCTGAGAGGAGACCCGATCAGTGTCTAGAAGCACCTCAAGGGAGGCAGTGAGGAGGATGGGGCAGCCTCTTCTCAGTGGTGGCTGCTGATAAGACTAGAGGAAACGGCCACAAACTGAAGCACCAAAAGTTCCCCAGAAACTTAAGGAAAAATTTCTTGCCAGTGAGGGTGACAGAGCCCTGGAAGAGGCTGCCCAGGGAGGTTGTGGAGTCTCCTTCTCTGGAGATCTTCCCAACCCGCTTGGACGCAGCCCT
This sequence comes from Nothocercus julius, assembly GCA_013398735.1. Lineage (NCBI taxonomy): Eukaryota > Metazoa > Chordata > Aves > Tinamiformes > Tinamidae > Nothocercus > Nothocercus julius. The sequence goes on from VZSV01000051.1 coordinate 2,257,777, forward strand.
GAGCCACAGGCTCTAGGTGACCCTGCGTGTGCAGGGGGTTGGACTAGATGATCTCTAGAGGGCCCTTCCAACCTTAGTGATTCTACGATTCTATGACCTGCCCTGGCAGGCAGGGCTCTGCACACACCGTGGCTCCCGCTGCCACGGGCAAGGGGCCACTGAAGCTTTCTGTGGCCCACATTGGATTCGTGTTGGCACTCCTCATGTTTTGTTTTGTGAAATCATCTATACTGAATACTTAAAAATTCTCATTAAAAAACAAACATTCTGCAGCTCTATTTAACTGTTACTAAAGAGGAAAAGGCATTAAAGAAAGAAAATCTTTTTGGCAGTCACACAACATTTCTGTGTGTTAGAGAGCTCAGCTCAAAGGATCTTGTTCAAGGTGAATAACTTAAATTTCTATTAGTGACAATCACCTTGTCGTCTAAAGCTGGACATCTCTTCACAAGTCAGAGCTGCAGTCATTTCAAGGCTCCCTAATGAAGCCGATACCTCATACACTGCTCAAGGCCCTGATCAGAAGAACATTCCTTAGCTCCATCCTGGAGCTATCCTAGGAGACAGGAATTGTCTCCTCCAGTTTCAGGCTGCGGTAAGGAAGGCTTCATTCGTAGTAGTAGAAATGGGAAGAGGAGGAGGATTGAATTAATTCCCCATCTGGGAACGCCGACAGCAGCAGGCTCAAGTCTCCTTCACATCCACCATTATAGCAAGAAAGGCAGGACTGCTGTAGACCTGTCACCCCAGCCCTAATGCTCCACCAAGACATGCTGGGCAAGTCACACTTTGCTTTGAGCTCCTTTCAGGTTGCCTTGAACCAATATATCAGACTCGCACTTGAAGGGTATTTTCGCAAAGCAGTTCTACGGATCGCACTTTTACCAGAAACCTTCTCCACTAACACAGCCGTGCAGCTGGGTAAGAACTACCTGTAGGGCCCTGCTCTTGACGTTGCTGCTCAAAGCAACGTTGGAAAGGTGAGACGCAGCAACACGATGCAGTTACTGTGGCTCTGCGCAACGAGGACGTACCTGGCTATGCCGCAGGAACGACGTTGGCTTGATCATTCAGCCCTGGCATTTTACTTCAATTTTACATTTACTGTATTTATTCAAATGTAAAGGGCTGTTCTGAAATGTTAACATATCTGACAGTAGTATAAAACGGGATCTACTTTTTAGAATAGCACTACGAGGTCAGAGCAATCATGACAATAAATGAGGTAATATGGAATAAAGTAGTAAATTTATGAAGTTACTAGGCTACTTAATTCTTGTTTAGTTGCAGACATGCACAGCATTTACTTGTCTATTAAAATAATTTCTATCAGTGTTGAAAATCCACACAAAGCCAAGGCTCATTCTTCATGTTGGTGTGTTATAAAGACTCGCTTCTATAGCAAAGAAAAACCCAGTGTTTTTTTTTCCCTAAATGAAGGCTTTCTCTAAGGGAACAATTTTACAGAGCACCTGCACAATACTAAAGGAGGGCTTGGGGAACCTTGAATTACTAAGATGGAAGCATTTTACAGTAACACCTCTAGATTTTAATAATACACTGCCCAAATACATAGTGAAATAATCTGAGATCAAGGCTTCTCTATTCCTTCTCCTCAGCATTTCTATACTTTTTATTCCCCTTTGGGAACTTACGTTACCTATATCAAACAACAGGCAGAATCACATTGCTCCTGTGCTTCCTCAGCAACAAAAGCAAACCGAGAGGAAAGCACATCATCCAAATTACACATCTTCATACAGGATTTATAATGCTGTGAGAATAGCACTAAAATTCCCTGAGGTAGCCAAACCAAAGAAATCCGAACAACCACACGTGACAAAAGACCAGCAAGAACCTTAAATATTCCTGCTTCTTTTGCTGTTATTTACAATAAACAAGGACTCTGATGCCATCTTCTTTGTTGCACTACAAACCTCAGGCTGTGATGGAAGAAGCAATGGTAAGAGGAGACAAGAGACGCGCTCTGCGTGGTGTCGCGCTGCGGACGGGAAGGATGGGAGGCACAGATGGCAGGTGTGCACTGAGAAAAATCGGAAGGATGCAGCAAAGTAACAAATGCTGCAGTAACAGCTCACATGGAGATCTGATTTTATAGAAAGAAAAAATGTAAGAGAGGAAAGGAGAGAATGATTTCAGAGGACAGCGAGTTCTACAGCTTTCATGGTCACACTTTGCATTTATTTAGACTGATGAAAATCTCTAAGTTTTTAGAAATGTTTTATGCTCAGGGAAAACCTTATTTCCACTTTATAGTTGAAAAGTTTGAGGCAGAAAGATGCCAGCTCTGCAGGCAGTGCTCCTCAGCAGACTTTATCACAAACAAGAGGGTGAACTTTTTTTAATCATAAAATAAAATCTTGCTTGCTGCAGGCTTCTGTGGGAACCAACACAGAAGTGTGTTCAAAAGACTAAGAACTTCATCGAGAACTGGCTATGAAACCTGATGACAGAAACGTTAACTGACAGCCCAAGAAGCTGCTAAACTAAAAAGTGATGAAAGGCAGAGCAAAGAGCACACGGGACCTGGCCAGCGCTGTCACCTGCCTGTTGCAGAGGATGGTTGCAGCTCAGCAGCTCAGGTTAAAGTGCAAACGCTGTAACTCACCGGCCCTTTTAATCCTCTTCCTCTCCTTGAGCTGGTAGGGCTTGTGGTCATGGGACAAGGGGATGGCATTCCCGTCCTTGTCACACAGGACTCCTCGCGAATCGCCAACGTTGGCCACCGTGAGCTCTTTATCCGAGAGCAGCGCAATCAAACACGTTGTACCTGGACAAGAAGAGAGAAGCTGCAATCAGGGTGACGGGCAGCTACGCTGCAAGGTGTCCCCAGCGGTTACCAGCAGCCACAGGCAGCAGCGGCTGCACTTGCACCTCACGGGAACATCTTGTACTGCCAGGAACTGAGAAAATTTACCTTGTAATTATTTAATCTTTATTTACACAGAAAAAAAAAATCAGTAATTGACTACAGCATCCAACAGACCTGATACCAGGAAAAAAAGGCTGCTTTTAACGTATTAACCCTACATTTTTTTATTCTCCTAATGTAATTGATGCAAAATAGAATGGGACCCCATGGGAACTCACCTCTGCACATCTCTTCCTCCTAGCAAGGTATCAACGGCTGCACTCGCAAACATTCGAGCTATTAAAAAATATCCCTTTCAGAAACGCTAGAGCAGATGTCACAATTTCATAATTGTGAATAGAAAGAATAGAAAGTTGCCAAATATATTTTTAGATACACATGAGCAAACATTAAAGGGAACACCCTGACAACTCAGATTACAGAGCAGTACTAAAACTCATTTATTTTCCCATTATCGCAAATCGTACTCCAGTATCTTCCAACAGTAAATAAAATTAATTTCATGGTTGCTTCCTTTCCCTTTCACACAAACCAGAAAAGTGCACAGTGAATCTTCATCTCTGCTGTCAATTTACTTCTGATTATTCATAAAAACCAGGTGCGTGCCCTTCCCAGAGAGGAGGCTGGTGGGGAGAAGCTGCTGCAGCCAGGCAGGGGATGGTGACAGGCACCCCGAGGAGCCTTCAGGGACCGTCTGACGCTGCTTCCTGGTTTATCTGCGCTAGGACGAGGCGGGCGCATGGATCCCTGCCGACTTGGGCCGGTCCCGATGCTCCCGCTGCATCCGCCACCACGTGCCGGGCAGGACGGAGCTGCCAGCCTGGCAGACACCGAGAGGGTGCCCCAAAGAGCAGCGAGCAGCAGTCCCGCACGTCGGACACCGTCGGCAGCAGCTCCCGGCCCGGCGGCTCAACGAGGGCCCCAGGCACAGTTGTCGCGTCGGTGGTCAGTTGTGTCTGCCCCAACCCAGAATGCCGAGCTGCGTTTGGAGGTTCCCACATCCCAGGACTGATAATAAATAAAAGAGCCAGTAATAAACTGCCTGTGTTTAGATGCACTGTGTTTGTTCCAAAGATTTATTTTTAACTTAATGGTCTGCCTGGCACAGCTCTGAACTAGAACTACTTCTCACAGGCAGGAATCCCCTTTCGCTTTTGCACCAGGGGCACGTGAGGAACCCAGGAAACTGGCTGCCTGCCCCAGAAACACCTGGCCTGGGGCTACACAGGACACAGCGGTCCCGAAGCGCATGAAGACAGCAGCAGGAAAAGGGACATGTGGTGCTGATAGCGCAGACACAGAGGGCTGCAGTTGCTCATGGGGCCACAGCAAAATGTGCACGGACCGATGAAACGCAGCAAAAATCAAAGCCCATTTGGGAGGAATCAGGAAGCCAGGAAGGACTCGTCCAGCTCCGGAACAACAACCGAGTCCTCCCCTCATCTATCACCCAACTCATTTTCTCTCTCAGATTTGAGCTTCCTCTTTTCCATCCTTCACTGTCCTGTGGACCTGAACATTTCTGCTTCTGAAGCGAGTGCCCGAGTTCGTTGTCTCTCCGGTGAACAAGATGACCCCGTGTTCAGCAAATTCCATCTCCGTCATGACAGCACCACAGCACACGTCTTCCTACAGCTGTAGTAAAAACCTAGAGTTTCCCAGTAAGAAAAATATTGCAACTAACACAGATTAATTTTCAACTAACAGAGACTTAATGTTTAGAAAATGAAACACTTCAAAACCACAGTCATTAATACAACACTCCAGAAAAATGGTAACTTGTAATAGAGTCTTATCGGTTAGGGGAGCTGCATGACTATAAAAACACATGGATCTGAAATAGAAGCCAATTTCCAAAGTGATTTATGAAGCATCCACCACTTCCATCTCCACTGCCACCCCGACTGGTGGCCGGGCCATCATTCAGCCCCTGACCCCACAGTCCAGCCTGCGTTTACACGAGAAACCAAACTTATTTCACTCTGTTTTCCTTTCCATCTATTTTTATTTCAGCCATTTAACCTTGTGTGGAGTTAGAAAACACTGTGCTCTTGTCAGCTGCCTCAGATTTAATGCAATTGCACAATGGAAAATTCCCAACATAAAAGGTCCAGAATTGAGCACACATGTTATATTAGTCCCTCGGTGCAGTTGCCTGAATAATACCCTGCTGAGCAGTTTAAAATCACCAGAAAATCTAAATCCTGTAGCACACTGGCTGCAGAGATAGGGCATTTTTTTGTTTGCCTTTATTTTTTTCCCCCTTAGTCAGATAAGATTATTGGGGTTATATTTTAGTATTAGATAAGGTGCATTGTAAAAGTCAAGGTTGCACCAGCCCTACTATTTCTAACGGAACTGCTTTAGCTAAAGACCAAAACTTTACCAGGGCACAACTGAGACCCGATTAGCACATTAGCAGGGATTAGGGACCCGGCCCAGCCCAAGATCCGCTCTAGCGGTGATGGAGCCACGAGGAGCGAGGCCAGGGATCCGCTGGGATCTGCCAGGGACACCCGTGTCTCTGGTCAGGAGGGCCCTTTGTAAGGGCCACCTTGCAAGAAAATACCCACCCGGGCCACCTTGCCAAGGAAAATACCCGCCCGGGCCATCTTGCTGAGGAAAACACCCAGGTGAGAAGCGCAGCGAGCAGCCCAAGTGGACAGGGCAGTGAGGCCACCCAGGCTCCAGCTGCAGCTCTCCAAGCAGCTCCCCCCTCTTCCTCCTCACTCCTTCCTCCCTTCGCAGCCTCTTTGCGCCCAATTTCCTTTGCAGAGAACACTGACAAAGGAGCAGTTCCTCCCACTGGCTTTTAACCATCGCTTCCCCTTTTGCAGATTTCTTCTCAGATTATACAGGCCCCAGTCTCATGTGCTGGCTCCCCTTGACCTTTCTCCCTGGGGGAGCGATGTGCGTTTTACACCCCTCACTCACCGCGTTGTCTGCCCCTGTGGCTCTAATGCAGGCGGGTCTCAGTAAGGGCCCTCCTTAAGAAACACTGTGTTAACCTCAATAATCTCCAGGGCCGCCGCTCCTTCGTCTCAGCTGATCACGACATTTATAGTGACTGCCTGGGGTTATCTCCTGCTCCAGTTCCCCATTATCCCCTGCAGTCTGGGAGTGAACCAAGCCTCGGTCATCTCCAAATTACTCACAACAACACAAGAAGTGTGGAAAAAAACAGAACCCACTTATGCTTTCCATGCTCTGCGCACACCGCAGGCAGTGCAGATAAAACCCTGAATACAGCCCAGGGGACAGGGAACACTCGAGGGAGCGTCAGGGAGAAATGTCCTTCCCAGGAGCAGGGACACGGATGAGAAGAGGGCAGAGGGGCGGCCAGAGAAACGTCGTCCTGCCGAGACCGCGGCTCCTGCGACGCTCCAAGCGACCGCGTCTGCCCTGAGTGACGGATCAAACCGTCACCGAAACCAACACTTCTCCGCTCTGAAAAAGTAATCCCAACATCCCGCAGTTATCTGCAAATTCCAGTGGGATCTTGCTGCAAAATTGCGGCCACGGTGGATGATTTTCATCCCTGCGCCGTGTGGCGCTCGCTCAGCCAGCTCCCCGTCCGCATCGTGCCCAGCTCCGCTCCAGCCCTCCAGCCCTTGTCAGATGCGGGGAAGGGCCGAGTGAGCCGTGCTCGCCGCCTCCGCTTCGTCCTTGCGCCTTCATATGCTTTGAAATGCTTAAAGAATTATACAATTTCCTTCCCAGGTTAGAACACACATTGTTACCATCTCCGAAATGTTGTTGCAAAAGGTGTTTTGCAAAATTCTGTTCTGTAAAGCACAAACAAACAAACAAAAAAAAACCACAAACAAACAACAACAACAAAAACCCCACACCCTCCATCCTACGTATTCTGCAATTTCCAGTACTTGTAATTCCCTAATCACTTCAACATAACTTGTTTTCCCCTGAAGTTAAAAGAATTCTGTTTTTAAAAATAATTTAAACAAAATGTTGGACTCATCAGAAACACACAAAAATTACTTGGGATCTTTCTGAGAGCGCAGCTTCATTTCAGTCACAAAACAATTCCTGCCAGCCTGAACGCAGCATTATTTTGAGATTTTAAGGGGAGAGCAGAACCCTGTTTCCGTGTGGATACGTCTCATTTTGCTGCCTGAGCGATGAGCGTGTGGGGGAAGTCACTCCCGTTCATCATCACTCACGTCCTGCTGCTCACTCCTCCGAGCCGCCGGGCTAACGGATCAAGGAGCAGCGAAGGAGCGAGACGCGCTGTGCAGATGGGGCTGCCGAGACGCCCAGGTCGCCTCGCCGGGCCTCAGGAAGGAAACGGGCCCTGGGTCAGGGTGACCAGGTTGAACACGTGCCTTTAATGTGAAATAGAAACAAACCCTGATATGCTAAAGAGAGCGCCGAGCATAACGTGGAGGCTAAACAAGCTGGGCAGCAATCACGCAGCTATGAAGAGTAAAAATCGTTACCGTGTTATTTGGAAAAAAGCTGAATTTTCATTAGCAGCAATCAAGGAGTAACAGAAGGGAGTTGTTTTAGATCACGTTCCTGAAATTAAGTGTCTAAAACCCACCTAAAAGCCAAGCAGGGCCGACAGCAGCGCTGGGGCTGCCCGGCCAGGCCGGTTTCCGCTCTGGTGGCGCCGCGCAGGCAGCGACGCCCAGGACGGCTCTGCGCTGGCACCGGTGCCGTCGAGCAGGACCCAGTGGCCGCAGACACACGCCGCCCGCTTGTGTTTCCTGCGACGATAACGCCATGCTGTTTAACACCAAAATCCTTCGCCTGTGCATGCCTTTTCTTCTGAAGACGAGATTATTTCTGCCTTTTATCCTCCTATTAACTTCCTTATGGCTCCCCCCCAACCTTCTATTTTTTGCTCTTGCCTATTCTGTGCACTCCATGGCTCTTGCAGCTGCTGTTTCTACCCTGCAAAGCGTGTGCTTCTCACCCCTGCGATCCCTCCAACCCCTGCCTGCTCCACCAAGACTCCCGAGGTTCCCCAGCTCAGGCCACTGGGGTTTCACTCCTCCCTCACCCCCAGGCTCTAAACGTCCCCAGTGACTCCTGGTTTCTCCATTTCCCCCCAAGGCCGAGCCCTGTGAAACACAGATCCCAAGCGGCCTGCTTGGAGCAAGAGGGTGCATTTGAGGGTGTTTTTCTTTAAAAGGCAGCGTAACAAGCCCAGTGGATTTCTTCCTGCATTTTTAAGAGGCTGCAAGAGCTACCTTGACATAAGCATCACTATAAAGACAATTTGCTTCAGTTTCACTGAGATGTAGAGTTACAGCGACAAAAAAACTTTTCTTTACATTGAAAAGGGCAAGCTGCTTCTAACCTCAAGTCACACAACATTCTGGGGGGCAATTTTACTGCCTTAAATTTCTCCGTTTCTCTGCACGCTGCGGCAGGCGGGTTCTGCGAGCGAAGCCCCGTGGTCGCTCCAGGAGCGCTGGCGCCTGCCAGGCCCTCGCGCCCGGCCTCTGCCGGAGCATCCGCAGCCCCATGGACAGGCTCCCCAGCACGGAGTGAAATGTCATCTTGGATATTTTTGCTCCTCTGTAGTTTTGCCAGAAGAGCAAACTCTCCGCGGACCTTGAGCGCTTGTAGGTGGGAAACTCTTGAGGGACCGCCCGGAGCCAGGCAAACCGAGTGGCTTCCCCTCCCTGAGTTGGAATGAGGCAAGTCAGAAGCCTGAACTTACACTCAGACCCCATTTTCAGAGCTGCAGAAACCCAAACCGTCTCCTAAAGGCCTGGAAATATGGGCCAGATAAGAAGAGGGATGAGATCTGCTGTCATGAAAACTCACTTTATGAAAATAAGCAGCTGATACGAGTCATTATCCAGTTCCTTCTCCTGCTGCTCCAGGCTCCTTCCAGAGCCCGGGACAGAGGCTGCAGATGGCCAGGATTGAGCGCGGATGTGCAGGGCGCCAGCCATGATGAAGCTTGGGCTGCACAGGACCCGGGGAAGGGGCCGTCGGCTGCAGAAACCCCCTCGCCCAGCACACAAACCCCGGCAGCTCCTGCGAGTCGGCTGCAGCCCAGCGTACCGCGCTCGGTGCCAAAAGTGCCTCCAGCTACCCAAAATTTTATTTGCACAGAGCTGCCACTGACCACCCAGACACCTAGAGACGCTGCGAATGGAAGGAACAGCATTAATATCCTGTTAGGAGAGAGCTTCAAGGGGAAAAAAAGATCCTTGCGCAAAATTAACCCAGCCGCAGCTAGTCAAGAACGGGGCTTTTTAAACTAACGGATTTAAAGATTATGAGAGGATTTGAACCCATCTGCTGCATTTGGACTGGTTTCATTCCATAAAGCTTTCTTAGTCAAACTTCACTAAAAATCTTGTCAACAATGACTGTTTTGGGAAGAAATTATTTTATTTGGTGGCTTTGATAGACTAATTTCCTAAAGAGGAAGACCTAGGGCGGGAGGCCTGAGGCCGTGTTGCCCACTGAAGCTGCAGGTTGCTGCTGCTGCGGCTCCGTTACCAAGGGCCAACTTACACACAGGGCTGTCCCCAGCAGCTCCTGCCAAGTTCTGCTTCTTAGCCTGGCAAACAGACACAGCTGGGATCAAATCCTATATAAAGGAAAGATGCTCACAGCCTACAAAATGACAGAGTGGAGGGAAAGGGAATCAGGACAGTTCAAACCCATTCTGAAAACTGGAATGCCCCCCATTATAGCACTCTGTACAACATTCACCGACTTCCCCCGAGGGAAGAAGCAGGATCGCTCAGGCAAAAGCCGGGGGGCTGAGGCTGTGCGGGCTGGGGGGAAAGCCCTGGCACAGTCGTCTGTCAACACGCAGGCATTTCTGCCTCTGGAAGGGCCAAACTTCCCCCCAGAGCCTCGTTCCAGTGGCTGCTGCACAACACTCCAACTCCTCCCAACCTCAGACCTGACACATGTAATTCCTGGTTTCCCTGGCTGACTCTTAACGGACTCCCACCACTCATGGCTGCAGAAACCGCTTGATCTTCTCATTAAATTGACTCCGATATGGAGAAACACCAATAAAAACACCCGTCAGCACCATGGCCGTTCTCACACATGGAGCTGAGGAGCTGGGAGTCATGAACACCCGTTACCCGTAACCGCTTGGGCTCTGGGCTCTACCATCACCAGCCCTCACTGCAGCCCCAGGCAGCACCACTTCTCCCTTGGAGTAAACAAGGGCCATGATTAGAATGACAAACAGGCCCTGTGTCTGTGTTTTAATCTCCAGAGGTCTCTCTACCTGATTAGGAACCTGAAATCCTGGGGTTTTATTTACAGTGAGCAGCTCCCTCCCTCTAGTTTGATAGGGTGCATGGGCTGAGCTGCTCCAAACTAGTTATTTATGGGGCATCTCATTTTGGCGTGATTATTTCTTTGCATGATCTAATCCCCAAATGTGTGTTTCAAACAGTTTTGATCTTTGCTTTCCCTGTACAAAAATGTTTTCCTTTTCTTCTGACAGGAGTTGATAATTTCCTCCGCTGGCTTTTTTTCTTCCTAACAAACTGCCATCCATCAAAACGACTGCAGGGAGGAAGTGACCAAGTAAGTGATGGCAAAAAAAGAACTACATGATTCACTGGCTGGTAAATTCTGTGTTAAAATGACAAACAGATTTGGAAAGAAGAAACAGAAAAGAAAAAAGGCTTTCAAAGCTAATTTCTTAAGCATCATTAAAATGGGACATGATTAAAAAAAAAAGTCCTGTGCCCTTATTTTAATTATTATGTCCTTCAGGAATTGCTATGACTCAGTTCTTACTTATTGGGTGACTGGGTGAGTATCGTTGATGGAGTAATAGAACATTTTAATTACTTCACATTACTAAAGCACACAGTCCTTTAAGTATTCAGAATAAACAGCCTGCAAATGGCTTTTAAAGTTGCTCGAGAGCATTTGAGATCAAAGTAGTTCAAGAGAATGCTATTGATAAAGAGTAGGAGCCTGAACCATGTTGATAAACTAGTTCAAGCAAAGTATTTCAGGCCACGACAGCACAAAGTAACAGGACAAAGTCACAGGAACTTGTCGGCGCTTTGACTCGTGAAGAGAAGCTCAGATGATGGTAATTTTAGATTCATTAGTTAATTTCAATTTATCTAAAAATTGAGAAACTTGGTAAGATTTGGGGATCAGGCAGATTTACAGCCATGTAGCGATGGAAGTTTTGGAAGATCAGCCAAAAGTATTTTCAGCCTCTGTTTTCTTTTTTCCACTATAACTGTAAAGCAGGCTATTAAGAAAACTGGAAGACATTTCTTACTGTATTAAAACTAGACGCCAGTAAAACCAGCATTAGCTATACCCAGAAAATGCCCCAAGTATTCACACCATCAAGACACAAATACCAAAACTGAAGGTCTCTGTAACCACTGTCTGTGAGACTCGGGGCAGGGGTCTCCAGCTCTGCCCCATGAAACCTTAAAGACCAGATCCTGTGACTACCCAGCACACACTCAGCTAAGCAAAGACGAGATATAGTCACTGAGCAAAGAGCCATGTACAGCACGTGCTTGGAAAAGATGCAAGAGGCTTCACAATCCACCCCAACTATATGCTGTACCTTGGCAGCAAAAGACAGGAAAAAAAGCAGGGCCGGATCAATCAAGAGTAGGGCACGAGGGCAAGGACAAAGTGCTGCTAGAGAAATAATCATCTTTCCACCTATTTAGTACTCAATAACTGAACTGGAAAAAGTTCCATCTCAGGAGAAAGAAATGTTTCACTGAACACTGAGGACAAAGTTCAACCTGCAAACTCATGCACTGGCATTCTGGAGGACAGAAAATGACCTTTCATGTTTTCCCACTAAAATGCAACTTCGAAAGAAATACAAACGTACCTGCTTCATCATAGGAGACAGTCAATTTTTCCAGCATTTCTCGATCAATCGATAAAATCTGCTGCTCCAGGATGGTTTGGTAGGAGAGCACGCTGTTCTCCTTGTCCCTCTCGTAGTCCTGCAGATGCTGCTTCAGCACCTCCGGCAGCCGGGACTTCACGTACTCCGCTGCGGACTGTATGGAAAGAGGCAAGGGCCTGATCACAACAGGGGCTTTTGGAAAGCTTTCTGTGCACCCACACCCAGCCTAGGTTTTAAAGGAACAAGTGACAGAAATGAGTCACCTCAACAGCGATTGATAAATAACCATGTTTGGACTGGAAGATAGTACTAAATCTTTAATGGCATTAGAGAATTACATACACACACACACACACACACACACACACACACAAAGGTCTTCTTGCTTTTCTTTAGGGACAGCAACGCGGGTTAACACCAGGTGGCATGGTTGGACCAACTTCTGGAGACAGAAATTTTAAAAATGGCAGGAAAAAAGGGGAGCGTTTGCATGGGATGAGGCCTGCGGAAACTGCCATCCGCTGCAGCAGCGGGAATCCCACGGGAAGATCCACGGGACACGCTGGAAACACGGACCATCCCACAGGCTTTACGCACTAGCACCTTTTACACGGCTGCTGGAGCAGAAAGGCCCTCTTTCCTTCATGATTTTTTTGCTCTTTCTTTGCATCTCTGATACAAACCTAACTGGAGAAGAAAGACACAGCAAAGCCCAGTGCTCCAGCTTCCATTTTTCCATAAATGACAGAAAAGTTCAATCACTTCAGGTCTGGAAGCAACCAGAAGCTCCCTCTCCTCAGCAACACGCTTGTCCCAGGTTTATATTTAGTTTTCCAAAGTCAATTGCTGATTAAATTACAACCTTAAAATATCGCTGAAGCCGTGTTCAATTTATCTGCAAGCTAAGTCATGTGAGACGAAGGAAATCATTCCACAAAAAGTAAATTAACTCTCCACAGGAGAACAACGTATTTAAATGCTACATTTTAACAGTATTTTATTCCTGGAAGGAAAGGCAAAAAGTTACACTGTATATACTGGTTATTTCAGAGCTATATAAAAATCTCAGGTTGGGGACATTTCTATTTAATGTTTCCTTTGAGAAGAGCCTGCTATGCTCTTCACAGGGGAATCTTTGTGCAGTCCATATTGCCCTGAAACAGGAAAACTGAAAACAAGAAAAGAGTTTCTATAGCCTCCATTTCTGAAGGATGTTTTTCCACCTAAGAGAGTGTTTGCATCCTGCTGCCTAAGACCATATACTGCTTCTGTCCCAAAGACTTATGTGAAATTTAAAGCAATTCAAGTGAAAGTCCAGAGACAGATGGACACGAGCAGAAGGGGAAGCAAGCGGGAACCCCAGACATCAGCGCCCAGCAGGACGGGTGGCCGTGGGAGCGCGTGGAGCCGCCCGGCCCTGTTCCTCATCGGTGCCATGGAGACACTGTGCCCGGAGCGCCCTTCTGCTCCGGGATCTGCACATCCCCAGCCCTCCTGGACACCCAAATACCTGTGTCCCAAACCAAGCACAGTGCTGGCAGGCCACCACCTTTCCCATCACATTGAGGTGTTGGGAAAAACGTCAAGCTGAAGCAGCAGGAAAGCGACGGGGAATTGCTCTCCTCTGCTGGCAAGGAAGGTGACGGGCTGCGTTTGAATGACCCCATCCCTGCTAGGTGCACTGCAGCAACGGGACAGAGCGCTGGATGTTCTCTTTAGTACGAAAGTCATGCTTTCTTGCTTTTAAAAAGTTGTGTTCAGTCTTTGGGATGCTTAAAAAATGCACGTTTGCACATGTGCATTGTAGTAAAGAACCAGAGAGGCTGGATTAAAGAAAGGAAAAAGAAACATGGGCCTCCACGCAGGGCCTCGGGTGCCGCCGCTGCAGGTCCCAGCAGCAGCTCCGACGGCTGCTCTCCCGCCCTCGCCCCCAGCACCTTCATCCCTTGTCCTCTGTTTTGGTATTTATAACATTTGCCCTTGAGGACTCATGTTTTGGGGGGGGTTTCCATCCATCTGCCCAGCAAAGTTTTGAGCTCCCGCCTGCCTGCACTCTGAGGCCTCACAATGCATTTTGGGGGGATCCTCAAGGGGTCAAGACAACAACACAACAAAACACATTACAGATCCATTTCCCACTTCGCCACAGGAAGCCCTCATTTTCTAGCTGCGATTTATCTTTTTATGCTGTAAAAGGGGAACGTGGCACTCCCTGAATCTGTTTCCATACTTATTTTCTTCTCTTTACTGCACCTTTCTAATGCTGTCTGCAGCCGAGCAGTTACTGACCCCCACGGAGGGGGGGAGCCCTCGGGACAGACCTGGAGCTTTCCCTGCTAGCATTTGGCTCCTTTTTCTGCACAACAATCTCATTTTCGGAGTTTTAAAGTAAGCCATAAGTATTAAAAGATCCCAATTTAACAGGAGAGTTCTTTAGACTAAAGCAAGTCACGTCACACAGGTCTGAAAATTGCAAGGGGTGATTATTATAGCTGTTCAGCCCCAGAAAAGAGAGAATTTGAGCGTTTCCAAAAGTCCCTAGATGTAAGGCCCAACTGCAGCCATCAGAGGATGAATGGAGCCCAACATTAGCACCTACGGTACTGCACACAGAGCGCTTCGGGACTTGTAGGGTCCTCTAGTGTAAGCCAAACCAGGGTGCTGCCAACAATTATCACATGGATCCATTAATTAAATTTATTGAAAAAGACCAGGGTTTGGGTGAGGGACTTCCCAGTGCTAAGCAAAGGAAGGCAAAAGACAACTTAGATGAAGACGAAGAAGGGGAACGGGCCATTCCCCCGTCCTCCTGTCACTCGCCACTCTCCGGGTTCACTCGGTTAACCCAGCGATGTCGCTTGCAAGTTCACGCTGCGTATTGTAGCCCAGGACTCCTCAGCAAACACACTTCTACCTGCACTTGCTTCTTACACCCGTGAACCATCATCGTTCTAAGACGAGTTCACTCAATTTACTAGATATCTCACAAGAGCAGGATAAAAACAGTTGGCATAATAACCGTGGACAAGAGATGCACTCCAGTTATTCTGCTAGTGATTTTTTTTCTAGCAATACTACAAAGCTGTCCTGTTTCTTTCAAAAGAAGGACAGTATGGTGTTTTGATCCAAAGAGGATCCAGTTTCTTGTCCCTCTGGAAAGGGGACGAACTTAATGAACATGGCGCACAGAGACCCTAGCTGGTCACGAGGCGAAATCAAGAGGTATCTTTGCACTCGCCATGGCCTCAGCCCAAAGCTGGCCTGTCCCTTCAGATCCTGCCAAGCGACACCGAGGAAGCCCAGCCTCGGCTCTAGGTTACATAAGAGCAATACATTTAAGCCCCACTCGTGGCCAGGCTTCAGAGGCACAGCCATCCATACAGGCGCCCTGGCTCTCAGGTCTCACTCAAACCAGCTGGGATCCGATTTGTCTCCTTCATCTGCCTGAATCATCAACAACTGGGATAAAGGCAGTGAAACCTGGAGCAGGAATGTGAAACTGTCAGTGGTTGGTTATTCTGGGGGAAAACAGGTGATAGCAAAACCCAGCCCGCCCTCGGCAGGGTAAGACAGGGCCCACAGAAGGCGCTGGGACAAACACGAACAATCTGCCCTCTAAAACAAGGAACTATTTAAAGAACAAACATGCCACTAGACACTTGCTAGTTGGTTTTTCCCATAACACAAACTCTTGACATAGTTAATATATTAATTCTACTTAAAAGTGCTTTCCCTCTCCCCTCAAAAAAAAAAAAAAAAAAAAAAAAAAAGTGAATATTCAAGTACATAACTTGCCACTGAATAACAGGTATCCCAGGGAAAGCACAAAACACAGCTCCCAGTTTTAGGTAAGAGCAGTTCATTGCAAAACTATGATATCCAAAAATGTTCCCAGAAACCAGAAATTCTCTCCCGGGGCTCTCAGCAAGACTCAGCACTAAAAAGGCCACTACTATTTTGTAATCCATGCACAATTTATTCCTGCAGCAGGAAAAATACAGGCTTCACAAACATCCTTAGTTAATCGGAAGCCATATAATCATGACAAAATTAACCTGATTCCAAGGAGATGCAGAAAGTTCAAATTAGTATTCAGGGTGGGTTGTCAGTGATGCATTAAATCCGTAATTACTGTAATTCACAGCTGTTTCAACTGCAGAAAGTAACGAACTGCCCAGTGAGCTCTGGGGCCCGTGGCATGGCAAGAAAAGGCATCTGCTGCAGAACTTGCTGCTGCTGTCTGCGTGGAGCACAGAGCTTCCTTGACACGTCTGTACATGGATTTATGGCTGCAAGCAACTCCAAACGACCGCAGCCCGAAAGGGAAAGGGTAAAGACGAAAGCAGTAAGTGCTGAGGATGTATGGTCTCAAACCCCACATGACGTTTCTTCCATAAGACAGCACTTGTCACTCACTTTTTAAATAGCCTTGTTTAAAGGTACTTGAGTGAGAAGCAAGCAAGTCAAGAAAATGTGTAATGGAAAAATTACATGTTCTGTTCTCCTTCCCACTCCCCCCATCATTAATCATATAGAAGTGTATTGCACTGCATGGGGCATAGAGAACCATGGCCCTTGTTAGACCAGGACACAGATCAGAGGAAGTGAAAATAAATGCAAAATGATTATTGTCCATCATAGGGGCAGGGGTAAGACTGGCACATTTCTTTTGAGAAATAATTATAATGGATCCAAATTAGCTAAAACAGGCTCCAGGTGACACAGGCGAGCGGAGCTAAAAGGAGGCCTTCCCAATCTGGACATCTAAAGACAAAACTAACGCTACCAAGGCAGGGTGGAGCGTCACCATCATCTTGTCTGACACCCTGAACCAGAGGCACCTGCTGCTTCCCTGCATCACGGTTCGCGCGACTCATTCAGGAAAATACTCTGTCCTGTGTCGGAGGCAGAGGCTCTCCCCTTGCCCTGCTATGTCGAGCATCCTTACCGTTAGGACAGATTCACCTACGCAGAAAAGCGTTCGCGGTACTGCCAGTCTAAATCTGCTGCTACCTCTGCTTTTCAGCCACTGAATCAAGGAAAACACCCGTTTGCCTCCATTTCTCACGTAAATACCTGCGAATGGACCAAATCATGGCGCTACCTTCCTGCTGAGAAGGAAGCTGGAGGCGCCGCACACACCCGGGGCGCTCCCCGAAATCCCGCACCCGTCTCCCAGCGCCAGCCCTTCGGAGCGGTCTCACGGACAAGCGCTGCTCCGAGAGCAGCCTCCTCCTCTGCATCACGTGTGGGGGCTCCCCGTGCCGCGCGGTCCCAATTCACATCTGCTGTGCCCCCAGATCCTGCTCCAGGACTTGCCGGGATCAGGGGCTGGGACAGACGGTCCCTGCAACCCCACTGCTGCAAGTGGGATCGCTGCTGTATCCGCAGTACCTATCCCGACTGTACCTTCTTGCACACACAGCAACAAAAATACCCCAATGCTTAGCAAATACATTAAGAATAATGAGGGCGAAAGGAGTTATTACCCTCATAAACGGAAACGCATTAGCACTTAAATTGCATATGCACAGACACAAATTCTGCATCTTAATTATGCCAGGAAGCCAATTATTATTCATGTCCTTTTTAGGAAAAGAATTAAGATTAGTAGGTAAATTGAACTGAAAATTACCCACACACAAAGCAGTAATTCTGCAATACTTCTGTCAGTTTTAACAAATAAAGAACATAATTTAAAGGTGATGATTTCATAAATTCTGAAGAACACACAGACATGGATTATTTTTGGCAGGACAGAAGGCAAACAGTAATTATGACTTTCGTGTGGCCATGCACGGTCATGCTTAAAGGACACCAATATTTAGCGTATGAGACTAATATCTGCAGTTCCCAAAAGGCATGATCAAGCTAATGGAACAAAAGAGAAAAGTGTGGAATGAATCACTTAAAAGAAACAAAAATGTCAGGACTTCACCCAATTTTACTGATAATTGGTTGTGCTCAACTAGTGATATAAACTGAACATTAAATTAACCAGTGATTTAAAAAAAACTGCAACTACTGCAACATAAAAACCTATCAAGTTCTATCAGCAGAGACCACATTTGCTGCTGAAAACCCACCAGAAATTTTTCAGCCAACTAGGAAGAAATGAAACATTTTCTTATATTACTATAATCAAATCTAAGCAATGGGGGAGCAATTTTTTTATATCGCATAAAAGACATAAGCAGGAGAAACAGAGAAAGACTGATGATAATTGTTGAAATATCATACAACAACTAGCTTTATCGGAGTGCGCAACTGCTCATTTTGCAAGCTAGGCACCGAGCGTTTTTTTATATTGAAGAATACTGCATTTTGTATTTTATCAAGCTCATCAAGTTCAATATGGAAACTGAAAAAGCTCCGTTTTGCAAAATGAATGTTACTCTGCACAACCCCTGAGAAAATGATGCTTTAGACTTTGTTACTGCAATCTTGCGTCAATACAGAGCCCGAAATGGAATTCGGCAATTAAAGTGCCTTTAAATGACTCCAGAGGATTTTTGGAGATATTTCTGTGCAGATACTTCTGCAAATACCAGTGGGATATAAGAGGTATGGGAAGAATCAGCTTGACCAGAAGCTTTTCATTCCGCTACTCTAGTTTAGGGAAAAAATGTATTTATAGCTTATTAGACACAACTAAATAGCAGGAAGCATCTTGATATATCCGTGGTGAAGACTGCTTTCACTTGCTTGTAATTTTAGCAAAATCCCACCAGCTGGTCAGGAATTCACATTCTAGTTTAGATTCTTACCCCAGAAAAGTGTCAGTCAAAGCAACTGAATCCATGTGGAAAGCAGAGCTAAGGAGCAGCACGTTGTTTTTCCCCCTGAAAACTCAGGTTTGGCCTTCACTTCCTCCAAAAGCTTCAGCTCCACGAGGGCCGGGTCATTCCCAGCGGGACCTGGAGCAACGCGCGGATGAGAGCGGCTGTTCCCCAGGAACTGGAGTATCCGTGAGGCTCCCAATGTTATTTGCTGCAGCACTGTCTCCAGCATTCCTTACTTTTCCTCATGGAAAGAGTGGATGAAATATCGCAGTACCATGTTGTATATTATTCCAGGACAATTCCAAGACTCCACGAAGCTTAGCAAATAGAAAAGCAGTGGGATGTTCAAATAATAGCACAGTGTCCCAGGAAAGCTTCTGCACTACACGATACATTTAACACTGGAATCATTTTTAGCTTTCGTTTAAGTTCCCCATTTGTCTCATTAGTGACCTTATAAAACTTCCATATGAAGAAATCACATTAGCAATTAGCCCCGTGCTACATCCAACACTATAATGAGAAAGAGATAAGAATCAAGAGAAAGCAGCTCGTCATGGAAAGAGAAAAGCAGCATTTGAAGCTGCAGAGCCCGAGAATGAGGTGAGCTCAGCAGGCGCTGCTTGCTCTGGGCCACTAAAGAATAGGTGACAAAGCCACAATTTGTTGCACTCGTGTTTCCCGGGTCCCCCACGGTCCCCACATGAGCGCCGACACTGCAGACAACCTGTTAACACGAGAGCAAGGCCGTGCCACCTTCTGAGCAATTCAGCACGGGCCCGGCGACACTTCCCTTCAGCAATGTGCATGGAAATGAAAGTCTGCGGAGATAAGGACGTTGAGGAGGAGATAAGGACTCCAGGAGCTCCGCTTAAATGCGGTCACGGGCCCTCTCCTAGGTTTTCTCCAGCTGAAAAAGGCCACAGTGCTGACCCATGTTGCAAATAAGGAGTAAGGAGCTGACTGGGAAGCGCCGTGTTCCCCATTTCTGTAAAACTCCTGCTTCAGAAAGAGGGAACAAGGGAGTTCTTCCACCCAGGCTTTGTGCTCATATTCAAGTAAAGCCTTTTTAACAGCTGAAGCTAAGAAACCACTGTGATAAATCACCAAAGGCTACGGTGGATTTTGCATTGCTAGCAAGAACTTCCCTTGGATTTTTAAATATCTGTAAAATACAGACACAGATATTTGATCACAGCTCCTCTCCTCAAAAAGAGGAGAAATGAGAGGAAGTCTGGATAGTTCAGCAACCAAGGACAGCAAGAACAGCCTGAGCAGCATCTCAAATCACTCAATTCACCCTGCTCAAAAACTGTCTTTGACTTGGAATTCTTCACTACTGTCCCTTTGCTGGTTTGTTTTGTCCCCCAAGCTGAAGCCCTTATCGACCACCAATAAAAATGCCTCACACAGAAAATAAGACAACTTCTTCAGTAAGAAGCACAGACTGTGCGGAGTGCCCAGAGCTGATGACAGAGAGCAAACAGAACACTTAAACAGCAGAGGCTCAGGGACAGCGACTTCACCAAACAGCAAAGCAGCCAATTCAGACCCCTAAACAGAAAGCGACGTTTCCAATGACCGTTCCCCTTCCTGCACCGTTTCACCCTGCGAACACGGAGAGCGGCACTCTCGAGAAGAAGGCAGAAATCCCACCTCACCCTAGGAGCAAATACAGGGACCTGAGTGTTAGTTTTTCCTCCCTCTAAAAAAGGACTTAGCCAAGGACTATAAGAAAAGCGGAGTCCTGGTTCTGCCCGTCACTGCACAGAAGTTGGGGCTGAGCAATGAAACTGTGCAGCCAAATGCCTTATTCCTTGGCTGAATGACACCTCCTGCTCCAGTGAGAAAAATCCCAAACAGACACAGGCAAAAAAATAACATTTAACACGAGCACAACAAGTTTAATGCTGCTTTTAATGCTCTGACCTAAGGGGAAAAAATTAACTTCATTCTATTCTGATGCACTGAAATGAATAAAAACGAGCCCTGCTAGGAATCAAGAACTGCTGCAGAAGCACTGAATCTTTCCTGGCTCTAACAACAAATGCACACTCTGAATCTGCTAATAATAACACTAAATTGTCAGTTTAGTCATCACTTTTAGTGATTTTTTTTTTTTTTATCCTTATATATCCTCAGACTGTCTGCCTAAACTGAGGGCCTTCAGCAGCATCAAACTTAAAAATTACAGCTGCAACCAGGTTTACTTCATACTGAAACCGAGCCAGCAAATTCTATAAAGTGAGACTGATTAAATGTTCAAACAGCTTTTTTTTACGTTACTGCTTCACTTTGCAATTTCTCACTATTTTAAGAGCAGCCAGAGCATGGATTAAATGTCCGTGATATCACACCAAAAAACTTCAAAGACGCAACGGGAAGTTGTTCTGCTTTTGCATTAGAAGCTCCTCGAAAAAGCTCCTGGTCTGACGAGATAAGAGCCCGGCTTTGATTTTAAGCCTTTTGTGTTGCTCAGTATGTTTGTATATTAAAGCGAACAGCCTGAAGTTTCCAGATTTCATGGCAAGCCTTGAGATGACAAAAAGCACATACCTTTTATGAGAAGTACATAGTAAAGCAACTTACACAACGGCACTCAGTATTTTGGAGAGCTCCCAAAAATATTCAACCTTTAACATCCAGGAGTTTCAACAGAAATTTAAGTAAACCTGAGCCAACATTTCTACAGAATAACAGGGCTTGCAATTCAGAGAAAGCCACTGGTTTGGACACATTTAATCCTGTCCTGGGGCATGACGACGGACTAGGTCACTGCTTCAAGGCTCTTCCAGGCCTAGTTTCAATGACCCGAAACTCCTGCACAAAGTGTGTTACTTACAGCCTGCAAGCAGCCTCTGGGAGCAGTTGTGCACTCTTTACTCCAGGAAACACCCACAATCTTTTGGATCATTTCTCTTCATTATTCTAGGACACTGCGGATCTCGTGAGGAGAAGAATATTGCACAGATTCTTATCAAAAACAACAGCGAAGTATAATAAGGTCGTTCCCTACGAACCAGATTAGCAAGGCTAACAGGTAGCTTATCTCATAGCCCTCTCTTTCAAAAACTCATTGAAATACCTTTCTCTTGCAAGTCAATTACTCATATTTTTCCAATTCAGCTGACAGCCTTTAAAAGCTGCAGGGTGGTGAGATCAAGATTATTTTCTCAGCACAAGGCCTGCTGGCAAATCTCTCCTTTGCTGTCACTCAGGTTTTGATTTATTTTCTGCATTCATAAGAAAAACCAACACTATTCAAACTCTTAGGCACTTGATCTTCTTGCCAAGCCTTTTGGCTATATGCTATGTCCTTACTGTTATGTTATTTTATTTTTATCTTCCATGCCTTAAAACTGATGGAGATCCGAGGAGCTTCCTAAACCCTATGGGTATACAAGGAGCTTAGATAAAGTCTCCGAATGGACAGCTGGACCTGCTACCTGTTACCACACACTGCCCTGACCGCTGTGTCCTGTTCTAGTTCGACCTCTCCTGCAGCGACGTTCTCTTTCTGTTATACAGCTCTAAGTTCTTGTAAAATTAGCAACTTTTTCCTTCAGAATATTTGTATTAAATTAATGTGTCCCTTGCACTTGGAGCCCACATCTCACCTTATGCCAAATCTGATACAGCTTAGGGTGGAAGAAACATACAGGTTGAGTAGCAGACTTGTTGGAAAGCATCACCAAGCAAATACATTCCCAGGCAAACCTGAAAGCCCACAGGTGCTATGGAAGGAAAGAGAGCACGTGAAAACAGAGCCGGCAGGACGGCCTCTCAGACACGACTGAGCTCTCTGCTGACACGACTCTGGACACCTCCATCCACACAATCGCCAGTAACTTCACCATCACTGGTAACATTTCATTCTTGAAACCCTGCCTGCTTCCATGTCAGTCTCTTGTTGTCTCACTACTGCTTATTACTCCATCGGGATCTTGCTCACAGAATTATCCTCACCCCACCATTATGTTCCATGAGAGGCTCAGACGGGTTGCCCAAGGTCAGGATCATGCCTGAATCTCACTTGCAAACACAAAAGCTGCTATAATCTTTATGCTGAAGCCTTGCCAATCTACCTTGACTCTTTAGAGCTATCTGAATAAAAATCCAAGTCAGAGAGTTTAACCTTTACTTGTGAATATTCATATAGTAGCTTGAAGTAACATGGTCAAAGCACAGCTCTTAATCTCTTCCCCACAAGTCCTCCTCCTATCCTGTTATTCCAGAGACTGGCAGCACCTCATATTCTTTTCCAATTGGAAACACACATCAGGTGCTAGTTTTGGCTTTGCTCGATGCAAAGTCTGAAAAACGCAATTTGGTAGTGTAGAATAGCAAAGCAAAGCCAAGAAACTCTTCATTTTGATTAGTGCATATTAAAGTTCATATTCACTGTGGTGAAACCAGAGGAAGAGAATAGATGGGAAAGTACTCGAAGTGTCTCAATAGATTAGGATAAAAATGTCAAAAAAAAAAAAAAAAAGGAAATTCAGAAGAGAAAATTGCTGCAGTCAAGGCTTTATGCCCCAGAAAGGGGGCTGCTTCTCGGTGAGTGACACTGAGATCGAGACACAGACAGAGAATGAGAAAAGAAAATCTGAAAGTGTCCCAGGTTTTTAGTAGGGTGGAAAGAAATGGTGCCGATGCACAGAAAAAAAAAAAAAAAAAAAAAAAAAAAAAA
>VZSV01000051.1:2281003-2319967 GCA_013398735.1 Nothocercus julius
GGAAGAGGATTTGGGAATGTTGTGGGTGTGATGGAAACTAAGGTAAATAGAGAAAAATAAAACACCAACAGGAAACATCAGGAAGAAAACCTGGCAGACACAGAGTACAAAAGACCAAGAAGCCAGTTCTGGAGCCAACATACTGACCTAGTGCTGCAGTTGAAGAATAAATGATATTACCAAGAATTTACAGGGAGAAAAAGGGCAGACAAGAGCACTCGCACCCTCCAAAATCTTCTTACAGAAAACATAAGATTTAAAGACAGCTTTTAAGGCAGTTTTGATGGAAACGTTAGGAGAAGGCAATGGTGCTCTGTGCTCCAGGCGCCTCGGTGGCCTCAACACAGCTGCACCGCACTCCCCAGCATTCCCATAGGGAAAAGCCTGGCAGCAAGATGGGAATCACGGAGTACAGCATCAGTTGCACGAGTTGTGCACAGTCTGCAGCCCCGTCTTCCCAAAGAGGAAGAAAATCACAGGCAAGAGGCTGAAGCTGCTATGAGTATCACTCACTTGAAGGAGCTTTTCTGCAGGCAAATTCCCAGGTCCCGGTGTTATTCAGTGCTCTGACTATATGGACCTAAGGTCTACTGATTCCCTGTTTTCTGAGAGCAGCTTATTTAGCTGGGATGATGCTGATAGGAGCACTAAGCTAGGCTGCCGTCAATAGGAAACTCCACGGTTACAGGTAGCTCTGCCAGCTCCGCAGCAGCAGCCACCTCGTGGGGCGTGTGCCAGCGCAGTAGCCCAAAACCAGATCAGTTTGCTTCCCTTGGCCTTTTGATTGAATCTTGGCTATTTTTAATCCATCCTATTACAGAAAGGAGAAAAACTCCTACAAAACAAACACTGCGAATGACAGTGACCTTAAAGAGCTTAGGATATAAAACCAAAATTATTCTCAAAAGAAAATGATTGAATGTGAGCGCAGTTTAATGTGGGGCACTGAAAGGAAGGCTGTTTCTGTCTACAAACTTGCTGCTTTATAGAAACATTTCACTTCATTTTCCATCTCCACAACAGGTCAGAACAAAGTCTGCCAGTAAAAGGCCCAAGACCGTTTAATCAGAGCTACTTTTTGGCTTATCTCACATTCTGATATCTGTAAATACCCTTTTTTGAAATACGTAGATTCAGTAGCTGCAAAGAGCACATTTCAGATAAATCATATTTGCAAGAACTGCTACTATAGGAAATCATGAAAAAAAATGGTTGACATTGCCTGACATTTAAAAACATAATTAAACAAACTTCTCCCCCCCCCCCCCAAAAAAAAAAAAAGGGGGGTTTTGTAATATGCTGAATTGCTTGGACAGAATTTCTGGCTCTTCATTACTTACCCTTACGCTTTTTCACCACTAGGTTCTGTTAGTCTTTCTTGGTACTACGGATCCTAGGTTTAAGCTAGTGTCAAACAAGGAAGCTGTTAAAACAAGGTTAGGCAGTCAAGAAATGCTCTTATTTTCACTTAGAAAAAATAAAAGTCAGAAATCCTTCATTCAAATAGTGTCTTTCATTGGCTTAACATCATGTACTTTTTATAAAGAATTCAATTACATGAAAAAATCTGTACTCTGTTCTTCACTTACCAAATATTGCCAAAATACCATGCAGATTGTGTCTTTCTAAAAGACCTAACACTTGCTTCAATTTTGAAAGAGACATAATAAAATAATTTCCATGCAACTCTATCAGCGTGATGAAATATTCATTCAGAAAATGTCTCGAGGAAGAAATATGACAGGCAATTCAGGGCAAATTGTTTCTTTAATATTTGGCTCTCCAACAACTCTATGACTGTTTTCCTCTTCATTAAAGGTGTCTCGCATAAAAACATATGGCAGATTTGGCATTTTGATTTTTTTTAATAAAATACCAAATATTATTACCATAACAATAGGGAAGCAAAACTCTCCTTAATTGTTTCCATAGCCCGGTTGAACCTACACATATCTTGTGAGCGTGAACCTCTTGTGGCAGCTGCTTTGCAATATTGACCCCTTCCTCTACAACAACCAAACAAGTCAGCTCAAAAACAAGGGCCTTTTCCTGAGGAATGGGCAGGCAGCTGGAGCAATTAAGACCCTTCCAACATGCAGGCTCTCCAAGAGTCATGGTAGCTGTGCATCTCCAAAAGAAAACACCACTCTACATCCCTTGCCCCTGTAATATCTAAAAAACATCTTGTGTTGATCTTGCTGCCTTTCTGAGGGGAATAAGAACTTCAAAACAATCATCCTGAGTTAAAAAGAGAATATTTTGGCCAGCCTTAGGTCCATGCTGCATTATTATTTGTTGCCATGGAGCAAAGCTGGCTTTGCACCTTCTGCTGGTTTGTCTCATTTATTCCTGGGAATTAAAGGGGGCAATGATGTCCGGTATCGGGAGATAATTCAGGACAGTCAAGTAAGTGTGGTTAAAGGACAGTGACCATTTACACAAAAGGCTACTGATAACAGATTTAGCAGGTGTAATTAGAGAAATTCTTCTAATGAAGTAACACTGGTCGGGGCCAAACGGGCTAAGCAGAACAAAACATTTGACACACACCTAAACCCCTGAAAACTGAGGAAACAACCTGCTTGCACTGCATGTGATACAACAGACAAATAAAAATATGCTTTCTGTGTCATCTATATACAGCTTCTACATAAAGCGCTTGAGAATCACATTCCCATTGGCATCACATCTCAGGTAACAAAAGTTTTTTTTTTTTTTTTTTTTTTAATAACTGCATCTCCTAGGTGTAGGAATTGGCTTAACTATAATTTACATATGCAAATAAATCCCACTGTATTTAACTGTTGAACCTGAAGTTTGTATAAATAGATTAAAAAAACCCCCAAACCTCAGGTTTAGATATTCTCTGTAAACAGGAAGGCAAGCAGGAAAGTGTTCTCAATGGCCACCAGTTACCCAGGGCTTTGTCTACAGGTTTATTTTAGATGAGGGGGAGTTTATTTTTACAAGGTTCCTCTTTGATGTATCCCTTCCAGAATCACCTTAAAAGAATTTTTTGGGAAATATTTCTCATCCCGTAAGTGAACAGGATGTTTGTCCATTTTGTATTTGAAAATGGAATTAGTGCATCCTGGAACAAGTAACAGTAACTGATGGTCAAAACACGCATTTCATGAGGGCTGCCAGCAGAGAAGTTGGAACAATGTTCAGCTGATGACCACGGATAAAAGTTTCCTTGTCCAAATCCCGCTCTGTGACAAATCTTCCCAGTCTCCCCAACATCACTGGTCTACAGAGCCACTGCCGGGACCCAGGGAAGGGGTTCGTGCCAAATACACTGAATAAAAAGTAATGGCAATATTAGATTGGAAAATAATTAATGCTAAATGATTGCACATACAAGAACTTCTCAAGGTGCAGATAGCTTGTGACAAGAAGGGACACACGCGGACAGGAATGGGATCCCCGCTGTGTTTGCTGGTAACTCATCTTAATGGATAAAACATCAGCCCCGAGAAGGGCTATTTCCCCAGGCCCAGAGCTGCTCTTTCTATGAAGCAGCAAAAGCACTTCCTTACCCTACTATTCCCAAGCAGATTCCCTATGCGCTTGATTTCAGGGCGAGTCGGGAGCAGAAGGGACAGCGGCTGGGCACGGTGCCCCTGGGCGCATGGCTACACGGTGGGTTCGCGGCTGCTTCCCGGGAAGCTGCCCAGGCACAACGGAGGAGCGACGCTGGGACAGCAGCCGGGCAACGAACCCAGCAACGCAGACCCAGCCCATCCATTCCGGAGACATTGCTAACGTGAGAGCAGCAGCAGCAGCGCAGGCGGGACAGAGATGCTGCATCCTCTGCAAAAAATAGGAGTGTGCAAAGACTGAATTCTAAATCTGCAGAACTAGAGGAAATTAAGTCCAGGTGCTGCCTATTAGTGTCATAAACTTCCTCCCTCCCCCTTGCCCTTCTCCTGTACAGATTGGCCTTAAACACTGATTTAAGATATTTTCAGATGAATGGCACCTAAGGATGCCACCCAAGGTAACAAGCAAGTTTGTTGGAGGGGGCGGGGGGGTTGTTTTGCTTTTTAAATCTTTTTCAATTATTCCTCTGTGGAAGTATTTAGAAGTGTTTTACATTTTCTTTAAGATGGCAGTTACAAACATTTCATTCTGCATTAGTAAGTTCTTCATTATCTTTTATTACTATGGAACTATTGAAAGTTCTGTGTTAGGAAATTCTATATTATCCTTATTTCTCCTTATATTACATCCATTCTGCAGGTATTAAGTAGCATTCTTTTCAGCCTCATTTCTCCTGTCACTGAAGCCAAATATTCAATGACAAAGAGTTCTGATAATAAAATTTTCTGGGTCGTGACTTGACAGGTTTAAGAAATGTCTTCCCATTTGCCTATCTAGCCGCCAGGAAATGTGGAACTTTAAACTTTTCATCATCATTGCTAGCATTAGTGTTGTTCAAAGAAGCCTCTATTAGCTAGATTGAAATACTATATTGATCCTGAGCTCCAAGATGCTAATTTATTGACTCTGCCCAGAACATGGAGTTTTGCTGTGTTTTAATCAACTGTAGTGCTTCTTATTTACATAATATGTTACACACTGACAGGGCCTCATATAAACCACAAGATGAGACCAACAGGAATAAAAAACAGGCCGTCAGTTTAAGCCAAGAGGCTCCTCAAGTTGTTACTGATATTCCCCATCCATCGCAACCTCAAGAGGCAGTTGGAAGGAAACGTGAAGGAAGAAACCTAAAAAGCAACCAAGAAACCTTCAGTTTTACAAGCAGACTGGTTCAAAACTGGTCTTGCGAAGCTGGACACTGCAAGACCAGTGGAAAGAGCAGGATTTGGCAAGGGGATCCGACATGGACACTAAGTTTGGTTATTCCCGAGGAACAGAAAAACAGTAAAATAAAGAATCAGACATGAGGACTTAGGCAGGGAGGTATTTGTAAAGAGACCAGGAGTTCCCCCATACAAACACTTCTTCTTCCTAGCATTATTGCTGTGTAAAAGCTATTGGCTCTGCAGCCAAAAGGAGAGCACAGACACAATAAACTGGAATCAGGAGGATTCAATTAGGAGAAGGGCTCCTCACAGAGAAGCAGACTCCTACGCTTTGCTGTGGAACATTTTGCTCAGCTCAAAAGCCTAAAAATGTAACTTCTGTAGTAGTGACAAAGTGAAAAGAAATCGCCAAATTGGGGCAGCTCCGAGAACGGCCAGGACAGGTCACTGTTCACGATAAATCCTGCGGGCAGGACCTGTGGAGGATGCTCCTCAGTTACCGCCGGCTTCTTGCGCTGGGTGAAGGATTGTCCTTCCTCCAGGTAAGGGACACAGGAGGAGAAGGAACCCAACTTTTTATTCCAGTTAGTGGCTTAAATTACATCCTTGTTACTTTAACCCATTTTAGCTAATTTAGGTTAATTGAAAGAAATGGGTTTCCAAGTAGCACTGCGTGCAGAATTCACCTACTCTGGGGCACTTCTGAAATGCCCATCTATGCTGGGGAAAATTATTAACAAACCCACCATTATTAAACATTAATAATGATTAATTATTAAGAATGGAAATGAGTAAAAATTGCTACTATTGCAGGAATAAAAAAAAGGATAAATAAACTTCTATTTAAAAATAAATGAAGGCAAATATCTCCACACACCTAAATTGCTATTCCCCTCATGAGTAGCTTTCCACAACTTATTGAAATTCATCTGGTGTCTCCATGGTAGATGTAGCGTTGGAAAAATAATTATAGAAGATGACAAATGAAGTAAATTCCACCCAAAATGTAGCTATAAAACAAAAAAGTACTGTCCGCTTCACGTCTGATGTGTTAAGGTATTTTTAAGACTAGAAGGTTAAAGGTAAATCCAATAAATATAACGCAGTTTTAGAAGCCATGCAACATCATTCTTAAACACACCACAACCCGCAATGTCTGCAGAGAAAAGTGATTTATGGTGTGGAAGGGACAATCCTGCTCAAAGCCTTTCTAGAAAAAGGCTGCCTAAGTTAAAATTTAATGACCTGACTGCATAAAAGGGATTTGGAATTTATTAGAAGCCCAGATTTGCTGAAATGCAATAGCTGTTTCATTCTGAACTCCTAGACTTTGCGTTTTGAGTCAGAAATTAAGATCCTGCACAAGTTTGGACAAGGGGAGGCCGCTCACAGCCTCCAAGTTACAGCTCTGGTTATGGGAAGCACCGGCTCTGATCTCACTGTAACATCTCACATGGGTCCCCTAGCTAATCACAGAGATGATGCCACTGGAGCACATGAAAAGCAATTACTCCTTCTTCTGTTTTCAAGAAACCTACAAATTGGGGATATTTATTACCTCTTCTCCACTTCATTAAATATGGATTACTATAAAAGCAAAACAACATCAGTGTAAATACTGTTTACCTCCAATACAGAACTAGTTTTATGAGCTGGAGGGCATAAATTTAAACCACTAGAATTATGGAAATTAAAATACAAACCGCTCAGCAAATGATACTACTATAGGCAAAGGTTAGCGTTATTTAATGTTTACTTTACACACGTACCTAAAGACTGAACCACAGTCAAAACAGAACTAAATCCTGCCGTGCAAAAGGGAGCATCTCTGCTCACAAGTTCTCCTTTAACTGAATAACACAATTGAGCACCACTTTTACTTCAAAAGAAATGCACTAGATTCCCAGTCCATAAGTTACCTGCATCTCTGCCCCATTCATACTTCACTGACCACCCCGCTGGGTAGAAACACCCATTTTTCCAAGATGCACCAGCAACAACTTGCATCCTGCTGCTTCCATATCAAAGAGTTCAGTTCACACTGCTCAATGTGAAGTCTTCCTAATGCTTGAATGCATAAACAATATATTTAAAAGTTAATAAACTACAGAGATATAGATCAAAAGTCAAGCTGTGACTACTCTTGTAAAGCACTCCATGGGCAAAGCAAAGACGCTGCAGCATAGCTGTTGCTAAAGCAGTTATTTAAGACAGGAAAAGTTTGTTTCCACTTTAGAGCTGTTTGCACTCAAAAACCCCAGTGGACTCACAGCCTGAGCATCAACCTTGGATGGTTACAGTGAAACCCATTTATGCGATTTTAGCCTTTGCTGCGATGCATACTGGCCTTTTGAAGCTCATTCTGGAAATTTTTCTGTGTAGCTGAAGCACTGACAAAGATTCTGTTTGGAAAGGAGGAAAGAAAAAGTCCTGGTGGGAGAGCCTGGACGCTCGTAAGACCTGCTGTATGAAGGCAAGGTGACAGGGGTGGCAGGAGGAAGCTCG
Organism: Nothocercus julius; assembly: GCA_013398735.1. Classification (NCBI taxonomy): domain Eukaryota; kingdom Metazoa; phylum Chordata; class Aves; order Tinamiformes; family Tinamidae; genus Nothocercus; species Nothocercus julius. The sequence goes on from VZSV01000051.1 coordinate 2,288,281, forward strand.
TAGCCAGTCCTACCGTAGGCCCACACGTAAGAGCAGGCACGTTGTTGAGCACACACTACGCCAGTGCCCTCCACTCTCGCTGGGAGACTCGGAGGAGACGGGGAAATCAGTGAGCGTGGACGCCCGCTGTGCCACTCACCCGTGGGGCTGGAGAGCAGCGGAGCCTGTCAGAGAGCTGCTCCCCACCATGACCCTCTCCAGGCCAAAAGCTGCTATGTCTGAAGAGTTCAGGAGAAAAAAAAAAAAAATAATAGAAAAGGTAAAATGTCAGTTCCAGAATCGAACGGAAGATCTGGAAATGTGCTACCAAGGCCAATAATACAGAAAGGTTAATGGGAAGAGCTAGTGATTCACACTGATTTATCAAACGATGAAAACTCCACCCAAGGAAGGCTAGCAATGCAAGTTCGACCTCCAGGCTACTAAAACAGTTGGGGTCAGGAAACTACTCTGAAATCAAATGGTAACTTTTTACTACGGCTACCTGGAAAACTGCAGTTGTGTCCGACAATCCTATCACACTAAGAGAGGTTTGTTCTGTCTGGCTTATTTAAGACTAACCAGCAATGTTTTCATATATGCTGAGTTAATGTATGTTATCTGTTTTTAATATTAAGACAAACTAAATTCAGGGTGGTGGGAAAAGGGGTTTTCATAAGCAGCATCTGCACTAGGACTCTCCCATTAATACCATAACGGGAAGAGTAACACGAAGGCATTTCAGTAATGCAGGAGCAAGCAGCTTCTTTTGCCAAGCCTGTAGCTAGTAGAGCAGCCTGCTACTCCTCTACTGCTACTTTTCAACACAATGTTTGAAAGGAGAGATAAAATTTATCCTCTGTGAGAATTATCTGAATATGTAGCATGCGGCCCTTCTGAGTGCATGCAGAAAGCTCTGGTCACTGTTTCAGAAACTCCAGAAATGGACTAGAAATGTACACACGGCATATGCACGTAAATTTAATATTCACTGACCAAATTTATGCACTAAAAGAAAATTCCTCCACATTAAATTAGGGGAGTTCTATATCTGAGTCATGCAAAGAGATGTAATGTTTTTGCACACTGGTAAAGCTAGAGCTGATATTTCAATATTACACAGTGTCACACTGGGCCTCCAAAGAAATATATCTATATGCTTTAGTAGGAAACAGTTTCTGAGCTTGTTACCTGTGCTTAAAGCACAGCACTGAGGCAGGTACATGGTCCCCAGTTCAGGGACAAACTGTTAGTTCAAAGACCACATAGAAGTCTCCACCTGGAAAAATGATACAAAGGAAAATGAGCTAAGGTTTTGGTTATATCCCTTAACACAGCCAGAGTTCAGTCAGGACAAGTAGAACAGGTATGCATAGAGCATGAAATATATGTGTACACTGTCTGAGCCTGGGCAACTTTAAAAATGCTCCCCAAGGAGGCTGAATACCAGCTGCCAGTGCCAGGAAAACTCCAGGTCTGTGAGAACAGAGCAAGGCAGCTCGCTCCAGAAGGGAGGCTCCGGGCTCCCAGAGAGCTCTCAGCATTTCAGCCACTCTCACAACTTCCTGCCCGATCCTCCAATTTGCAGACTTGGGAGCCTCATTCAGTGATGAAAAGCACTGCGAGTGCAGAGACCTGCTTCAAACTGGCATCATTTAGTCCCTACAGCAGAGACAAGCAACAGGCGCTGTCAGTGACAACTACCACTGTAATTGCTGACAGCACAGAGCTGATCATTTGCCAAGAGCAAAAAAAAAAGTGTCACTTTATCAAGTCACTTTTTTTTTTTTTTTTTTTTAATAAGCCTTCTAAACTCAATAATTTACTCTTACCTTCTTACCTGCAGCGCGTTCGTCAGCAGCTCGCGTTCCAGTGGGAGGCCGTCCTTCTAAGAGGAAGCTGTCAGGCTGATTAAGACGAATATGAAATTAAACTATTAGTACTACCTAAGGGCAAGGTTTTGCTGAATATAAACGGCCAGAGCTGCTCCACTGCATTTGAGACCATAAACTGCCCTAATCCTTATCAATAAGGGAGTATCTCCCTCCGGAAAAATGCCGGAATCTGACAGGGACTATGGGAATAACATACCGTTCTCACAGGACAGAGAGGAAAGGAGAGCACTGAGAAGCTTAGAGCACTTCTGCTTCTTCCATTGCTGGGAAAACAGGCTGAATAAGCTCTGTTCTCCCTCACTGTGACACTAAGGCTGATGAGGGGTATAAGAAGCAGAGAAGCATCAGGCTGAGGAGGGTAAGAAGCTTAAAACGCCAATGAGCCTCTTGGCTTGAAAAGAACAGAGAAGGGCTGAAAGAAGTGAGTGAGCGGGACTGGAAAAGCAGACAATTATGTGGAAGGATCCCAATTACCGCCGGATAGGGGGACAGGAAGGTTCAAGGCCAAGGTAATCTCATGCTAACACAAAATTCATGCATTATCTCTGGTGTCAGGGATCTGGCAGTGCATTACGCCAATCTTGGCGCCTCTGCAGCAGAAAGTCAAAAATCAACTTATTCCACTGATCTGTAAGGCTTTGCATAGTACATCATTCCTGCACCACGAGGAGCTGGAAAACTAAAACAGTAATTTAAAGGCAAAAAAATAAGAAAATATAGTAACTTCTAGAATGGCTGGAGACTTTTTAAGCCATTCTGGTGAATTTTAAGTACTGGTAATACCTTGCTGCCCACGACTTTCCAGCTTCTCTCTCTTAGAGACCATGCTTGTGCATATGTGAGCTAGCGCATTCTGCACAATACAATAAAACCTCATCTGTCATGGTCACCTTGACAAGACATTTTGCTGCAAAACTTGCCTGAAAGATAAAAGAAAGAGCTATTGCTAACCCTGTTTGATGGGCACACCTCCTGAATGCACTTTAATCATGTTCTATATTCTGGGTAAGCCAAACTGCAGCACTCAGTTGTGACAGCTAGATGTTTTGCATTTATAACCAACAAGAAGCTTCATGATGGTTCTTCAGGGAAAACAGGAGCTGGAAGTGATGTCCCCACACCCTCCAACATCAAGCAAGGCACCCCCTTATCTCAAAGCCCATTATTATACCCTATTCAATGTCTTTGCCAGGACTCTAGACCAAAGAAGAAAGGGGAACTTTTGCTTTAATCTGGCAGTCAGTTCAGGTCAGTGTATATGGGAACACTTTGCCCTCTCTATATATCCACAGATAAGAGATAACAGTCTTCAAGGAAAGAGCTTTAGCTGCAAAATTAACAGCGACATTCATCAAGAACCAACTACAAGGTATTTCAAAAGGCCAATTCTTCTGTGAATTCAATGCCTCCAGCAGGGTTAGATTTCAGATATAAATCTGGCCGTGCATTTGGTGCTTGAAAGAAAGTTGTAAGATACGTTCTCCCCCCACAAAACATGGATATGGATGGTCATGAGACTAAACACAAGCCGCGTCCTCTCTTTACTGCGGTGAAACCCATTAACACAAATGCTTTTCTCACAAGAACAAAACAAGAATTATATTTCTGCTATTGAAAGAGATGCGCTGCGCACTGTCAGCAAAGGCTCCCTGCGTTCGTCTCTAACCTCCAGACTAATGGACCGACACAAAACCACTTTTCCCTTCACCCTTCTCACCTGCTCCAAGATAAATATTAATGAAAAACTATAAACACTCCCGCCTTTCTTCTGCAGATACTTGAAACTAAATGAGTGCTTTAAAGTATTTTCTGCACCAAGGCTTTTGCTCCAAAGATTCAGTTGTTTTGCTTGGTTTTCTCCTCAATCACATTTAAGCAGTCACATAAAATTGGGTTTCTTCTTTGTGAAAAGATGTTGGTATGGGTAAAAACATGCTGAGAAAGTGGTTGTTGATATTTTAGTATGTGATAAAGGCAGACGGATGTTATATCCGTGATCTGAGCATATATCAGTAATCACTGCTAATACTATACACCCCTTGGAGCTGCTGTACTTTCATTAAGGCTATTACGGTTATGCTTTTATTTTCTGCATTAACTAGAAAGTTAAGTGCATGAAGGCAGCATCTCTGCCCTCACAAAATACTCGTGCAGTTGGAAAGCAGCAGCAAGACACTGTATATTCCACACTCATCCTCCTGGGAGCAGAGCAGGCATTTTTGCAGAGGACTCGTGCCATACGACACAGTATGAAATACAGCCTAAATCCCCAAGTAAATGTAAAATGAACAGAGCCTCTAGCCTGCATATCCTAAAAATAGCTCCTATGTGCATTATGCTATGAATAATTCCTCAGTTTAGGAATACTGAAGTGCTTTTTTAAATTTAGCCTGCACAGGCTGCAGTTTGGACAAGCAGCTCTGCTCAGGGCACAGCTCCACAGAAGGGGCAAAGCTGCTGTAATTTTCTCTTAATAACATCGTTGCCAGGGCACCGTTTTTCAGGATATTTCGCTGACACAATATCGTGCACATCCATATTCATCAAGATCACCAAGGGGGTGTTCTCCATTCATAAGTTGCTTATCTTTAAGTGCACCAATACTACAGTCCGTGAAGGGAATAATTGCACAGAGCCGGTCCTTCCACCATGGGAATGGGGTTGGAAATGTTGAAAGAAACTCAGAAAGCTCTAGGAATTCAGTGCCTGAACTTTAGCCACCTCAAATGGAAGACCCCAAACTTTCACGTTTCAGTCTGTCTACAAAAAACATCTTTGCCGTTTGCTTTAGCAGGGGTAAAACCATAATTGGAAATACATAACCCAGATGTAGTCGGTATCATTTTGTGGAAGTATATTTTGCTACAGAATAAAGCAGTTGCAAAAAGTCTTTGGAAAACTTCTGATTTAAAAGAGACAGAAGTAAGGCTGCACATGGATTTGAATCACCGAGTTAATTAGGAACTGGCTTTACTTAAAATAATTGCATATTGATTGCAGCAGCTCCTGCCTAGGAAGCTGAAGAGATGGTTGAAGCACCAGAAAGCCTCACTAACACTGATTTCATCTTACAGGAACTAATCACTCCCCAAAAGACCAAGCCCTTAAGATGCTTCAGGTGCTGCTTTCTAAATGCTCATTTTGATGAACTTAACTCACAGCTACTTAGAACAAGAAGTGGTTTGAAAAGAGGTCATGGTATGTGCCTTCATTGACAGGTAATTGTCTAATGGTGAGATTGCTTCATTACAAGTCAGACTGGACAGGGAAAAACCAAGTGCCAGGTGCAGGGTTCCCAAGTGGGAGCACCCTGAGCCGGGCTGGAAGAGCACATGACACCCCAGCTCTCGGACAGCATTAACACGTCACGTTCTTCAGCTTGTGCCAAATTAAAGAAAACTGAGCGTTTACGTAAAAGATGCAACAAAAAGGACTCGGCTCGTAATGTTGCTTCCCACAGTCTTCGCATAATGACAGCCTGGAAAAAGGATTCTCTCTGCGTTTCTTCGCTTCTGAAAGCCACAATTACTGCAGCATCTCAGGGTGCCATGCCCCAGCAAATTGTAAATGAAAATCTGAAAGGCTGTTCGTCAAGACAAGCAAATTAAAACAGACTATTGTTTTGCTGCTACAAAGAGAGAGAAAAACTACACATTTATCGCAACGACTGCAACTAAAGCAGGTCCAAAACTAACTAGTAAAAAACTTCAGCTCCTTTGGAAAGTTATTCATATCCTGTCAGAAAACTTTTTCAAGCTTTTTAATCATTTTTTCTTTTATTTTTTGAAGCTTCAACAGAAAAAAAAAGTCTCTACATTATAAACTCTGGATGGACAGTCTTTCTGCAAGATTAGTTAAATTGCTTCTTTGCCTCCTTAGCTCTGACAGTTAATCGCTGCTGGTGAAGATCGAGGACAAAGAACTTGATTCCACTCTGTTACCGATTTTCCTTTTCCTACAAACATTAACTTTGATAATAAAAAACATAAATAAATTCAAGCAGATGGATCACGTATGGATCAAATAGTATTAATCTGTAAAATCTTTCTCTTCTGAATATCTAAGAACAAAAGAATGCTTCTTGCATGCCTATGATTTTACTGCAAAAGCAAAAGTGCATAAAGAGAAAGGTTTACATTTAATTCCGAGCAGGAAAACGTACATGGTGTTCAGCTGTTGATGGGAGAGAATTCTACAGAAAGGAAATTAGCCAGGCATTGGCTAAAGTAAATAGATTAAAACCAACTCCAGCCCATTCTCACACTGGGACCAGTACACGTGTTGTGGGGATGTCTTATATTATTTCCAGTAGGTGCAATCAGCTTCACCCAGATGTTTATTTTCTACAGGGGCAAGTGACTACCAAGATACTACCAGGGTAGACTTTCCTATGCAGCTGGAAGACCAGGATTCTGGCTGTGTTACACAGGGGACTCATGAAAGCTGCCTAGTTAATGGCTTTTCCATTTGCATATATATGTGTCCACAGATTATCATGTGCCACTGTTAGAGATGTTACCCAGCTACCATGACTAATTCATTCTCTGCAGCTCGCTGCCTCTGCTTTGCAGAAGAGACTGTATATTTTCTAATAAAATTTAAATCTTTCCTTCACCCATGCTGGATATTTTGTCTCGGTGCTTAAAGCGACTTCATAGAGCACCCTAAAATAATACAAAACCTCCTTACCCTGCAAGGCACCCCAAAAGAAGGCAAAACCTTATTACCTTGCAGGATGTCCTCAGCACTATGCGCTCCTCATTAAAGTCTTAGAGAGGAGTGAAAGAAGCCAGAATTCCATATTCTGTCTTTTCCCTGGTATTTTAGACTCCAAAAAAATCTCATTCCTATTACTTAATCTTTCTTCTTGCATTTCCCAAATTGTTACATGCACACAGATATTCACACTTTTCGAAAGCATGGATATGGCACTTGGTCAATCCCCTTTGCAGATGCACATAGCCCAGAATGAAGCCAGGGACTGCTGCCTAAGCCCAGCTCCAGAAACACCCCAAAAAGCTGCTGCTAAAGCTTTTGCTGACCTAGATCTACTCAAAACTCCGGAGAAACGTAATGAAAATTTCAAGTGACAACACGGTTCCCTTCCCCCTCCTCCCTATATACAAGTCTATATTATGCCTGTATTATTATAACATGAAATTGCTACTACTTTTCAGCTTGGCTGAATTCTCTGAAGAAATGCAATAATTACCAAGTACCGCACCCTAGAAACCTTGGAAAGGTCTGCTCTGTTCTTCTGAATTTGCCCAATGAATCGCAAGAGGAAAATAACATTTTTTTGCATCTGAGAACATTTTATCAATTTTTCTTCTCACTATATGAAGACCATTTGGTCATATGAAGACCATGCATCTGGAGACCACTTAAGGGCATAGAGTGAAATGCTGATACATACAGCAAGTCTCAAAACCTGCTGCCTGGCCAAAATCCCAAATGCTGCCCTCCTGGTTTGGCATCCAGGACACGAAGGGGTCCTGTCAGTCCCCATGGAGGCTCTGCTGTCCACAGGAAGGGACGCAGGCACCAGCTGGGACAGTGACACGTGGTTAATGCAGCCCCGGCGACACGAACGTCGAGTGCGCAGGAAGAACGGGAACGAGCGCCAGGGCCTGCGCCTTCGCTTGCAGGTGAATTATGTATCCAATGGCTGCAAACCCAGCCATTTTAGAGCATGCATCAGCCTGTTCCCCAATTTGGGCCTAGATTTACAAGAACATAAGGCAATGCCTATTTCTTAAGTATATTCCCTTGTAACAAAAATTAAATCCACCCCCACGCTACCAAGCGGGGGAAAGTCCACATTTAGGTTGGGCTGAGCTGGAGGGGCACAAAAACTTCTGCAGGTGAAACCTCTAATTCAACCTTACCTGGCTTGTTGGAAGGACAACAAAAATACAACACAACTCTCCTACTTGTACCGAAATATGAAGATTTTCGAGTGGGCTTCAATTTTGTGTCTCCACACTAGGTGCTCTTCACCCAGTACTGAACACAAATATCTTTAAGTTAAGGCCTGTCTCTTCAACTGCACACGAAAGTCGGACACACAACCAGACTCCCCCAGTGTTAGTTATGTTGTAGTCAACCAGAAAGCACGAAGGCCATGGAAAGCCTGAAAGCTTCATTCCTCATCACTGTTTAAAAGAGCAGCCCATCTGGCCCACTTTATGCATATAAATTGCATTCAAAATAGGCAGTTTCCAGGGCCATTGATTAATCAGTAGTTTCCTTCCAAAATCTTGAGTTCTACATGGGAAGAAACATTATACAGTGTTATGAGGAAAGGAATTGGGAATTTCAGATCTTTTAATGCTCTGCAGAGAGACAACAAAGAAGCAAATCAAAATGCTAAATGTTTTAAAGAATTTAGACTCTAAAAAAACATAGAGTGGTGATTAACAGATACTTGGAGTACCTAAGTGCCTCAATGTCACTGAATTTAAAGGTCAATTAGGCATACAGCCACTGTGGAAATTTCAGAAAGTAAACAGCAGCTCCCCTGGCTGTATAAATATCTAGAACACCTGAACACTTAAAAATTTTGAAATTAATTTATCTTTTTTTTAAACCATTCCTCAGTTTGTTACGGAGTCACATGCAAGATGCGGTACAAAAGCCCCTCACAAAACAGGTATAAACATCTTAAAAGATACTAAACTGAGAAGCCAAGTTCAAAGGCTTAGTCACTGAACACTTAACATTCATTAAGAAGAAGCATTTCCAAATGCTCTCATGGAAAAATTATTTTGGCTTCAGTTCAGCAGCCTAAATCCAAGTGTCCTCACAGGAAAACAAAGTTAAGCTAATATCAAAATCTACTTCATTACGTCTGACAAGACTGATTTTACAGTCAACTGTTTGAAAAACAAATTCTTACTTTGGATTATTCATTACAAAAAGATTTTTTTTTTTTTTAAAAGTACGTATTTTTGTGATCAACACTTCTCATTTTAACTTAGTCTTAGTATCTATAGGCCTCACTGTGTTTGGTGTGTTGGTGTATCCCATAAATGCCGTTATAATAATAGACTCATAAGTTTAACATGAGAACAGGTTTAATTTGGGGGGTATAAATTGATCATGAAACAGAACATTTTAAAATTACTTTCATAGTCCAATTCTTCATCGTGGAAAATTATTTTCTGCACTTCTCTTGAAAACTAGCATGGCCCTGAGTAAATAGAAACTTGGCCATTTGAAGTATCACAGAAAATGCTCTGAAGGCAAACAAAAGGAAAAATCACGCCGCCAGAGCAAGAGCTGACAGACACGTTGGTCGCACGCCCCAGACCGGCCACTGCCGTTTGCTCCCCTGGGCTCAGCTCACCTGCCAGCTCCCTCCAGGGCCACGCGGGACAGCTGAGGACACGAAGAGCATTCCTGTCTTCAGAAAAGCAGGTTGGAGAACACTTGAGATAGTTTCCAGTTCCTCCCAAAGAAAGCCTGCGTTCATAGAAACATTTTGAAACTCTTTATAAAATCCTACAGAGGCTGAAATCCTTAACCTTTCAAATTGTGTGCAAATAAAAGTAATTCTGAAGAGTGCCTAGCTAGGAAAGGCCCTGTGCAGGCTGCTGGTGGATGCAGTGCCCTGCAAGCCTCTGTGCTCCACATGTCCATCACCCAGCACGCGGCTTTCACCTTGCTAGCAAGGAAGCTGCAGCACTGGCCGCCGGGGGCAGCACTGCCGCGCACTGTCCTTTTGCCACCCAGCGTTGCCGTTGTCTCAACGGACAGAGACATGGCTCAACTGAAAGGCATAAAAAGGAAGGAGGTAACAATAGTTATATTATTCATCCATAAGTTAAGGAATAAAACCAAAATTCTTGTTTGATAACACCATCGATATGCACATACCACCCCCCACCCAACATCTCAGCAACATCAAGAGTTTCAGGGGGAAATGGCAGAGATGGCCTCAGCCCCTTCCTGAAGCTTCTCCAACTAGGATTACGTTGTTCCTAGCTTTAAAAGCACAGAAGTTGCACATCAAGGCTGCTGTGCTCTCACTATCACACATACCCATACAGAAAAGCCCAAACTGACACAACTGTGGAACCACTTAAAACACAGAGCCATGGACCTGCAACCATTTATTTGAAATTTCTAGTGGCTCCTAGGAAACTGCTCACATGACTACAACACAAAGCAGAAGATTTTATCTTCCCTAAGTAAAAAGGATCCACATCCTACTGGCCCGCTGGAAAACAAATTCATTCCCAGGGTGGGAACAAAGTCTGGTGCTTGTTAGAGAGTTTTATTACACCAAATAAGCCCAGAAATGCTTGCTGCTCACTGGAGTCACTCGCATTACAATTAAAAGTCACCAGGTAGTTATTTTATTGCCTATGGGAGACCTAGTTTTTTAATACCTGGTGTCATTAAACATTTAGCTGCATACTTGCATGGTCCTCAGCCCTTTGATACCTAATTTGTGCCCATCTGTCATGAAATGATTAGGGTCTAATCTAGCAAATTCATGGAGCTTGTATTACACTCTTGCTGAATTATAATGACAAATTTTCAGCAAAATTCCTGGAAGAAGGTGAGTGGCAAGGGGAGAAACACTCAGCGCCGTGATGGAGACCCTCAAAAGGGAAACATGCAAAACTGATTACAGAAGCAGGAGAATTGACTCGGGCAGAACAAATGCAATAAAACTATCTGGCACTGGCTGCATATTTACTTTTTACCCTGTCCCGAAACACTGCAAATATTTCACTGTGTTTTTATCTCTCCTCAGAGCTCACTAGATGGTATTAGGCTATATGCAAGGTAACGAAAATTCATCATTGGTCTGAGTTACTTTGGGAAAAGAGGGAAAGAAAAGTAATACCAAGAGAAATCCACTCCATCTTCTCTAAACATTTAGGTAAAAAGCAGTTTTTAAAAAAGAGCTAACAACCAAAGCCCATTCCTGAACACAAATAAATAAATAAAAAGCTCTTTTGTTAAAGCAGCCAAGCCTCCTTCAGAGTGGGCTGGCATTCCAGCCAAGGAACGGGGAGGCTAACGGAGGCAAAAGCTTTCAAAGAAACAATTGCCTTCTATTAAAGCGCCATGCTAAGTAGACAGATCTGGGGGTTTTGCTGTTTTTTGTTTTGTACACATGATGCACAGCTCTGCTGTGCTTGCTTTCCGCTCACTTACTGCACCCCAAGCACAACCTTTTGGGCAAGAATCCACAGAGTGTCCAAGCAGGGTGAGACACTTCTCACCCTGGGCCCATCTGAGCTGCCCAAGATGAGGCCGCTGCAGGTCCTGGGCAAGCAGAGCCCCTGCAATGCACAGGACTACTTGCAAGAAATACTTGCAAAACAAGGACTTTTTACAAATAACAAAATTAGCTACATTATTTTTATCCTGGGTTGTGTTTCACATTTGTATTCCTAAGTGATAAACTGGTGCAGTAAATCTGGTTGGGCAGATAACAATGGCTTTTCCAGAAAAGGAATAAATCAGGACTGGAGCAGCACAGTGCTCTGATTGTTGGCTGCTAATTCATAAAGTTGTCAAAAAAAAAAAAAAAAAAAAAAAAAAAAACTTGAAAGTATTTGGTTATGGCTTATTATTATTAATACCTATTGCTCTATCAACCCCTGTTATGTAAGAGGTATTCAACGCCTGTATGCCCATAATATGGAACCACAGGGCACAATTCACTTGAATGAAACCAAAAAAATCACCTCCCAAAGCCACAGGATGTGTATGGAAATAAAGCTTCTGCTTCAGCAGGTGGAGGGATACGAGCAAAGCACTGGGAACCTGGTAGGAAAAGAAAATCCAAACTCAAGTAGCACTTGCAAGGAACGAGATTCAATGATGAGCAGAGATCCAAGAGCAACATCCCAAAAGAAGCTCTACAAGAGGAGAAAAGACATCAGAATTACCAGCATACCTGGAAAAGTGGGGAGCCCAGAATGTGTTACTGCCTGGGAATGCACAGGAGAAAGTGCCTCGCTAATCTGTTTGACGGAGGAAGAGTTATTAGCTGGCCTGGAAACAGCAACACAGAAAAGCACGTCCAGCCTTGGGTAATTCATGAGCACGTGTGTCATGGTGCTGCAAAATTTAGCCCTCAGATGTATAGAGTGTCAAGGAAATTATAGGAGTAAAAGTGATGGATGATTGGGACTGAGACATGAATGCTGACACTCAGCTCAGAGAGAACAGGGTCAAATTTGCACAGCTTGTCTTCAGATGTGGAAGGAGAAAAAGAAAGGCCAATAAGGCAGTTTTCAAGGACTCTCCCAAAAACATGGGGAGAGAGGCAAGGCAAAAAACTGTGTTGAAAAAAGAAATATGAAAGAGAAAAAGAAGACAGCCTAGGGTCCAGGGGAAAGAAAAAGGAAACAAAAGCACGAGGAGGATGAAAATTCTTCAGCAATTACAGTCATGAGATCAGAGGGGGCTACAAAGAAAACCAGAGTCTGGAGCTTTAGGAAGGAAACTGTTGATGAGGATGCGCTGACCTGCCGGACCTGCATAACTGCACGAATGAGAACATTTAAAACGAACGCAAGTTTTTGCTATAAGAGCTGCTGTATCCAAAGCCTGACCACCCTCGCAGTAAAGAGCTCTGGACAGGAGCCGGGCAGCTGCAGACACTTCTGAGGAAGCAGCTTCTTGTCAATGTTATTTTCAAATAAACAAGTCCACAATGTACATTTTTTCCTAAAATAACTTTTTAAATATGAGGTTTCTTTTTTTTTTTTTTTCCCCAAATCTAATTCAGTTCCTACTTCTGCTATCTCTATTTTGCTACTGGTGTTCTAGCAAATTGGTTTTATTTCTCACTCTCTCAGTTCTTTATAAAATGATATGCTTGCAACATATAATCCTTATTGACAAGCAACCCATTAAAAGTAGGATTATATTCCTAGAAGTCTTAGACGGAAAAAAAAACCATCTTTTTAGTTTCTCTAAGCTCTGAAAAGCAAACTTACAAAGCAGGATCAGTAAAACCATGCTAGTATTTTTAGAAGAGCACTCTTTGAAGAGTAGTTGTCTTTTCAGGGAACCAACTGTAAAATTAGAGGTTCAATTTGTGTTATTTTAACCCTTCAAAATGTTGGTTTCATATCACATTGAATAAATCATAGGAAAATCACTAGTCTATTTTAAACTATCACTATTAGTCCTTGTAATAGTAATTATAACCTCTCTTCTTCACAACGTTCACTTCCTCCCCCCCCATTTGTCATTGGAAGCTCTTTTCATGGCATACAACAGTTTTTCCTCAAGTTGTTTATCTACATTCCTCTAACAGCTTGAATGCCTTATGTCACACAACACACATTTAATGCAATGGCTCCTCTTTTGTGGCTGGTGCTCAACAGATGGAAGAATAAAGACATTTTTATTGTGCTCACTGCTATTTCTACAACTCTTCTACACATTAAATGGCAACAAAGTAATACTCCCATATATGTTTCAGCACAAAAACTCTGTTCTTAGTTTTTTTAAAACAAGATACATTGTGTAAGAAGACACATTAACCTTTATATAAATATTTATTTCTCTTGCATAAAGAAAATGAGCAACCCTGTTTTATTTCCAAGGTGATAATACTACTACTTATTTGGGCACTGACCATGAGCACGGTCCATGCCTGGACCTGGAGGTAGTACGTTCCTCCAGCTAAGTATCTAGAATGTTGTTTAGACAATGCAATCTGTAGCGAGAAAACACTTCAGTCTCCAAAGCTTGATGCATCAATGTCACTGCTGTTAAATAAAATAAAATAAAAAGTGTCACTACTTGTTTAAAAAGACTTTCTGGAGTACAGATGAGGCAGATAAACTCAGTAAACACTGTGCTCTGACGTGGAAACAATGCAGCATTTTACGAAAGCCATCTACAGAACTATTTTTCTGTTTTTATAAACTTTGCACGGCAGTTTTACCATATCTGGCAGGACTGAAATCCATCCTTCTCTTAAAATAGCCAGAGGAAAAATATATAATTAATGTTATTTATGTAATTCATGCTGATTTTCAAGCGAACTTGCTAGATGAAGAACATTTATTTTCCTGGCTGAACTCTTGAACGGACACTGCCAAATCAGTAAGCACTTTTACAGGGACACAAACCTTGATCCTAAAGCAAACACAGCTGCCCTGGAGAGCTGCCCCCGTCACTAGCAACAGGCCTCGGCTGGCAACGTAAGAGGGAAATTTCTTCTGCCATAATGATCTTCGGTATCTGAGTGCACACAGCCCCTGACAACAGGGAGAGGAATATTCTTCTTAACACCAAAGACAACCTTGCACTTTGCTCACTTTAAAATAAAGTGAAGTTAATAAACATGGCAGAGATGATGGCAAGCAGGATGAGGCATCAAGATGCATGAAAGCAGATCTGGAATCACACGCATTTTCACTTAAAAAATGAAAATAAAGCCACAGAACTAAAAATCTGTGAAGTGTGGCCAACGAGGCCGAGAGGATGTTACCTTTGTATACAAATATATAACATGCAAGAAGAAAAATGATACTGAAAATCCCTCAATTTAGAGCACTGGCTCAAAGACAGCATCTAAGCTTTAATTTCAACTTCTAATTCAAGTTATAGCAATACTACATTCAAGAAAGAAAAAATCAGGAACATTCTTATACAGCATGAGATACGATGTATTTTGAAACTACACCACACGAAAATGACTGAAGAATCACAGAATCATTAAAGTTGGAAGGGACCTCTAGAGATGATCTAGTTCAATCCCCCTGCACACACAGGATCACCTAGAGCATGTGGCTCAGGACTGCGTCCAAGCGGGTTTGGAAGATCTCCGGAGAAGGAGACTCCACAACCGCTCTTTGGCAACCTGTCCCAATGCTCTGTCACCCTCACTGTTAAAAAATGTTTCCTTAAGTTCCTGTGGAACTTTTGGTGAAGAATACAGCACAGATTTTACTTACTGATTATCTGGGAGTTTATCCCCATCACTTTGTTTAAAATTGCTATCAGAAAACACTTTGAAGCTGTATCAGATAGGTAGTGGTCCTGTGCGTGGAATGCAACATCTAAGCTCACTCATTCTCTCGTGGAGCTCTCTTATCATCCCAAAGACTTTGCCTAGGACAGGACTAGGAACTCATCGGGAAGCTGGACTGAGCAGCAGCAATACACAGGATGTCAACATGAAGTCAAAAGAAAACAAGGGAAAAGCCTGAAAATGCAGAGGAGTAGAATAGCTGAAGCACTGAAAGGTTTGGCAACTGGCCAGCAATCCCCATCTAGCTCCTGGTGGGGAGACAGTCCCTTTTTTCTTCTAGTGACACAGTTTTTCTATGAGCACGTTGCTCCATTTTTAGACACCTTCTTTCTGCAAAATGCTACTGCCAACTCCTTAAGAGCAACACTAAGAATAAAGCACTTGTTAACATTACAACTGCTGCCCAGGCTCCTGGTTACATAAACAGAGAAGAGCGTGATCTTAACTAACACAGCGGCTGCCCTGGACAGGAACTGCTCTAAGAGAGGAGCCGGACACGCGCGGAGCACGGTATTTCACAGAGATGCTCTGCAAGCTGCTTGTGATCAGCCTCGCAAGTGTGAAATATCAGCGGAGCTTCTATGGGCTTATTAATGACAAGTTGCCTGGAGTCAGTGCCAAGAGACCTGTGTATTTTTTCCACGGTAATGGCTGGAGCTCCAAGCAGAAAGGCTTTGCAAGGCTGTATTTCACTCGCCTTTGAACGGCAAGGAGAAGTGCTGTTATTCTTGCTGCCAAGATGCTTCTTTAGCTCCAAAAGGACAGCAGCTACTTTTAGATCAGAGTCCTCAAATCCAACCTCCACAAAGTTTCTTCTCTATATATTATGTCTACTTTGGAGTGCTGTAATGCTGTTAACTCCGTAATGAATATTAATACAGCCTCTGGCTCCGTCTCTACTATGCCTAGCATATTATGGAGCACTTTTAAGTCTGCAGTAAATGTATCATATTAGGGATAAGTAAATCATTGTGGTGTGTTTGGTTGTTTACTATGAAAACTAGGAGCCAAAGGCAAAACCCCATAGAATCCCACATTTTTTTGCTTAAAGACCAGCTTGGCTGCATCAAACAACCTCATTTCACCTGAGTGAGCTGCAAGGTGCTTGGTCTTTACTAGGACAGCACTTCGGGGAAGGGAGATCGCCGTTTTCAGCACACCAATGCCGCATGAGAAGCAAAGTCAACAGAGAGTTAATCGAACAGCAAGAGAGAAAAAACATTTTGGAACTGCAGCGTTTTGAGGATCCAGAAGAAGAAAAACCAAGCGGACTGGGCAGGAGGCAACCGTGCTGGTACAAGGGTAAAGGCAGTGGCTGTGCTGCTACAGGAACGTCAGCAGCTGGGATGGAGCAAAAGGGTCGGAGCAGTGCTGGGAAGGCAAGGCAGAAGGGTTGGAGGGCAGGGAGGAAGCTTCGCTGGCTGGAGTGGGGCTTTCTCTGCAGCGTGATGGGAACCAACTTGTTTATCAAGCTGCAAAACTGGGGGAAAATGGAAGCTTCTGTAAAGCAGAAAAACATGCAGTATCACTCACAGCTCTAATGCAGTGTAGCAGTGGAAAGATACACCAACAAAAGTGCCTTTTTCACGGGAAACAAGAAAATTTCGCACACACAGCTGTTATCCAACAGGTTTTTGTGAGCATAACCATTGAAGCAAGGGTAAGAATAAAAAACAAACCAATCAACCACACACTACCCAGAGCAGCCCAACAGCAGCGGTAACAAAGTTAAGCTGACAAACCTGTGCTCATCCAAATATGCTGGAATTGCATAGTTCACCCAATTTACCGTGGGATTTGACTAACTTCACCAAATGCAAAGCAGAAGAGCAGGACACTGAATGCCACGAGGATAGTGAGTCACCTCCACAGGGCCCAACATGACATGCAAAGGAAAGAAAAGGTGCAGCTATCGAGCAACCCAGAGCTCTTGGACTTCTTGCTGAAACAATTCTCCTCCTCTACAGTTTTCTTAAAAGGATGAAAAACATTATCCACTAAAACAGCTATCAGAATAGATGTATTTATCTTATTAAAGATCTTCTAGGACATTTCAGACAAGTGCTTTAACATCCAATCACTTTGGCACACAGTCACCTAATGAAGCTACAATATAGAGTATTTCTGGAATAAATAATACATTTTCTCCCCATTACAGAACACAAGGGCTGTACAGTTTACTTCAATTCCTTTTTTAGGCAAGAGAAAACAAAAAAGCAGATGGAGAATAAAACTCACTTTAGCTCAGACAGGCAACAGCGGCTGACAACAGCCTTCATCTGAGAGACATCCTCCACAGTCACACACACACACACACACACACACACACACACTAGAGAAAACCTCCACCTGGGAGACATGCAAGTGGAAAAAAAGCACACATGAAAAACGAGCCCAGTTCACACATGGCCACAATTCAGTGCAGCACTGTGAGAGCAGCTTAACACCTGGAGAGCACCCAGCACCCAACAACCCCATGGGGAGCTACTGAAGGCCCTGCCAAGCCTCCCCACAGCTGAGACACTTTCCAGGCGAGAAAGCCTTTTAGAATATCTTCAGCTTTTGATCCCTTTTCCCCTTTTTAATTTTTTTTTATTTTTTTTTTTCCTACCAAGCTACACAAGATTTATAGATGTGATTATTACAGACATTTGTGACGGAACAGAATTTTCCAGGACAAATAAGGTCATTTTATGCAGCTGCAATACATTTTTACCAGTTCTTTTCCTCTATTTTAGCTACAGATAATACTTTGATGATTACGTGAGATCTGTGTCCATTTCTTTTTTTGCTTTTAGAAAAATAGTAAGGTGATTTTAAACTATTTTAATTTCTTCTCTTAGAGAAAATTGCGCTCGCTAGCATGCAGCCTTTAGCTTGCACCACAGCTGTAATGGTTTTTCTCAAAATGTGTTTTTCCTTGTCTCAGACTATTAGAAGACGACCACAATTTCCTGGAATATAGCTGCTTGCTTGATAAATTAAACAGCCTCTTCAACATACAAAGGTCTTCCAAGCAGAAGTTCATTTGTGCATGACTTCTGCAAAGCGGTTCAAAAGCAGTTCCCCAAAACCTCCCAAAATACCTTTGTGGTGCAATAAATAGTAATTAAATTCAAAATAAAAGTTAAAACTTTAGAGATTAACAGCCTTCATAATATGACATCTTCTTTTCTACCTTACCAGAATATGCTAAAACAAACAAACAAAAAAAGGGTTTTCAAACTTAACTTTTCAAAAACAGAACACTTACTGCAATTTTGTCTGGACTGGTGGATGGCTTTTATTACTATGCCCCAGATAAAGAGCTATCCCCCTGCTGCAGCATTAGTTTCCATGATTATAACAAAACCAACATCCATAATTTAATATTGGGGTTCCTTCTTGATGGTTGTTTCAAAACTTATTTTGAAGTGAAGCAGGGGTTTCTTCACTGGAACACATCAAGAAGCCAACACTCCCCCCCCTCCCATATAAAGGAACAAAAAAGATTTTTTTTTTTTTTTTTTTAATCCTAAAGTCTTTCTTCAAATCTCATTTTGGAACATGTTATCTTCATTTCTTATTCTTTGATGCATCAAAATATCAAGCTCTTTTTAAGCCACAAATACTACAACTTCTTACCAATAAAAGAGGAAATGCAGGTAAGAAATCCTGCACATCCATCTTGCCTTTCAGGTCACTTAACCAGGGTTTCCCAGGTACCTGCCAGGTATGTGAGTTACCTAAGCCCCAGCCGTTAAACCCATCCTTACTGTGCTTTCTTTCCAATTCAAGGTAGATGGTTCCAATTTTTTCAAGTTCAAGCCAACAAGAGATCATTAACATGCTCACTAATTCCGCTAATTCTCTGTAACCCACCCAAATACACCCTTGCTAGCTGCTTAGAGGGGAATTAGGGAGCACTCGGGGAGCACAGTGAGCGCTGCAGAGCTTTGCAGCACCCGGCAGGCTCCTGAGCACTGCGTTTGCTGCTGCGAATCAGTTTGCAGCTTCCCAAGCGCAGATGCAAAGAGATCCTTGTGCATTCTAGGGTACGTGGGGAACTGCGGTCACCAGCACCTAGGCACTGGTGAGGAAATATTAGCAAAAACAGCTTCCCTGGAGTGTCTGGCCTCATTTTTGCCCTATAAACACAGTTTCGTGACAGGCTCTTGAAATGTGACATTTAAATAAGTTCTTGGCTACTACAGCTTAATGACTGAGGCAGACAAGGGGACAGTGATAGTTGCAATTTTGAAAATGTTTACCAGAGAATCCAAATTTTCTGGCACCCTGTGGCCTTGGCATTAGCTCAATTCTCACCATTAATTATTTCACTCTACAAAATATTTACATGTATCCTCCTTTCAAGCACTCTTTTTTTTTTTTTTTAAAAAATATCTCACTAAGTCTTCTGGCACATAAACACTTGCAGGTTCTTCAGCAATACTAAGGTCTCTGTTTAGAGGCAGTGATTGATACACACACAGACTCTTTAAATCTTCCATTAATATGGTTTCATAAGGCAAAAGCCAAAACATCATCTGGGGCTTCTGATGAGAAATAAGGTAATCTGCAAATAAATCCATTTCCCCAATTTAACTTTTGTTTCCATATTTAATTGAGGACTATCACCCATGTTCACCTGTAGCCTCCTGCTACCTTCACATCCCCCGCATGGTCTCCCAGACCAAATGCAGCAGCTTCCAGGAGGTTTCAGTCTCTCTCCTTTCAACACCAGAAAATTTATAGAAAAAGGAGCACCGCCTGAGGAGCCCAAGCTGCAACACCTGGGGCAGCTAAAGTGACAAGCCAGGGATCGCCTGCACTCACTCTGTGCTGCTCCAGGGAGTTGAAATGAAAACTATAGGGAGTTTTCAAGTCCTGCCATTTGCAAGAGTGTCTAAATTAGATATTTTGCCATACCCTGAACTTTTTTTTTTTTTGATAAAGATTTTTTTTCCAGACAAGTAACAGTAAATTCAAGCTGACAGTAATAACTTTAGAGCACAGGTACACGAAAGCATCTTCTCCTTATTAATATTGTTCCATACTACAGGCATCTTCTCTGGCTTCATGTAACCTAGGGTTTCTTGCTGTTGTAGGGCTGCACATTTCAGCATGAGAAACAAACACTGAGATCCACAGTGCTGACACAGAACAGATATTGATGCTGCTAGGCCTTGGGTACCATTGTTTTTTTGATGGCCTTATCAAGAAAAGAAGCTGAAAAAAGGCCAAAAGCAGTGAGCAGGTTCTTGCGCTGTGGTCCCAGGGCTCAGGGAAGCCTCATAGGGGACCAGGGTGGTGTCTGGTGAGGAGCACCAGACACATGAGAGGAGAACCTGGGAGTGAGGGGAGGGGGTCTATAAAGTTCTATTTTCAGTGGTGTTACAGGCTTGGATCTGCTGAGCCAAGGGACATAAACAGAAATTTAAGCCTGTAAAATGATCTGAAAACACCTGTTCACAGAGGTATAATGTGTTTTCATGATATACTTTGAATCTGCAGCACAATGATGGAGACTCAGATCCACGGAGGCAAACAAAATATTAAGTTCCCAGTTTTTACATACAAAATCTCAATTAAAGCTTAACAGTCTTTGTTATTTAAATTGAGCTCAACTCTCCTAATCACTTGGGAGTGCTGGGAAACCTGGTTACAAAATTATTCCAGTAAAAACCTCTCTCTTCACTGTAAGAAGTCTACAGTGGTGTCCTTTCATACTGCTCATCTATATGATTTTAATCTTCTTTCACAGCCAGGTTTCTTCCTTAATAAGAGATGTATTATCAACATGCCAAAAAAACTTTTGAAACTTATATCTGAAGCTACTAATTCCAATATACATCTGGCTACACTTTCTTTTGGCTCTCCTGCCACAACATTACAGCATTTAGTTTATTAGAAGCAGTTGTGTCAATGGCCAGGCTCAGAAGTTTACATTAACACAGACCCCAACCATTTCAAGTCAGGAGTGCAAAAACTGATACATCCCAAGCACCACTCTAAATTACCCCACATATTTTCCTACCCAAGTCATGTGCTGTGGGATATCTTGTGGGGATGCCAGGTTTTCCTAATCAGGAGAAAAGCGTGGGATATAGGAAATCATCGACTACCTTGCGATGATGCTCTTTGGAGAGGTAATCTGTTAACTGGAGCTGGGCGAAGTGCTGCTCATTCCTGTCCATCCTGCTGTGCTTCAGGTGAGGCCTGGAGCCCGAGGAGCCAGGACCTGAGCTCCTAGGAGATGGTCTGGCCACGGATTCGAGATGCATTATTTTTTACTTATTTTTCTTAAAATTCTGCTCCTAGTTATGTATTGGCTTTTGACTTTTTAATTTGGTTTTGATATCCACACTAAAATGGGGCAATAAATAACTTGCCAAACAGAAAACACCTAGTAAATACCATTCTGCTTTTTCTGAAACAATGTAAAATAAAAATATGAATAGGTATATCAAGATACATAATTGTAGAAATAAATACTAATCCAAAGAAGAATTTGGGCTGATGATTTAAGTGCTTACCAATTTAAACCATCACTGAATGTGCTTATTTAAAAGCACTGATTGAAATAATTCTGTCCTAGAAGCAGCAGATTGCTCCTGCCTTCCAAGTTAAAAATAATATCACTATTAACCTCAACAACAATTTTCTAATTGCCAAAGATTACCAATCTTCTATGCAATATTCATGCAGAGAAGATGCAGTCACTCTCCTTCACCTTCCAAAAAATTATTGTAATCACAGTTGTAAGGCAAGTCCCCTTTTAAAAAAAGTCATACTTAATGCACTATATCTTTATGAAAGCATAAATGGTCTGTCTTACCCATCTCCTATAAATTAACACACCCCTCACATTAATATTTATAGACAAAATGTAAGCAGGAGGAGGGGCTGATCAGCACTTTTCCCTGCCCTGTCAATGACAATTGCCACCATGAAATAGGCACCTGGTCCCACGTTTTGTCTTCCAAATCCTGAGCAGTCAGGACTGTCAATGCATGCCAGCAAAGCAAGAGCCATTAGGAGAGATAGAGAAAGAGAGAGAGGAGGAAGGAAAAAAAAGGCAAATTTTAGTTTTCAGAGCTATAAAAAGGTTAGTGTTTTTTCAAGAGCCATGAAGAAACGCAGCCAAGAGCACACACTCTCCAGTGGGAATCCCAACATGGTCCTGCCCACCAGCACTGCCACAAGTGGGCTTAGTCTCTGCATTCAGGGCTGAGATCAGGTGCGGAGCATCACGACTCTGCTATCAGGTGAGGAACATCATGATCTTTTGAAACAAAACCTGGTTTAATCTAAACTGTAGGTCAAGAATGTATGCACCTCAACACAGCTACCTACATGCACACCCTACCTTGGGCTTAGGTCAGACTGACACCTCCCAGATAGCACCACTTCTGGGAAGTGAGATTTGGTCTCCTTCCCAGCATCTTCCCCTGCTTCTTCTCCTGTAATTTTGAGGCTCTTTTCATCCATTCTACAGTTGTTTTTCCAGTTTTCCTTCTGTGTTTAACTTTTATTTTATAAAGGGGCTGAACTTAGCATGGTTAGAAGTAAGTATCAAATGAATGTACTAGCCTTGTTCAGGGGGATCATACAAATTATTGTCCAAAATTCCCTGGTTCTCAGCACAACTAAACCCATTGTAATCACAAAGCATATATCAAATTAAAAAATATATAATATTAAAAGCATCTCATACATCCAGCCCTATCTTTTAAAAGGCCTAAGTAATAAACCTAGCAAGAAAAAAAACAGAATGTTCACACTCAGATCCTGCAGAGCAGATGAAAGTTCAGGGTATAAACATTCAGTAAGCTAAGACGAAAAGCACTTTTCGTCCTCCCTTTCCTTCTACTCCCACATTAAGTTTCCATTCTTGAAGCACACAACCCTAGATGGATATTTTATTTAACACTTATCACAATCAGATATTTCAATACCTCAATTTTAGTTAGTGTTTGCAGAAAACACACATTTCAGGGAAAATTTAGGCAGTTCTAGGAGTCCTCATGTACATTACCTGCAAATAAATCGCATTCTCATTTCAAATGCAGGCTCAAAAAAGGACGAGTGAGCTGTAGCAGACCAGAAAACTCTATTATGGACCGCGCACTTTCACTTATCATAAGAAATGCTTCATGGCCTGCAGCAGTTTTCTATCTAGGAGGGAATGAATACGCAAAGATTTATTACATTAAAAAGTTTACTGATTGAAAGCAGTACTGTATGACAGTTTCAGCTTTATAAAGAATTTAATAAAATCAAATGTTTACCCCTAAAGGAGNAAAAAGCTTTTTCAACGTTTATGACAATGAGAAAACTTGCAAGAGATAACATTTTAGCAGTGCAAGTAAATGCAAATAAACGTTCATTTCTCCAGGGGAGTTTTGAGGTTTGCTGACATGACGTGCTGCGGGTAATTGCATTGTGGTTTTGCAGTTAAAACACGTACTTTGATTGTCTGGCTGGAGATGTCAGCTGCTCCCACAGCTGTGAACCAGACAAGGTCGGAGATGATAACAGGCAGAAATGTTTCAGCATCACAATCAATTTGTACCAGCAGCACACGATGGGTCTGTGGTGCCACACAAGCTCTCCAAAGTTCATTAATGCTACCCACAAGTTCTCCAAAGTTCATGAGAGCTCCCAACAAAACCACGTTGCTACCCCTCCCCTGCTCTGCTATTTTGTACCCCTGACCCTCTGAAGCTTCTCCACTTGGGGCTGGAGCCTCTGTCCCACCCGAGTACCCAGCACTCCCACTTTCGAGCTATCTTCCTGGTAGGAAACAAAAGTTTTTTGTATTATTAACACTCTCTCCAGTCTTCTCTACTTGCCCTGGTTCAAGTTTTTACTATTATTCCTGTGTCTTCAAATATTTCCCTCCCACCACAAGTTGTAACAAAAATCACATTTTTTTTTTTTTTAAAGCTAGACTGCTTTTCCAGTAAACGCTCTACATTTGACAGTAAGCTTTAAACTGCTTTAATAGAAATGCCATCTAAAGGATGTAAAGTCATCAGGAGGTTCAAAAACATACGCAGTGAATTTTGATCAAAGAGCTTGAAAAATACACTGCAAGCAGATAAAAAGAAAGCTTTCTCTGGCAAATATGGGGGCCTAAAACATCACTCCTAAAGTCTCCTAGTACTCCTTCTGAATCTAAAATGTCTCTGTAGCAAGTAAGGACTGATTTTTACAAGGATACTATGCACTTCTGGTAGTTCACATGGGGAACAGCAGTGAATGAACTGGCCAGCTTTGCTGCTATTTCCAACACTGGTGGGATTATTGCTGGGCAATTTCCACCACTGCTTAGGAAAGGTGTGTGCAGAAAATCGCTAGAACAGGAACACAAACAGCCCAAAAGAAACAAATTCTCCAACTTATCGCAACTACTGATTCTATGTACAACTTACAGTGGTCTTGAGATCAGGAGCTGTCTGTACATGCGGCTTTGCTAGGAAAGAAAGGTCCTTTTGAACACATCTTATCTGTCTTTGCTGTCATTGTACCTCCAGAGTAAGCCAAAATTCTACAGGGCAAGTGAAAACAGAGGGTTAGGAAACCTTCCTGATCTGCTTTTACATGCAAGGTCTCTTGGGCAAAGAGCTGGCCATGAGCCAGAGAAACCAGTCTGTCCAGCAGGACCGCTATCTCCGTAACAGAATCGCCGATGGCAAATGTTATCATCATAACACAAACCTGAGTAGGAATTCACCTGCCAACACGAACCAGGAGTTACAAAAGACATTCTGAAGAAATAGGAGCCTCATGTTTACCTCCTGCTTGAGCAGGAGGCAGCACAGAGAGTGGTCCTGAATGTGTTGCAGAAGTTCTGTGTGTGGTTTCCCAGCACCGTGTGCACAAGAACCTACCAGCTTTGCTACACAGCACAGCTTGTTGAGGGGGAGTGCTGGCTAAATGAAGGTGCAGGGTTCACAGCGTGCATGACACAAAAGCCTGCATGCAAAGTTCCCCAGACAGCCACAGAGATGGGCCTACGTGTGACAAGTCTTGCTCTGTGCAGCAGAGGGGGTACAGCAGGGTCCACAGGGTTCATCTTGGGCAGCCGAGCTCGTTTAGCCTGCGAGGCTAAGGTTTAACTGATGTCAAAGTGAAGAAGTGGAGCTAGAGGCTTATGTCTTTCTGTGCATAATTATAGCAGCTGCTGTCCTGAAGCTAATTTTGGGAACTCACATTTCAAGGACATTGAGTCAAACCAAAGAGTAATACAGAAGGAAAGAAGCATTTTATTCCTCTTCTAGGTATATCAGTTCCTATGACACACTCAAAATTAAGAGAAAGCCTAGAACCTCAAAACCCAAGAAACGTTAGTGTCAGGAAAAGGTGCCCAATCCAGCGCTCAGGAGAACAACCAGCAAGGGAATCTAACATCAGAAGAGCTGTAGGGAACTGCAGTAAGCAGAGAAAACCAGGCAGCAACAAAACAGAGCAAAGAGACTGTTTAAAAAGTGAAACTGCCAGAAGCAAGAAAACTCTCAGTTTTAAGGAACAGTGAACTATGCCATAAATATTGGGATCTCTCGAACAACAAGGAAGGAGGAGAAATACTTTTCTGGTCACAAAGAGCTACTGAAAACCTAAGAATCAAGACAGAGCTAGGGTGATAAGCTGTTTTACCTAATCCCATATGACAAAAATAATCTGATTTTGCCTCCCCCCACACACACACTATTAAGCAGATGTGTCCCGATTCAGGACCTACAGAATTAAATCCATCAAAATACTACCGCCTCAGAAATATATTAGTTCATAATATGTCCAGGCTGGGGAAATTAGTCATCAGGTTAAATGGGGCTAACTGTGAGTATTTATCACAGGCCTTGTTGCATGTTAAGTAATATTAGTAGCATCAATTAGGGTATTTTTAAACAGTGTAAGATGTTGCTCACTTCAGAGACTCAAGACATCTATGTATCCTATAGAGAAAAATGCACACGTATGTAGGCCCACAAGAGTTACTGAGAGATATCAGGTTAAAAAGCATCAGCCACTCTAACAACTGTCACTTGGACATTCCTCTTCTGGAGCTCTGAAATACCCTTCCCATCTACAGCAACAGATATGTGGCCAAGCGTTTGCCACGGAGCAGGCACCCACCCAAACGCTTCTTAGGAGCCATCCAAGTCATCCAAGCTTACGGAGGAAGGCGAATGATAGCTCAGAATCTAAAAGCATCTATAAGTCAAAACTGATTTAGCTGAACCAAAGGCAACCTGTCCGCTGCCTCCATGCTCAAACGTGGAAGCGCTGATTCAAGTTAAGCGAGCAGACGCATTTAATTAACTTGCGATTCTTACGAAAATTGAAAAATGCTCAATTTTACACCCAATAATACAGCTATGAATAACAGTGATGAGAGCTCCCAGCTCCAATTACTTATTTTTCCATCATAATAATCAATTCTAAGCCACATTTAGGTGGGGAAATGACCACATAATGTAGGGCTAAGTTAAAGACAACATAAGAGTGCTCTGCACAGTGAAAGTCATAACTCCATAAAATCATATCCAAGAATCAAAACTTGCATAAACTAAAATGACAGAAATGTTCCTATATATAATTTTGGTTTATATTTCAAGATTCTCATGCAGAATTTATAAGCAGATTTGAGACTTGTGTACCAACATGACCTCACCTGCATAAATATTTATTCAAATATTTAGGCATTTTACAGAGGATTCTGGATTAGAAATTAAATACTACTACTATAAAAGGAAAGCCATCACTAATCCCAGGAATTTCTTTTTAAAGACTGCAAAGTCTCAAAGACTTCAACTTACAAATATAATAGTCATCAACATTCAAAGCTCTCATGTGATTTATTCATACCTTTTTTTTTTTTTAATCTAAAGTCATTAATTTTTAATGGCCTCAACTCTAAAGCATGAAGGGTTAATTTTCAATCACTAAGCTTGCTTAACTACTTCAGTACAAGAGAAATAGGTTTTGACTTCACACATTCTTACGACTTTAAGGAAAAATAAATGCTGTCTTCTTTCTCTTAACATGTTGCATTAACGCTCAAAAATGGGAAAACATTAAACTACACCAAAATAAAAACATTAATTCGTTGTTAGCTCAAACCCAGCAGAAGGCAAATGGTTCCTTTCAACTCCCAACTACCATTATTTAAATGGAATAGGTTTCCCCAGCCCAGTATCTGAAGGTATGTTCATCAGAGAATGAGCTATTAACAATAAAGTTTAAGTTATTAATTTCTGAAAGCATTAAAATAATCAGGGCAACTTGTTAACAGCTATGAAAAGAAACATCTGTTTCTGAAAATCAAAACACATGTGCCATTACTAGGTAGTTTTCCAAAGGTATGATTTATAGGTTATCAGCAGAGATTAGCTCACATATATGTTTGATAAAGTTTCTTTATACTTAAGTAAATATTTCACCAAGAACGCAGTCACCCCTTGCTCCCTAACCCATAAGACTATGCACAGGGCCAGGGGCTCCCTCCCAGGCCTCACTTTGCTGTGACTCGTTCGGCACGGAAACGGCGGCGTGCAGTTCACCCCAAGCAATCGGCGAGGAGTTAGTCTTGCTCTCAAATCTTTGTACTTCAAACATGCAGCCTACTCATGCAAACACGGCTGGCCCAGGGCTGCTGGCTCCAGCCTTCACGTTTCCATAGTCTCCGACAACACTAGTCAGGACTCTCACCATCATCTCCTGACTTTTTTTTTTTTGGTCTTTATAAGTTACTTAGTAACCAGAGACGTCTGCCAATAGTTGAGGCTGCCAATTTCAAGGTCCTGTGGCACACACAGCATTACACCATCCAGTGTACGGTTAAAAACTAGCTATTTGCACAGAGAATGCCTGCCTCCCATACTTGCTTCTCAGTCCAATACTTCTCAAAATTATCAAACCAATGACATGCAATGTAGCCATAGCTATAAAATTGCCGACATTAGGTGAGCTACTTGTGTTAAAACAAATACTAAGTTCTCAGTTAAACTGACTTCTTAATCATTAAATACTGGATCAAAAGACTCTTTGGTAAATGTGAAGTAAAACAGTGCAAACATTCTGATTAAGTACCCTTTTATTTTGACTGCTCAGCTTCCAAACTCCTGATTCGTTATTTTACGATTTAACTAGTTGTCTACTTCTCAGCCTTCCAGGCTAGAGGGCCCTAAGATTTTGAAATAAAGGAGGAAAAATAAACAAACAAAGCATGTAAGCCTTATAAAGAAGCTAATGAGAGAACAGATTATGGCTTTTTTGGCTTGCTTATTGATTTTAATGCATAGATCACCTTTAAGACTCTTGTCCAAAGTAATTCAGCGAAATAACAGGTAGAAACTTATTTGAGTCCCCCTTTCTTCTCACATCTATTTCTTTGCCCTCTACCTGCAGTTCTCATTTTTATTGTTGCAATTCAGTCTTCCAGAAACAGTAAAATCAACTTTTTGCTAAAAGGGAGCTTGTACCATGTATCACATTTCATCTTTAAAATATTAGTCCTTTAAGCCACTAATTACAGAAGCACATCAGTTTCTTAGCTGTACTATAGGGCACTTATTTTTTTTTTTGTCTTTTTCTCAAGTCAGCCACAAAATTTAAGTAAATGGTTACCAAACTAATCAGGCTAAAAATTAATATGGAAGAAAAAAAAAAAAAATCACATAACAAAAATAGGATTTATGCAAAATGCTGGCAATAAGCAAACAAGCAGAAGACCCCATAAATTAGCACTACACAGTAATTCATATTACTTGAATCATGCATCACTATCCTTGCACTACAGCCTGATGCACAGGAAGTTATTAATGGAGACACATTCCGTTGTATAGAGCAGGAAAGAATTAATCTTGCAGCTCATTTTTTTCCCCATACAGATAGTGCCACGAAACAGATTTTTCTCATACAACAGTTTGCTCCACATGCAAACTCCACAGATTTGCAGCTCTTTTTTTTCTTAAATACACAAAAAGAAAATTAACAGACCGGTGGGAAAATTAAATCTTTGCAAAGGCTTTGCTATTTATGTAGACAAAGGGTTTCTTAAAAAGATACCCAAAAGGACTCTTTAAATGTAGACTCAGTATTTAGTATTATGTATTTTGGATTAAATAAGAGCATTCATTTCTGCTGTTCCCTTACCCTCCCCTCTTTTCTAT
The DNA here is from genome assembly GCA_013398735.1 of Nothocercus julius. Lineage (NCBI taxonomy): Eukaryota > Metazoa > Chordata > Aves > Tinamiformes > Tinamidae > Nothocercus > Nothocercus julius. The sequence continues at coordinate 2,317,332 of VZSV01000051.1, forward strand.
TCAAGACAGCAAAACCTGCCTACATTAAACATACTATTTCACAATTTTTTTGCTGTATGCATAGCATGCAGTTCATGTTCTCCTAACTATTTTTAGATAAAACCTAAAATGAGAAACCAGTTATGCCCCTAATGATTAGACATCTACTTTTTAGGAGGAGTAAAGGCCACTACGAACATCTGAGGCTTTCATGTGAAAGATAATAAAGAGACACTAGACTTTTTAAGTGCTCACTTCAGTAAGGTTTGGAGAGAGATCTGCTAAGCATTTCAAAATGACGGTCTTTTATATAAAAGCCTCACATGTCGCCACTGAATCAATTAGAACAAGCTCTCTGAGGAATCAGAATACAAAAGATAACTATGCTTTCCACAGAGCTAACATTACCATCCTAAAGTACCACACAGATGCAAGTCTAAGCTCAAAAAATCTCAAGACTACACCCATTCCTCCAAAAATAGATATATCTCTTTCTTGTCATTTAGTTGTTCTGTTAGCTTTGCATTATTCCATATGATACAAAAATTAAGAAATAAGATCCCTTTTTATATAATAAATGTTTATGTAATACTTGTAGCTGTAACCACCTCAGAACACTTCTATCTGTAACCATCTCATGCTTAAAAAACATGACACATGCTCTCGCAAACTTGTTTTGGCTGATCAGTTCAGACACGGAAAACTGTCCGTTTAAATAAAGAGGGAAAAAGGCACAAAACAAAATGCAAGCACCTTTCATCCCTATCCCAAATATTCGGGAAACAGAAGAAGCAGATTTACCAAACACACAACTCGGAGGTAGCACTTCTGCAAGTGAAGATATGCATCAGGTTGCAATATATACGTATTTCTACCCCTATTCCTCGAAGGCCCTGGATTTGGGAGCTGCCACAACATGCCAGTGGGAGTTGGCACAGCTATGCCCCAACTGTCAACAGATGGAAAAAAAAAGAATAGGATTCAACCACAAGCAGAAACTTTTAAGCAGTTGCCCCTTCTCAACATCTGAAGTGTTTCTATCATTTTAAAGGGAGTAAAGCACTAGTTACTGCAAAACAGCAGATTGTAGATGACTGTCCTTACAGGGAGGCTTTTTGGTATGTGCCTACAGCCTGAAGTCTTCAGGCATCAGATTTAGAGGGGTAGTAACCGCTCCCTTGTGCTTCGCAAGCACCCCGACACAGTTGACACTTTTCTAGGAGGACACTTAGATTACAAAAGCAGACGGAGAAACTCCAAACTCCCCTGCTATAAAAAGCCCCCCACGGCCTTATCCTTCCTTAAGGAACACTTATTTGCATGAAAAATTTCAACATTTCTCTCCAACTTCCATGATCCCAGCAAAACACTCCTAATGTCATCTTATACTTGGCATAACGCATGTTATAGTCAGCATGTCATACAAGGACCCCCATCGGCTGCATTTCTTTTCCACAGTCATAAAATGTTCTTTGTGCTACAGAACAAGCTAAATGGCAGCACCACAATCCTAAATGAAGAAGAACCTACAGTTTCAGCCTATATCACCTGAAATGAATGATGTATCCCATCCAGCTGTAAAACAAGTAACAGAGAAACCACCCTATTTAGAAAGTTGGAGGTTAAACACCACAAAGTTTCTCAATGACAGCTTTTCCCTGCTTTCCGCTAGGGAAGGGGTAGATAGGACAGCGCAACCACAATTCCTTAAAAAAAATACATGCAGTTTGTATGTAACTCATCAGCAGTGACTTGTTGGTCTTCACAGGAGAGTGAACAACTGATGGGACACATTTTACGCAGGGCAGTTTAACACACACAGTTCAGATGAGAAACCTCTGAGCCCCATGGACAGGCACAGCCCCTGCCTGCAGGGGGAAGGCTACAGCCCTCTGCCAAAAATCAGATCACACCACGCTTCCCTGCAACAAAAGACGACTCCAGGCAGCTTGAGCTTGCCATCATTATTCCCTGCATGTCAGACCCACCTCCAAGGGCTTTTACTTCAATTAAGCCTTTCCTACTGCAAAGGGCAGGGGGGGTATAAGCTCATTTAGACCAAAGCTGGTGACGGTAGGGAAGGAGAAAGGGAATGGAGGCATCTCCTTACTCAGGAGCTCTCCCTCCATCCTTGAAGAGGGAGCAGCTCCACAGTGACCTCCATGTGGACATGAGTGCTCCTTGCCCTCCCCGTGCCAGCCCTGTGTCCCCACTCGCCTCTCCGCCGTGCCCGTCGAATATGCCAAAGATGGAGGGGTGCGTCTTGTTCACCAGGTCGGTGATGACTTCGAAGCGGTCCTCCATGTGGTCCCGCCGGCCCTGGATGGAGTAGACGGCCACGTTGTGGCTCTTGAACTCCCATGTCTTGGAGAACTCGGCATCCAGCACGTCCAGCCCACCCAGGCGCTCATTCTGCATGATCTCCGCCACTTTGCCCTTCACCATTTTCACCGCGTCCCTGCTCGACTTCACGATGGTCTTCACCTCGTCCGTGTGGAAGAAATAACTCCACAGGGCCAGGCTGATGCAGAGCAAGAAGAGGGTCTCGGGTCGCAGCAAGAAGTAGCGCATGATCCGACCCAGCAGAGACAGCAAAGTCATGGTATCCTCTATCATTTATCACCGCGGGCGGGGGTCCCCCCCGCAGCGCGTCGCCG
>VZSV01000051.1:2320321-2350931 GCA_013398735.1 Nothocercus julius
CCCCGCGCGGCGGCCGCCGCCGTGGAGCGGCCGCGCGGGAGGAGCGGGGCACGCTGGGGAATGTAGTCCTGGCCGCCTGCCGAACCTAGTCAGTAGCCCCCGCTTGCATTTGGGGTCTCTCAGGTGAAGGACAGACCCCCATTTGCACCGGGGATTTGGGAAAGGCGCTAACAGCCCTGGCGGAGGAGGGTGGTAGCTCATGTGCTACCTGTTCGACTGTGCTTGCAAGCCCTGTCAGGGAAGATGAGAGGGGGACAAATAGTCACTGCAATTACACCGTCAAAGCATTTTGCAGCTAGGAACCTTGTAACTGCATCTCTGTAAGACTTTCATGTCAGACTGGGTCCCCGATTTTCCAAAACAGCATTTCTGGAAAAACTTTTCAGTTTAAAAGAAGCCCCAGTGTAGTTCCATTTAAAATACATCTTAATACAGCTGGGATCCTTGCATTACAACACAAATCCCCCAACATGGTCAATTTATTTTGGGGTATACGCCCTTGCAGAGCTAATTTCTTCTCCCTCGCTTTTTGCTGTATTTGCTGCCGCAACTCCCTGTTGAGCTGTTTATTTTACTAGCTGGAAACTGGCTGTGGCCACTAAGCAAAACGTGTCCTGTAATGACTGTGTTTGTTTTTAATGACAACTACATTATCGCTTCTGTTAATTCTATTTAATGCTATGTTTAATGAAAGATAAAATATATTTTAAAATGTGGAGAATACTGCTCACTACAGCCAGCTAGTTCATTATATATTTAAGCGTCATGGTATTGAAATATAAAATGTGGATGTACTCTGAGAGGCCAGTGACTTGTATTAAAGTTGTGTTTCTATTAGTTCAGATTATGGGATAGCTGAGTAAAATAAAATGGTTAATTCCAGACAGCACTAGAATCCCTCTTCCAACCTCGCGTGCGCATCTCATGGTGGTTGGTTCCGTTGGTGAGGACTGGTGTCTCTCCAGCGTCTAAAAACTTTACTCAGAGGTGCAGAATCCTCTCTGTGCCCAATGTCTGCAGAAGCTGACGCTCAGCACCACTCTGGGGCAGCCCATTAGCAGGAAAATTGTTGTTGCCCATCTTCTAAAGCATTGTACGTATTTTAAATTGCTAGAGAGTTTGAGCCGGATCCAAAAGCATCTTAGCTGTGAAAGTATGACCTGAAACACTCTGCAGCTGCAGAGTGCTTAAAGCTTTAATTTCTGGATGGGAGGCAGATGAAACCAGAAAACTAAGTCTCAGTTTGCTAAACTGATACGATAGGGTAGCAATTGACAGGGCAACAGAGACATCTCCAAGTAATCCACTTAATTATCTTGGAGAATTTTCTGTCAGTCAGCCCTCAAAGTGCAACCGTCCCCCCATTAAATGCCAATAATGCCAAGCTAAGCAATTTGCTAAGCTAAGCTAAGTACAAGTTTCTCAGGAAAAAAAAACGAACGAAAAGCACTCACTAAGTCAGCTTCCCAAATGAACTTGATGCCACCCCACGTAGTGACTTGTAGAAAAACATTTCTTGCTCAACAGCTCCTCCTAGTGCTGCCTGTATCTGGAAGACACCGAGGCTGAGTTTGCTCTCGTGCATGGCTATAGAAGAAAACCACCTGCGAATCCAAGCAAGCAGAAAAGCAACAATCCAACTTTCAGGCCTAAGTATTTTCATAGTAAGCAAAATTAATACTGAATAATATTTTGGAAAAAAAAATCCTTGCTAATTTTCAAAGAGTTAACATTATAACTTATGGTTTACAAAATAAAAACAGTGTAAATAATAATAATAATTTTTAAAAATTGATTTCATTTGCTTTATATGCAAACTGAATTTACTATTACTTTACCTTTGGGATGAATAGCGTGGATATGATTCTGAGCAATTTTTCAATCCTACTAGATAACTACACAAACATTCAGGGTTCAGTTTGATGGAAATTTGCTTGTACAAATCCTACCAAAATCTCTAAAATTTCTACCTTATAAAATTCTCTAGAAGACTTGGAGTGAGCTTCTCATTAATTACTGTATTGGGCTGCCTATTTGAAAAGTCTTGCCAGGCTATTTAGATTCAAACAGTGTTACTAGCACAAATCAGAACTGCTCACTAATGTAGCTGAGTGCAGGTTTGTTCTTTCATTGTAGGACAAAATACCGAAACTTATATTAAAACAACCAAGTAAGAAGCCTGCAGGGTCATCTCCTTTTCTTCTGTCAATGTGCAGAATTGTAACAGAAAAACTAGCACCTATTGTAACTACAAAATCATTTTTGTTTTGTTTTTATCTCTGTCAGAAATAAAATAATAATTCAGTAAAATATCTCTTGCTTTTCTTTTGGGATGTTTTAAAGAAATAAATCTTGGTAATGGGCAAATGAAGCTTTAGTTCTCTTGTCAACAATTTTTATCCTTTCTTTCAAACACAGTTAATACAAACAGCACTTTATAATATTGTTTGCAAAAATATTTGTATTTTTATGTTGCAGCAAATGCTAAGCATTGCAGGTAGATTCTCCTTTCTCTCTGCTAAACCCAAGAGGTCTCTTAGTATATGAATTTTGCTCATTTTGCATCTCCCTTGAAGAGGAATATTTGCAGATGTGGAATGAAAATAGCAATTTTTCTCACAAACTGATTTTTTTGGTCCTTCCTACTATCCATGATTCTCAATTCCCACTCCACATGATAGCACACTTTGGCATGTAAAGTCATTACATTGAAAAATTACATGTAAAGTCATTGGCATGTAAAGTTCATTTATTTCGTGGCAACATAAAGTGACTTTAAAGTCAAAAAGAATGAGGGTCACAAGATGCAGGGAGATTTCTGAAAGAAAAAAAAAAAAAGTGCTGCTTCTACAGCAGCTTTTATTTAAACATAAGACTCTGTTATGGTTTAGCTCTATCTATTGGAGCAAATACAAGGAAGAAGAAGAGACTGAGAGATAAAATCATAGAAAAGTGGAAGAACGTAAGCACGGAAAATAAATCTTTTTACCTCCCCTTGAGATATTGATGCTGAACATCTTACTGGTTTAAGCCAGGTTTGATTCAGATGCTACGGAGCAGATCTAGGCCTGATACAACTACATAGCTAGAGCACTACTGTGCTGTAACTCTGAACTAGCTAGGTTGGCTATAGGAACTGTTAAAATTTAAAACATACATAATTTAGGAAGTGACACTTGCTACCAAATTGTCCTGTGATACACATGATCAAGAAAAGATGCCAATAATCATTTCTGGAAAAGTTTAACCAGGGATGTTATTTCAGAATCAAATTCTGAGGTCTATCAACTTATAGAACCTTAAATTGATAGAACTCAAGTATACCAAGAACAATTTGGCTTTTATATATGAAGATAAAGCAGTCTTGTATTACTGAGATCACATGCTGATGTAGAGACAATCTACAATTGACCTAAAAGAGTGGGATGGAAAGAAGCTGGTAAGAATACAGTGTGATTCTAGTAGTTACATAGTCCTCAGGTGATCCCCATACTTAAAAGGTTCTTACAGGAAACTACAGTACTGATGGTGCCAGTGGGATGGAAAGTCAAAGGTGAAATCTGTTCCTACTGAAGGCAGTGGGAGTCCTGCCTTGGATCTTGGCAGGAGCAAAATTTTCGCTCCGAGTCCACCTCTCAGGGACATGACACATGCTTGGAGAATCTCACTGATTTACCCCTGGGTTTCTCAAGTTCGGCTCTCGGTACAACAATTAATCAAAATACAGATTTTCCCTGTCAGTTTCCACATATAAATTCACTGAGAACTGGAGCGTGACTGAAATATCGCCAGAAAGGCTCAGCAGATAAACTGAAGATGATCCTGACTTCCAAAGCTGAAGTATTCTTTCACTTAAATTATATTTCATTTAAATGATGCAGCATAACTTTGCATCACTACTCAGGGAAGCTCTATTTGGAAATGTTTGGACAGTTATTTGCTGGTGGATTAATGCATCACAAATTTACCACTTACACAAAGAACTCTGAAATATGTATGCAAAATACAAATGGAAACTAACTCATTTAGAACCATTTTGAATTAACTACGACCTGGCAGCACTCTTATTAAATCTCTCTCAGATTTGAACACAAATTGATAAAAATCAGTAACAAAGAAATCTTAATTTTCTTCTTCATTAATTTTTACTTGGTTTAGCAGATGTTTCTTGCATTATGTTGTAGAAGATTTCATTTGCATTCAGCAGAAGACTACAGATTTGATTTATACATTTTAATTCCTTGCGTTTTTACTTCTTTCAGAAACATCTGCATGCAAAACATTAGGGGCTGTATTCAGGACTAAATCCTTAGGTTGTCCAAGCTAGGTTTATACCAAAACCGAGATGAGACAGAAACTGAGGAAAGAAACTATGGAACACCTGTGTTCACGTCCAGTGCTTGAAATTCAGGCGGATTTGTGAAACAGGTCTGTCAATAAAGAAACTTGAAGCGTTCATACTTGTGGGGCTGAAATGTGCTCTGTGTTTTATATATAGCCAGGAAGGAAAAGACTCGCACTGTCTCCAAAGAAGCCCAAAGACTGAAGAGGCCTTTCTGATATCCCCTGGATACAGCCTGCACACAAGAAAAGGTTGGTTTTGAAAGACCTGGATGCAGCAAGAAATGTGATAATACCAAACACAACTCCCACTGAAGGATACTTTGAGTGTTATCTATTCTACTTGTGCGTCTTCAGTCACAAATATGTTTCTTTTTGTTTGTTCTCTGTCTAGTGAGATACGAACTGCACGGGGTTCGTACTAAAATAGCTCCAACGGCTTGGTACCATGAGCTGTCAGAACTGCCTCTCCTTCTTGCCCACTTTGTGAAATACACACACTACAGCACCATCTGCTTCACCACGAAGCAGATTTGCAGCACAGAAGCCGTACTTTAATGGGAAAAATCATCTGGGTACAAGAGAATTTTATGACTTCGTTTTAATTTTCTTTTATAGCTACTTTTTTTTTTCTCTAATTCCCACATCAATCCTAAGTCTCCCGAGGCACCAGACTGTGAAGCTGATGCCAGATGGGGGAATGAGTTTTAAACAGCTGCGGGCTTCCCTACTGCTGCTTCCAGCTACCGAGGATTCATTTCTGCACATACATATGGGAAAAACTGGGGATACCAAGACAACGCTAAATTCAGTTTTCTCCTCTCAAGGCTCCACTGCTTTCTCACAGCATTCTCATTGCTCACAAAATTGGCCACAGTCACAGGACATGTTTAGTGAGCAAAGAATAAAGGGCAGCTGCCTTGAGCAGATGAAAAAGATGCAAACAAAGGATGAGCGAGAGCGCAGTAAGAGTGGAATGCGCTTACATGGATCCCGCTGCGGGAGGTGCTTCATCACACGTTATGAACTGCTTTATTTAGAGCTAATGACTTCTCCAAACCCACTGTTCTCCGCTGAGCTTCCATCTTAATGGAAAGTTAGAGGACCTGCTCTGTCGAGTGACTGAAATAATTTTAAATAATTATATAAAAAAAGAAACCCTGCCTGCTGTGTTGTGCTTCCATTGTGAACTATTTTACCTTTCTCTTTTCTCTGCTACTATCATTCTTGATTGGTCCACTTAATTAGTCTTCTCCAGAATAACCAGTAGACTTTGTAGGTGAAAAGAAAAAAAACCCTCAACTTTATTTAATATGGGAGTTCAGAACATTTAGCCAGTAGCGGGATCATGAGTTTATACTGCCAGCCACTCCTACAGGAGCTCTGTCTCTCAGCTGCCCGTGCAGTGCCCAATCCATTAGCAACGCTACACAAATAACAAAGAGGGATTTGCATTTTCCAGAGCTTAAAGAATCACTAGTTGTTTCCTATAAAAATACAGAAAGCAACAGCCAGACCCACTCAGCCCCCTGGATCCTGCCTCTTCTGACTGTCACCCGAGCGTGCAGGACTCGGGCTTACAGAAGCAGCAGTGAGACCTCCGCACGGAGGGGACTGCGCCCTTGCTTTGATCTCCATATCCACTGCCCTGAGCAGCTTCCAAGAGCCGAGCACAACGAGGCTGCAGCCGCCTCCAAGACGCCAGCGCTCCGGGGTCACCCGGGCACTCAGGGGACACCTAATTCACGTCGCTGCTGTCAAGCCCGAGGCCGTGGGACTGCCTACGCGTGTTGTACATCTGGCTCGTCACCGTCAGCAGCGCCTGTCGTTGCTTCCAGTCCCTGCTGCCTCCACAGGCAAAGGGTGGCCTGTCACCTTTGCCTCTTGCAGTGCTGAAGAGGCTCTGCTCCGTGCGAGCGCACGGCAGACGCACCAAGGGTGCAAACAAATTACGTTTGCTGCTGCCATGTAGGAGTTAAAAGGAAACCCATACAGCAAAAGGCAGGCGATGCTGGAGGACAACACAGATCTTCACATTCTCCCTGTGTCCCAAGCGTTTTCTGTGGGAGGAGAGGATGAGTTCGCTCCCTTCCTGAAGGGAAGTCCCTATTCCTGCTGCAGTTCTTGCAGCAGTGCAAGCACTGGACGGGGGAACAGGAGAGGCAGGGGCTGTTGTGGCTCCGAGTTGCTCAGAGAAAGGGGACAGCCTGTGCAACAGAAGAGAGAGACCAAAGGAAAAGCAGCCCCTCAACCACACACTCGTTCACAACGTTTCTAGTCTCACTTTTAAGTATAAGAAATGTACCTCAGGGCAAGCAGATGGACTCAGCAGAAATGCCTCACTGTTGGAATCAATCCAGTTTCTTGTGTGCTGAGGTTTCCCCTTCTGCTCCTTGCTGCAATGGAAAAAAAAAAATGTGTTCAAGAAATAACTTTGCAGCTTGGCTAGGCATGAACAAGAGCATTTTCTATGTTTCAAATACATGATTTGCTACGGTTTTGGAAACCAAATGGAAAAAAAATGGAAAAAATGGAAATGGAGAGGCTCATCCTCTTACATGAGAGTCTCCGGGCTACCAGTCAAAATCTGAGGTCTACTAGTTATGTTCTCAACCAGGAGCTATAAAAATTAATTCATGAATTGAAATATGCGATAACAGAAAACCAAAATATAGCATAAATGCACAGAATCTGTGGGCTGTGTGCATATTTATCAAAAGTTCTCTACCCAGAACTGCAGTAATAAGTCTGCATTCAGCATTCTCAAGAAAATCTGTATGACTGAGACATACAGAGAAGTCTTTGAGAAATACAAAAAAAAAAGTTTGCGATGTCATGTTGACAAACATCAAGACAGGTGTAACAATACAAGAATGCGAGTCAGACAGACTCCCTCTTAAAGAAGTGGAAATTTTTCACTTTAAAGAAGTAAATACACTTTAAACTTGGGCTGAACTAGATTGGGGTGAAGCAATATGCACTTGAAACTGCACTTGCCATTTTCTAAACCTGCTCAATTACTCACTTAAGGTCTCTAAGCTCCCTTACTCTTTATTCCTCTGCAATATCAAGAGACATTTAATGAAGTCTTCTGTCTTAAAAACAGTCTCTCCAAATAGCTGAGCTCTGCTGAAGAATCTAAATTTAAAGGCTTTTTTATTATGACTCTGCTCTGGAAGGGCATTTATTTAAGCACATAAATAGTCTCACTGACCTTCAGCCTGTGTTCTACTACATATGGCTGCCCCAAATTTATTTTAAGAACATACTAAACTGCTCAAATCAATGGGACTGCTTGTAAGTCTAAATACCTATAGCTCTCTGGTATTGGTTTCAAAGCTGAGGATCGCCAGGTTATCTATCATTGTAGCACAGTGCAAAGATAAGAAAATGGAAAAAAAACCCACAATGTAAGAATAAGCACAATGTGCTGTACCATTAGGGCAAACACAGATAAATTATTTTAGAAGACTTAAAGAAGCCTAATAGATCTGTCTGTACATCCTGTATTGCTATTAAATACTACTTCCTGGTAGAGAGTTTAGAAAGTTTTCTTTTTAACTTATTTAACTTAGATACTTAATAATGTAAGAGCTGTGTGTTTAAAAGTAAAAACAGCATAATTTTACTGGGTTGCTGCTGAACTGTATGTCATTGCACTTAATTCTCTTCATATATGAAAAAGGTTGTGCAAGCAACAAAGCATAAAGGGGCAGCTAGTTTACTTTTCCTCAGTGGCCAAATCAGTATAAGAGGCTGCCACTGTGATGCTGCAATTCTGCACCTTCCTATTGTCCCCTCCAACACTGAGGAGATATTTAGGAGATAGGAGATAGAAACTGTCTGAAAATTTTCTTTTATTCCCTGTTCAGAAATATTTCAAGGGCTTTTAACAATATCAACATTGCTATAAATATCTGTTTAATGAATCACTGATGTTTGTCTTAGAGTTTCATAAAAAATAAAAAAAACCTCTTTTTTTATTTGAAGTTTTGAAAATTACAGAATCCACTTTTTGTTGTTGGTAGTAGTGGTGAAAAGCTATTGACCTGGCGAGCTTTTAAATTAGATTCATTTGAAAGAAGACCAAAAGATTCCACCCTGAATATATTTAGCTGAACTGTCACATATGCATCTGACAACTAGAAGCAGAATCCGATCTCTTCCATGAAATGCAGATTTCTTAATGACTCGTGGAGACACACACTGGTATCGTTTAACAGCCTCTAAATCTCTGCCAACATTGCCATTCTGTTAGAATCAGGGACAGAATCTGAGTTAAGATGGATATTTTATGTCCTGGAGCTCCTCCTTTCTCTAGGCATTTAAACCGAAGAGCTTATGGATAAATATTCTTCATACATCAGCATAATTACTGATATCTAGACAGGCAGGAGGTCAGTAACTATTACATTCTGATTAGCAAACATTTAGGTTTAAGCAGGGATTACAAATTCTGGATCACCTTGCCCTTTGTATTCAAAGCTTGCTTTTTCTCTAACCCTGAAACAATATTTTACAGAAGTTCTCTAGGGTTGCACCTGGAATTACAAAAATAGGGCTAAAAAGATTTAATTTATCTTTAAAAAAAGATCTGCTATGTCATTGAGATAGAAAAGCAAGCCAGGGATGAATTTCTGTTATAAAAATTTATGAAACGTGAAATGCGCTTTAATACTAAGTCTGTGAAGTCTTGAAACAATAGGTTTTCCTAGAGGGGCAGAGTCCTATTTTTATGGTGCTTTGATAGGTGGGAAGGTCATAAAGTGCTGTGTACGAGGGAAGAATTAAAAAGGTACTTGAACGTGGTTTGGAAATCCAGAAAGATTCAAAAGCTACACTGGGTATTAATTCCTGCTGGGACATATTTCTGTTTAGTTACACTGCAAAGGTTAATAGTAAATACAACCTTGCATCTGCAAATCTCCAGTTTCCTTTTCTTCTCAGATGGGACTTGCTACAGACCTAAGCTTATCTACCATCTGTAGATCCTGCCTGCATTTGCCAGTAAAAGCTGTTCTTCCCTTCTTGATTAAATTAGAATGTGAGCTCTTGTATGAAGTAGCAATACCTCATCCCTCCAGGGCTGAAAATATCCTTATTTAATATCAGATCAGAAGATGGGATAAAAGCCTTTTATAATTTTGAAATCAGTCTTTTTAAGCCAGTCACTACATTTATGTTATTAAACACAAATTTAGCTGTGTGTAAAAGGAGGTATTTTTACATCAACACTAAACTTGAAAATTTTACATTGACAAACAGGTATTAGTAAGAGAAGGATAGACAGAAAAAATGTTAAAAAATGACTTTCTGACTCAAAGACTCACAGCTTTTACAGCTTGTAACTATGAAGGGGCACCCAGGGAGCAAAGGCAGACCTGTCTTAGGCAAGAAGCAACCAAGCGTAATTTGAAGGAGGATTAAATCAGAGCGAACCAGAACACGAAAGCATCCACCTAGGAGTGCTGAATGGAGGTCTGCACTGCGTGTCTGGAAGCTCTGACTTCAAATTTCCTTGCTGACCCACTCATGAATTCCTTACAAGAGTGTAAAATAGTTTCCTAAGCATAACACTAACCTGAGCAAATGCACACAAAGCAGTATTTTATACAGTTATTGTTAAAGCTGACAAGTAAAAATTGTCTAATATCCCCATTAACATTATTGTACCTGTAGTACAATATATTCTATTCTGTCACTTGCGTGCATGCATGTGAGCACGGTGTGCAAGTGCAGGCACACAGGCTGCTTCAGCATTGCAAAGTATGTTTTTGCAATTGTAAGATAGCGAAATATCTAGTTTCCTTTCCCCTCACATATTTCTAGAATAGTTTTAATTCTCCTTTAGATTTTTTTTTTTTTTTTTGGCTAGCTGTGATTTGGCAATAACACTGAAAATAAATTCATAATTTCTTACACCAAAGTCCTAAAGAAACTAGGACATGTAAAAAACAAAAAGAGTCTAAATAAAGAAATTCATATACAGGAAAATGTCTGAACCTCTGTCAAAATAATATGAATAAAGAAGCAACATCACAGATCATTTTGGCATAGAAATGCAGACTTGTTTTCTCATTAAAAAAATGTAGAAAAAGAAAATTTTGCCTCAAATGCTCATTCAGTTAATCAATTTTGTGACTCAGTCATTACAATAATAAAATATACGGTGGAACTTCTTTGTTTGAGTCTACTAGTAAGTATGGATGGTCAGAGCTCACTAAAATGAAAGCTACGGGAAAGTTTCAAACTCACATGTCCTGCACAACAGTAAACCTGTCCCACAAACAAGCAGACTATAAGGACTTAGGATGAATTTGAGGCTTCTAGTTTTACTTAGCTACTAATACAGAAAAACATGAGAAAGAAAGAAATTAATGTAAACAGACACTATTTCTGAGTATTTGGAATATCTGTAGAAAATTTACATATTGTTCATAGATTTTAAGATTTTATATATATAAAAAAAAAAGCTTCTAGCTCTCTGGCTAGGGTAATTAAGTTTGAACATAAATCACTGAATTCTGTGCAGTTTCCAGGCCAATTCTCTCATACATGAAAGTCTTCTCTATCAGCTAGGCCATTAATTTCAGTCCAGGAATAAACAATTTCCCTTCATCCTAGTGAGACCTGAAAACAACACTATTCACCTTCATGAACTGCAGTAGAAAGTAAATTTGAGAAAGAATTCTGGGCAAAGAAGAATACTCTTTCCTTGTGGCCATCTATCTAACTTCAATGAGGCAATATGAATGTCTTAAAGAAAACACTATTTTATCTGCACATTTCATTTCTAAAGAGCAGGATTAATTCTGCCATTAAGCCACTTCTGCTTGGTCTAGCTGCCCATGCTGAGTCGTGTTGCTTATGCTGACGGGCAACAGCAAATGTGATTTGTTTGCACCCTTGGTGCGTCTGCCGTGCGCTCGCACGGAGCAGAGCCTCTTCAGCACTGCAAGAGGCAAAGGTGACAGGCCACCCTTTGCCTGTGGAAGCAGCAGGGACTGGAAGCAACGACAGGCGCTGCTGACGGTGACGAGCCAGATGTACAACACGCGTAGGCAGTCCCACGGCCTTGGGCTTGACAGCAGCGACGTGAATTAGGTGTCCCCTGGGTGCCCGAGTGCCCCCGGAGCGCTGGCGTCTTGCAGGCGGCTGCAGCCTCGTTGTGCTCGGCTCTTGGAAGCTGCTCAGGGCAGCGGATATGGAGATCAAAGCAAGGGCGCAGTCCCCTCCGTGCAGAGATCCCGCTGCTGCTTCTGTAAGCCCGAGTCCTGTGCGCTCAGGTGACAGTCAGAAGAGGCAGGATCCAGGGGGCTGAGTGGGTCTGGCTGTTGCTTCCTGTATTTTTATAGGAAACAACTAGTGATTCTTTAAGCTCTGGAAAATGCAAATCCCTCTTTGTTATTTGCAGCATTACTAATGGGCCACTGTCAAGTAGATGACATCCTAAGATACTGCAAGTTTGGTTCATTTCTACCAGGCTTTCCTTGCTAACAGTGCATTTACTAGACCCTTTTATTTCCTTATCCCTATACCTCCCATTTTCATGATAGCGTTAGGATGTTCACTGCTGTAGTTCTAGCAGTCAGCAATTAACAAAGCAAATGATTTCCTGAGCCTTGGACTATCTTCTCTCCTTCTCTTACTGCAGATTAAATTTCTCCATATTCATTGAAAAACATCTTCTTTCATGTGAACAGAACCCAAGAGGCAGTTTGTTAGTTGGTGGAAGATGAACTTCTGGACAGCTTTCCATCATTATCTGTAACCTGCACAACTTCTTTTTTCCTTTCAGAAGTACATACAATATTGTTCCTACCCATAGTTTTAATTATTTAAAGCACCATGGATTAAAATGTAACTTTAAAAGTGTTATGATATAAGAAAATGCAGCATAAATAGATTTACAAACAGTTTTAATTTGATGACATTGATAAAGACATTCTTGAAATCGTTTTTGGATAAAGCATTTAGAGACTTACTGATATGATCTTCTGGAAAGGAAAAAATTATTCTTTGGATGAATTTTTGCCTATACTTTCCCCTTACATAGTTTCTTACAGTTTTTTTATACCATATATTAAAATCCAATAGGAGAATTTTACCAATTAGAATTTGAGTAAAAGAGATTAAGTACTCAAATCTACAGTCATTTCTACTCCAATACTGTGTACCACTTAACTACATAGCTCAAAGCTATCTGAAAATCTAAAGCCTATTAAAGTCATTTGGAAGTTAAGCATTAAGTATCTTTGCAAATTTTATTTGGTTCCTGTCCCTGCCAAATTATTCTTGTCCATGTTTGTAATAATGTAGTACATTGCTCTGAGGGGACCATTCACCCAAGCAAAATTTTGCACACAAAAACACAGCTCTGCGTAAGATTTGACAGGATAGGAAAGGAACCATGTTAAAACAGCAATAGTCTCCTGAAAAATTAAACAAGGTTAAGCTCAAAAATTGAGAAAAATACTAGCGAACTTTATTGCAGGAACAATACTTGTGCCTAGACAGAAGGGAAAAACAATCTTTAAAGTCACATTTAAACTACAGTTACTTCTTAAAGCTAGTAAAGAGAAGAATGTAATACTTTGCACTACTGTAATTCCCTTGAGACCCTTTGGTCACAGTCAGCATATAAACCAAATGTTCTCAAATTTGCCTTTTAAAGGGATTACTTACAAAAGGCAAAAGCCACGTTTTCCCCGTACTACTCTTAATTACCTGAAGAAGGTAGAAAATGTATGAATCAGATTAGTTTTTATTAGGTGGGAATTTTCCGTCCTCATAGCTAATTTAATTACTACTCAGCAGGTATGTGGTAACACTGAAAAGTTGCCAAAAAAAAAAAAAAGGAAAAAAAAGGAAAAAGAAAGAAAGAGGATGCCATGACCTGAAATGCTCTAAGGGTTGTTGAGGGCCTCAGGATGTTGCTAACTCCCTGGAATACTTGTCTTGTTACTCCATCAGAAATCAGACGTTGGCAGTCGTTCTGGGAAGTTACACCCCGTCAGAGTTTCATATAAGTAAGGATAATTTCTAGTTTAGAAAAAGTTGCATTTCCAGCATAACCTGGAGTAAGATGCAAGCTTAAATACCTCATCATGTCATTATTCACCATTTAGACTGTGTGTCGAATTGGGCACATGGTACCTATCACACGGTATCTACAGGCTAACTGTAGTCTAATGAAACTATCTCACCCCGTTTTTGAAAAAATAAAGCTTTTAACTTGAAGTTGTGCAAAAGTATCATCCCAAAATATGAGTTCCGGGAAAAGATGTCTCTTTTTAGCTGCATTAATTTTGTCATGAAGAGAAAAATTTCACAAGCGAGAACAAAGGTAGGCCTAAAATCCCTGGCTTTTGTGTTACCAACAGTTTACTATACTTACCTAAATGTTCCCATAATTTAGTCATACTGAGGTATAAAACACATCCAGATACACTCCTTGAATTTCCTTTCCCTGACCTCTATTAAAAGAAAGGATATTTATTTTAAAAAGGCTTCATAAAGACCTGGCTTATGCAACAGTTTACTATTCTTTGGTGAAAACTGCCCTCACCTTTGTGAGGTGAAACCTTAATTCTATATTAGGATCTTATACAAGATTGGCTTATTTCTACTTTTAATGCAAACACAAATTATAAATTTTTTTTTTGCGGCTTTGAGTGCTTTTCCTCTATTTCTTCGCTTAGGTGTTAATTCGGGAGCCCTTTTCATGGGCATTCCCCGGGACTACAAGCCCCATTAGCCTTTGCGGTGTCTTTTGCCAGCCGCTAGCGGCTCCGTGCCGCGGGGGCTGCTGGGACTTGTAGGCACCGCCCGCGCACGCGGCAATAGCCTCTGGGTCTGCGAAGCCTGGCGCGATCCTTGGGCCAGCGGCTCCAAGGAACCGGGGGAGTCGGGGGGATAGCCCTATGAGTTACCTGGTAGGGACGGGAGCTGCTGGCCGGCACTACAGCCCGGCTATGGAGACAAGGGGCAGCAGGAGAGACACACCGAAGCCAAGCATCGCTACAAGCAGGTTGAGAAAATGGCGAGGGGCAGGAAGGGAGCTCAAGGAAATGGCGGGAGGGGAGAGTGACAAAATGGCGGTGGACTGGGTCGGGGGGAGGTGGGAAGATGGTGTTGCAGTTGTGGCGAAGCTGAGGAGATGATCCAGGGTTATTTTTTTTCCCCCTCTTCTCGAGTTTATTTCGGGGCAATGGGCAGTTAATGACTGCAGCTTACCACTTTGCGAGGTAAGGATGAAGAGATCCTGCCTCACCCAGAGGAATGACATCCCTTGCTCCTCTGGGAACCAGCAAGACTATTTCACTGAGCAAGACCTTATGCTGAAACTGTGTCCAGATTTTGAGTTATTCTTTGTTGAATTATCCAGCCAAGTTTTTTTAAAAATCTTTCTTTCGGGTGGTAAGAGCTTTAGATAGACTTTAGACTGACAGTGACCTTAAAGAAGAGGTTGTGAGTGATAATTCATTATCCTTGCTTTGAAAAGGGCATCTGTTTTCGTAAGTACTTTTCTTGATATAGCAAGAGAGATTTTCTTTGGAGAGAGAAGTGAGCAAATTGCTGTCCTTTTGATGTCCATACACAGCAGCAGATGCTCCATAAGCGGAATGTGTTTTTACATACTCCAGTGTGCTGTTCCCTGTGGTGTCAGCATTAGATAAGGGCAGGTTTCATGCCAAAATGATCTTTCAAAAAAAGGGTCATCTGCTAAAAAAACTCTGTTTCTTCTTTTGCTGCTAGGATAGGTCACAAAGTCTCTGGAATTCCCTCAGTGCCTCTGGCAGGATGAGGCAGTTCAGCATCTTCCTGGAAGAGTGACAGAGTGTCAGTGGAGCATGTCCTGGCCGCAGCTGTTGCCACCCTGAGCCTATATACAGAAGCTGTCCGCACCATTCACACGTGGGAGATAACTGTATTTGTTGGCAGGAAACTGAAGTCTGCAGTTGCTGCTGTATTTCTCATCTCTCTAGGCTCTGCTGTTGCAGGAGAACATAGGCATCAGCTTCAGAGCCCTTAATTAAAGGTGAAATTTCAGTGAGGTACACTGTTGAAGTGTGTAAACATTTCAAAACATTATTCAAGTGGAGGTACCTGTAATTCTGATCTGAATGAGGAGAGAAGAGAGGAAAGCATTGTGCAGAAGAGAGTTAATGGAGAGTCCCCAGTTTCCATTCTGTGCCACTCTACTGTGGTGTCACTTTTAGTAGGGCATTTACTGTAATTTCCTGTATACCTGACAAATAGACTAATTAAGTACAATTTTCACATAATTGACAGTACAAGCAATCCTGTTGAGGATTTTTTGCTTTATGAAAAGTCATGTGTTGATAAATTATTCCATAGTATTTGACAGAACTGTGCTTGTCTCTCAAAAATATGACACTTCATGTGCTTATAATTTGCTCTATGCAGGCAAAAAACACAGTTAAAATAAAGAGCTATTGCTATTTCTCTACAAAAAGGCAAATTAAATTTCTTAGTGAAAGAGTCTTAACTTTTTTAGTCTGTTCTTCATATAACATATACTGAAAGTCAGCAAGGTAGCCAGTCTAACGTAAAATTCCACAATGATCATAGAAATTAGAGAACAATATTAGAAAAATCCTGCCAAAATGAACTGTGAGGCAGAGAAGACAAAATGAATGTTTTGTTGTCAACACAGTAGAAGCCACTCATCCCCAAAGCAGTCCAGAACTGAAATATCAGCCGTTTTCCAAATTAGGGTCTTGATTCTGTTATACTCTAGAATATAGCATGGCTGTACATTTGCTGTAAGCTCTCACTCTATCAGTATCAAGATATTTTTTCTATATTGAGTTTGTATGTTGCTTTCTGTCTTTCTGCACACAGCAAAGCTGGGGTTTTCTTTTCATTAGTGGTGGGGATAACTGGTTAATATATTGTGTGAAACTGTGAATAGCACTGTTGACAATCCGGCAAAACTATGATAAAGTCATAGAGAAGATTATACACTGATAGGTAAGGTTCAAAGATAAGTAAGACCCACATGAGTCATAGGGGAATCATGAGCATGGACACGAAGGACTGAGCACCTTTGTCTCAGGAGAAATCCCGGTGACTAATAGCCTCACACTGGGAATTCAGTTCTGCGCCTCAGTTATGGTTTCCTATCTGTATAACCCCATATTTTAAGCTCCTTTTCGGCAGCTTTTCCCTTTATATTTGCTTTGCATTTGAAACAACATTAAATTTTGCACAACTGCCAGCTTCAGCTTTGTTTGCTTATTTCCTTCTGCTGCCCCCTTTTTTTTTTTTTTTTAGTTAATTGATTTCAGATTCTTTTACAACCTCCCAGAAAGACTCAAAGTCTGTCATCTCTTCTAAGTGCAAAGAAGTTTCTCATTACCAGATGATGACCTTTTAGACATGCAGCTGTTGGTAAGCTCTGTGCAACTGCTCTCATTCTGTGTGTTAAAACTGATTTTACTCTTGTTGCCTTCTATAGCTGTTTGGCTTGAGACAAAAGGGTAGGATCTGACAGGAGTGGGCAGAACCTCCTACTCAACGCTGGGGACTGATGATGTTTCAGCCTGGCTCTCCCTCTCTGTTATTCCCTTTTGGTTGTGATATCCCCTGGTGAACCCTGCAAATCCAAGAGGCTGAAGAGTAAAAACACTTTTTTTCCCCAAAGTCTAACAATGAAATGAATGTGGAACAACAGGGAGGAGAAAGCATCTAAATGTGTGAGAGTCTCTTAGGACTGTGTTGCTTTAAGATGGAAATGGCTTGTAAAAATACGAGAACTCCCTTATGAACTTGGAAGAATGAAACCGAGCAGAAGTTTGCAAAGCAAAATGGCAGACATATGTGAACTATGCTCCTGAATGAAAAAGATTTCTAAATCATTTTCATTTGAAACATTTCATATGAATGAATCTCCTGTTACTTCATAAGCTGAAGTTTTGCACTGAGCGAGGATGCCATCTAAACTATAATATAATGTACTTGAATTAAAAGAAGGCCACTTTGCAGAATTTGTAGTCCTTTTTGTATATTTTAAAAACACTTAATTCTGTACAGTAAACAGTCTTCTCCAAATAAAAGATAGATGATCAATATATTTTAAATAAATTAGGAAACAATCAAAATAATAAATAATCCTACCACTCAAATTGAGTTAAATAGTAATTGTTGTCCTGATTTCCTTACAAGGAAAAAACAAAATTCAAATCAATATTGGGTATGAAAATGTATCTCCAGTGTTCTCCAGTAGAGTTATGTTTATGTATGCTTCTACTTCTGTTGTCTCTAAGGATACAGCTGAAAATATTGTCTTATGTGCTGAGATTTTAGGATCTTTATGAATTAAAAGATCAGACTAACAGACTAACTTTTTTGTTCCATCAGTACTAAATTTCTTGTTTTGTTTGTATCTCATCCCTCTCTTTGCCTCCTAGTACTGTTAGAGATAGGAGATGGTGGGAGAACAAGAAAGTGGTACAGTAGAAAGTGTGTCTGTCTTCATTTCAGTAGAAAAGAGAGAGGCAGGGGTTATATTAAGGAAGGAGGAGGGAGGTAGAGAAGGGGTCTATCTGGGAGTTGATAGAGTAAGAGGCTCTGTTATCTATAACTTACTACCTGTAGGTTTTTGTTGTGACTATAGGGATGGAATTGCTTAATGTAAGAAGCATTGGATGAGCAGAACTATCCTAGAGGCAGATAAGAACTGGGCTACGTGGAGAAATTGTAACCTGGAGGAGAGAGTTTGATAAGTGATTGCTTACACTAATCCCTGTGGACCTACATCTTGAAGCCACCAACTGACTTTACCCTGTAAGTGGAATGTATTACTACAGATGTAATAATAATGCTTTGTGATCTGGACTGATTATTTAACTTCCAGGTTAGTGTTTGTATGTTTGCCTCTACATTTCTAATTTAACTGTCTGAAACACCATATTTTTCTTAGTGACAATGACTCTTCAGAAGTGGGTTAGGTAAAACCCTTTTGCTATAAATTATACTAATGATAGGACATTCTTCAGGAAACTCAAAGGCTTTCATATTTCCTCTGTTTTTATCAGTCTTGAGAGATTAGAATCTTTTGGAAGACAGGACATAACCCTTACAAATAGGGAATTGCTGAAATGAAGGATTAGTTTGTAAAGGGTGATAATAAGATTTATATGCATCCCATATAACAGCAGCCAAAAATAGTTGATGAAGTTGCTAATTACCTACTTTTGAAGGAATCAAAGAGCATTTAGAAACATCTACTATAAAATAAAGAAGCCCACACAAAAGTGCAGAGTGACAGAGAGGATCCATAGTTACATGCTGAATGATACTATGGCTTGAGCAACACCAGGGAAAAGTAGCCTGTTACGAGAGGCTGTCTGAGAGGAAGAACCAACCTTATTGCTTGATGTGGGAACATGCTGTTTCCCTTATGATTTCTATTCTTAAAGTCCCTGCCCACAGCTGTGAAAGGGAACTGAAAAGCTGCCAGGTGAAGAAAGAACAATTCAGGTAATACAGCCTGAAGCTTCTTTCTGAAATTGGAAAATGTGGGGAGTTTGAACCACGCTTCAAGAAGAGACCCTGGCCCTCTCTGGTGAAACAATACGGTTTGCTGGTGTTTCCGGTGGATTTTAGTACATCAGTGATAGCTAAATAAAATATGCAAGTGGAGGACAAGTGACCTGCATAGAGAGGTAAGAAGCAACTGCAGTGTAGGGAAGATTGTTTATCTCGGCACAATGGACACACTTAGTTGTACAACTTTTGTGCAACTCCTGACGTATAAAATGATATTGCATCATCTTTCTTCCCGTTGAATTAGCTGTGTTTAAAGCTTCTGCGCCAACTATGCATGCTCCTCATGCACCTGGAGATCATTAGTCTCAGTGATTTTCACTAACTTAATTATCTGTCTTGATGTAGAATTAAGAAGGTTCTTGAACCGGTCTAACCAGATATGAGGAAGCATGCTGGGAAATTCTGTGATTCATGCAGGCAGCAATGTAATAATTAAAAGAGGTTATTTGCATTACGGATGTAAGTCAAGACCCTATAGGCTTGAGCCAAGATATATTGCTCAAGATATATTCCTCATCTATACTGTGCTTCTGTACCTGTCTTACAGCCCTACCCCATGTGTGATGCCACTCCAGGTAAACCTGTCTGCTGCTAGGACTTGTGGATCACATGCCAGATACTTTACACCATGCAGATACAGCTTTTCTGTGAATTGCGAATGAATTGCTATACATTGTAAGGCTTTTTTTTTTTTTCTTTTCCCAAAAGAGTAGTGTATATTTTGTTGGTTCTTTGATACAGCTTGCTTTTACTGGCCTATCAAGCTAAGAATTCAGTGTAGAAGCTGAACCTTGTTGCCAGGTATTTTTTACAGGTTATGAAACTGGTGCTCAGGTGCCTTTAGGATATAGAATCATTATCAGTGACTGCAGGTCTTCAGAAAGGAAACAGAGCTTCACAGAGGAGGCTGCAGCACTATTTGTGAAAAGATCCCTTGTCCAGTGATGTGGTTTCTTAGCAGGTTGAGCTCGTCTTTGCCTGGGCTGCCCTCGTCCTGCTTTGCCTCCCACTCTGTCCTTTCCCTTGTCAGATGTCTTCATCCCATGCCCTCCACCAGTACCTGTGTGATGAGGTGGGACTATTTGTGTGTGAAGCAGGGAGATTTTAGGCATTTTTAGCCTGATCTTTTAAGGAAATAAGGCTTAAGTGCCTCTCTGTTCTCCTGCATACCTTGTTTTTTAATCTATGACCAATTTCAGTGAAATTCAAAACCAAAATACTACTCTTAAAGAATGACAAATTTTATAAAAAGAGAGAGTACGAGAGAGAATCCTCGTTGAAGGAAAAAGGGCATTGTACATGGCCTGTACTAGACAGCAGAGAAGCCACATGGAACACAACCATTATGAATGCCAAAAGCAAAGCAAATGCTTCCCGATAGGTTTACACCTTACTCGACTTTAGAAGATGCCATTATTAGGGACGATAATAGGAAACAACACTTCATTTTTTTTCCTTACAGAGCTTTTCTACCAAATTCTAGATATACAAGAAGTCATTGGTTTTCCTTACTGGAAACCTTACTGGGCATCCTGATACTGTCTCATAGTGAAGTGATTATTTGAATGTTCTAATTTGCTTTTTAATTCATGTTTCCCATGCTAGAAAGAATCCTTGGTATGTCAGCGTATGACCTTTTACATGTCTGTGTTTCAATTTGTTAGACTGGAAGCCACCATGAGAAGCAATAGAAACAAGAATTTGAAATTTAATTACGTGTCTGCGTATGTACAAACATGGGCAAGGCAATTAAGCGGCCTGACAACATCCAGAAAGACAGTGAGGCAGTTCAGAATAAGCTTGTTGAGGAGTAGCCTGGATGTTTTCCTTGCACTGTCTCACTGTCCACGAGTAGTCACCTTTCAGGAACTGATACAATCTGAGAAGGAAGGAAGTAGGACTGGGAAGGGACAGTCCTGTCTGTTTAATGTACATGACGGGATACAAGGCTAAGGGGGACACAGTCTGATATTCTGCCAATTTCTGTTTCACCAACAACCCAAGTGACCACTCAATTAAGCCATCTAAGGACTAGATGCTACTAATTATGGCACTGCAGGACTAATTGTTGATGCTGCTAGGGGAGCAATGCAGCTTTCAAAGTTTTATGCTGCATTTCTCATGCTCCCCTTTATCAGATATATGTCGATGTGTGTTGATGCAATACCGTGAGTCAGTGTAAGTCTTTCCTGGAGCACAGATAAGTTGTGATTCCAGATACACAGCTCTGTGAAAGAGCTACAGCCAAGGAGCTGCACAGTTCAGAAACGGTGACTGGCACAGTTGAAGGGACGGTCACTCTCTAACAGGGTGCTCTCCAGGAAAATTCCTTTCCCGCACCAAAACCACAGGTTCATCTTTGCAACAAAATGGTTTCGCCCTGCACCTGCAGTCATTTATCACTGCGTTTTACCAAACACAGCATTATGTCTTTTTTTTTTTTTTTTAATATTGAAAATTATTTCTTCTTTGAAGGGGATGAGGCATCTTAAAGCATGTAGGGCCAAACTGGCTTGAATGGTGGTCATTTCAGGCAAGTTTGGTATTCCAAGTGAAACTGTACATAGGTGGCTATGGATTTGGAAAGGTATTTGTGGGCTCCTCTTTCCCCCGGGACAGAAGTTGGGAAAGGCACCAGGAGTGGCTGCCCCAGAAGCGCAGAGCAGAGAAGACCCCACAGCATCAGGTGCCTGTGGCTTCTGCTCGCCCTAATGTCTCACTCCCTGCGTTGCTTCAGTTACAGGAATTCACTGTTCTGCATGTGAAAATGGCAGAAGGACCTAGATAACATTTCCTGGCTTTTTTGCAACCCCTTTTCTGAATTCAGAGAGCACCGAGGTGACAGCCCTGCCTGGGGTTACTCGATGTTCTGCCGGTGCAGCTTGTTGAGGATGCAGATGAGGTGATTCACCCAGCAGGAAGGTGACCAAAACGGGGGGGGATGCTGCCCTGCTAGGAATGCAGAGACTACAGTAATGCAGAAGTTGTTTCTCCTGTGCATAAAAATGCCAATATTGTCTCAATGTTCTTTATCACTAACATTTCCGTGAAAAATAAGAAGAAACAAATAACTTTCCCTGTCTTAATGCAGCTACACCATTGAAATACATACCTGGAAAAAAATCTGTCTGAAAATAGAAATTCTGGAGATAAAGACTCCTGCAGCAGTATTTCATGGCACTTGTATTTCACATTTTATGAACCTTTCTCTGCTTTGGGTAGGGCCAGGCTATAAACTCCTTAATAGCCTGTCCAGCTTGGGAGGTTTTCCTACAGCAGACCCTGGGCTCTGGAAGAAAAACTTAGGGCCTTGGGCCTGTTAACAACTGCTGCCCGAGCAGTGCTTTGTCATTTCAGACTTTTCTATGGGAAGTGGGCAGTTTCTGAGCAGCAAGCTGTATTTTGTTGAAAACAACCACTGAAAAAATGTTGAGGGAGTAAGTCAGGATTAGCAATAGGTCGTCCCGGCTGCGCTTGGCAGGGAAGGGAAGCAGGAAGGCGGGACTGAGATGCCTTAGATGTTGCTTGTGGCATTTTCTCCCCAAATGACGCTGATTCATATTTGGAAATGATTTGGCTTCAGGCAGGTAGTTTACAACATAATGTATTATGTAGATTTCTACCTAATTTACTTGTCCATTTAGATCAATTAAAATGTCTCAAGCACTTGTTGAGGTTTGGTTTTATTTTGTAGCATTTTTCAGAAAAATTCACCTCACACAGATCTTTTCCACGTGTTCTCTCCAGTGTTTTCCTGGACCAGGGTAACTGAAGTGTGTGTATGGGGCTGGGAGCTGCAGCCACAGAGAGGAGTGTTTGAAAGTGATGTTAATCAAAGGTTGCAGGAGGTGGTGGCTTCCCCGAGACTCTCCTGTGACACACTAATTGCACTTCATTTTTGTGGCTGCCTAACTCTGACAGTGTGTTTTGCATGGGACATTAAATTGCACGTTGGAGGAGCTGCAACAACCTGCGTTGGCAAGTCCTACAGAAATGGATCTCTGTACTTTGAGACTCGGAATTAGAGAGGGCACTAATTGTAAAAATTGCTTGCCCATCCTCCTAAGTAGTATTTTAGCCTCGTCTGTTGCTCCCAACCTATAGCGCTTCAACTCTGAGCGTGCACAAATTACCAGCGAGCACTGTGAGGAGAGCTCGGAAGGAGCCATCCATGGGTGTCCCTGTTGCATAACGCGGTGGCCTCTGGCCAGAGCCATTCCTAGCTCTGGAGAGGAGGAGGGTGGAGTACGGAGGCCACGCTCTGTAATCGGGCATCAAAGCTCATCCTTGCCTCTTCCCAATGAGCAGGGGAGCTGTTCAGCTGCAAAAGGCAGGAGCCTCAGCAGACATCTCTCATCTAGACACTTGGTCATCTGGGTGAAGGTAAGAAGCAAGCTGTATTTTTTACCTTATGTGTAGTCTGGGTTTTGTAAAAACTGCGTGAAATGTTCAGGAAGGAGACTGGTATAATAATATTACTAGAAATAGAAGATACCTAGATCACTTCATTTGTCAATCAGAAAAAGGATGGGGAAGACATGTTTTGTGAAATGGGAAAGCTGAGGCAAAAGTTCTTTAAATTGAAACCTTGACTCTTTAGTTAGGATCAAATCCCACTCCATTAAATTCTGTGAAGTTGTCTTTTTTCCATAGACTAAGATTTCTTCACAGATCTTGACACTACCAGAAGCTCTAACTTTGTAGTTGCCACAGGACAGGAGAGATCACCATTTTTATCTACTTTATAAAATGCGTCTCCTGTTTACTGAATGACAGGAAGCAATAGTAACTGAAATACTTTGTTTTACTTCTCTGGTTCTTTATTCTTCTGGTAACTAGATAACATAATTTCTAGCAGCATTTGAATACAAAGCTTTATAAAAGATACATTTTTCTTATTCTCCTAACAAATCGCATTCATGTCTGTTGCAGAAGGAGCTGTATAATCAATACATAGTTTCACTTATTGTCCTTCTGTATGTGTTGTACTCAGCCCTTTCAGTCTGCGTTCTAGCAACAACTGAAGCATAAGGCACAAAATTCAGTCTGAAGTCATCAAAATTAGTCTGAAGTCATCAAAATGAGACCTCTAGCCAAATTGTACTTGGAAGTTGATATGAATGGTGAAGGAAAGGATAAGCACTTTTTGAATTAAGACACTTCAACAACTCTTAAATAACCCAGCACATACCAAAGTTAAGAAATGGAATGGGCTGGGGAAGGGAGTGGCAACGATTACTGGGCCACAGATTTCTGGAAAAAGTGGAATTACAGGTATTACAAAGTTTCCTTGGCAAATCACCCTGGACATGGAGATCTAAATTTGATGGTCTTATTCAGAACTGACGGTAGGAAAAGGAGTACAGATGAAGTCTTTTATGGGAGGGGGAAAGATGATTCATCCTTGCTTTAAAATCTATTTGCAGCCCTGGGATTTTAGCTCTTCTGTGTTTTTAAAACATTATTTACTGAAAATAGTAAGTATAAACAAATGGAGTGAATGCCATATAACTATTTCAGCTTCTTCAGTTAAATAAAAGTTATCATAGTGAGTTGTGCAAGTCATGATCTTTTGTCATGTCAATAAGCTTTCTCTTGTTTTTAATAAGGCTTATTTCAGTAACTCACCTTTACTGCAACTGGAAGGCCTCCGGAGCTGCTCCAAGATGAAGGTGGATATTAAGAGCATGACGAGCTATCTCTACTGGCTGTACTGCCAGTACGAGCTGATCACGTGCAGCTACCTCATGGAGCCCTGGGAGAAGGTGCTGTTCTACACGGTGAACGTGGCCACGCTCGTGACGCTCGCCTATGCCGCTTACCTCTTCGTCCCAGCCCGAATCAGCGGCGCTTTCTGCTTTGTCTTGCACTTACTCGGAAATCAACCTGAAAATACTGTTTCTATCATGAAATAACATTGGCATCATGACAGTGACTTCTGGATCCAAGAGTATTTTTCTTTTTTTTTTTTTTTTTTTGAAGCAGTATCAGGGTGTTTGCAAGTGCTGTTTTATTCTATGGTATCTTTTATTTTCTGTTGTGCGTTGGGACTCTAAGGCAGCAAATTATTTTGACTAACTGCTTTTAAAGAGGTGTGAATTTAAAAAACGACTGGAGTTGCAAAGCTGAGCTTGGTGTGGAAACAGCCATGATGCAGATTTTATTTTTCCATGGAGAACTGCTTGGATATGGAGAAGTTTCATCTTGCAAAATTATTTGGCATACATTTGTTCTGTCTGACATAGCTTTGCTGACAAGAAAGATATGAACGCGAAAGGTTTTGCACAACACTGTACAACTAAAAACTGCTTCTCTAAGCTTGGTATGTATGTATTAATAGAATAATTTTATTATTTAATTTGTCTGTTATTTAAATGTAATGAATTACTTGGCTGGGTTCATCAGTGTTATGTGAACAATACAGTTGATTTATTAAAAATCGGGGGATTTACTTCCATGAAAATCTAAAATAAAATTCTTGTTTTCCTGGACTTAAAAATACATTTTTGTCCTTCTGGTTAAAGCATGCAAATCATATGCAAAATATTTAATTACATTTTCAGTTGATAAAAAAAGAAAATCCCTGCCTGAAAAGTAACATCCCTGATTTTGACCTCAAACTCCCCTTCTTCATCTTCTGCTTCCTTTTACATCCTACCTGTTGGAAAGGGTCTGAGCGACGGGCCCCGAGACGGCACGAGCTGTGGGTACCCGTTGGCCATCCTGTAATCACCCTCACTTCGAGTCGCTGCTTTTCAGCATGAATCACGAGGCACGAACGAGGTTTCCACCCAGGCCGGAGTTCCCTTTGTCCGTCCCCAATGCTCCGCTCCTGGAATACCTTCTCCGTAAAGGGAATAGGAGGTTCTTACTGAGCAGCAATCAACTGACGTAGGAACTGAGATTTGGTCACAGATTGTGGTAAGGCAAACTGAAGGTACTAATTACACTGCTTGTATACTACCTAAGTATTACTGGTGTCTCTACAGGCTACACAGTTATTTTCCCAATTTATAATTTTGGGAAAGCAAGACAGGATATAGAAATACTTTGTGAACGTGACGGCAGTTGAGCTAATACTTGCAGCTCTTTTGACAAGACCCAGCTTATCTCTGAGTTCATAAAATTATAGTGTTCTATTTGATGCTTTCAGATCAGAATGCAATTATACGTTTTATTACAGTAATGCATCAGCCAAAGCAATCATGTCTTGCATTTGCTCCTGGTGGCATTTCAGGAGTTATAGAGCTTTGACTACCATGTAGGAAGAGAGAAGGGAGGCAGCTTGGAAGCTGCTAAGCAGAGCAGCAGATGTGTTTAGGTTTCATTACAGCAGAAACACTGAAAGTATTTGTCAGCACTAAGGAATTTGACATCAGTCTGAAGACCCAGGAACTCTTAACACTTGGGTGTGTTTGTGATTTTTCCTTATTACTGCCCTTTCCCTGTCTCCTCAGTGTAAACCCACTTGATGTTTGTTGTGGTTGCCTGAATTGCCCAGTGTTGCTTTTGCAAGAGTCGCCTGAGGAGCCCGGCTGTTCAGCTGCCCTGGTTGCGTGTGCAGTTCGGTTCCCTCATCTGCTGCTGCACCAAGGGCAGTTCAGCTTTTCCTTCTGTTCAGGAGCAGCAAACAGCTCTAGAGCTCAACTATTATTTATCAAGCAAGGAAAACACCAGAAAGCAAAGAAACCAAGGACTGCATGATAGCTGAAAATATTTCTTGATTAAATTTACTCATTAAAATCTGTTCCCTCCATGCCACCAAGATTCTCAACTGCAGGAAAAGATTTTTAAAATTGCATTTTCAAACTGCACCTGCAATTTCATTTTTGAAACAGTAGAAACAAAAATCCTAACCCATGTGGGCATGTTCCTGTTGGCCGCTCTGTTCTGTTCAGCAACCCAAGGTGTTGGCTTGATAAAGCCCCGGCTCCTATTTGTTACGCTCAGGCCAGCGCATCTGGCAGCACAACTTTGATCAAGCCCCAGCGCTGATGTATTTTGGTTTCCATCAGGATAGCGAAGCACACGCTGCAGCGCTTGTGCCTGTTGTGGGAGAACAGATGATATCCAGCATGGAACAAAGCCTGCTACGACCGTCCGCTCCAGCCACTGCTGCAGTGAGGGGAGTTTGCCCTGGTCCAGACTGTGTAGCGTGACTACAGCATGGTCCTGTATCTCCTAACACAATCATCTACATTAAGTAACAGCTTTAGAGTTTTCAGGGCATTTCTCCTGCTGGGCATTGCTGAAGCAGAAAATATTCCAAGAAGATATGGAAATGCAGTATTCCCTGCACTTCATGCCTGCAGACCCGCGCTGAGGACACTCGCACCAAGTTTAGCTCCCCATGATTTCTTGCTAACACCAGCAACGTCTCCATCAAACTTTGCCTAAGGTTCTTGCACAACCAAGGACTGGCAAAGCTGTATCTGGGCAGATTCTTCACATTTTTCAGAACGATGAAACCCTCCCCAGAGGGCTGAGGTCAGAGCAGTGTCGTGCAGCAGCTTTGCCAAAGACTGCCCAGCTGCCACGACACGCCGGTGACTGCGAGGCTGGTGCCTCTGCAGAATTGCTGCCCCCTACAACTGAAACAGCTCCTGCAAGTGAGACTTTTTTTTTGCCAAATATTCCAGTACAGATTGGCCAACTACCTGTAGCCTGTGTTTTTATATATTCACGCACAGACATGCGGAGTAGGAGGCTGTTTTGAGGCACTGCAGGAGCTGGTTGCTCTCCTAAACACCAAAGGATTTGCTTGGAACGCAAGAGCATGTCCAACCCTTCAGAGCAAGGCCGGCCCCGAGGGTTGCTAATTTTGCACACCTGTCTGCAGAGCGGCTGAGCTTTTGGGGGTGCGTGGCAGGAAAGGGAGGTGCTTTTGCTGTTTTCCTCAGACACTCACTGCAGGTGCTGCTGGCCGGAGTCGCTGCCGGCTTCATTAAGAGCAACACGTCCAGAGAAGAGGCCCTTGGAGCTCTCCTAGGTCTTGTAACAACAGCTGCCCTTATAGTCACAGCAGGCACTTGCTTAGTAACTGACACTCCCTAAATATATTGGTTTTAGTACTTGCAAATGGAGATTTAAATGAATAAACAATTTTACAAATGTTTTCTGCTATGCAACCAACATAATACTCTCCGGTGGCATTTCTGTTGTCCATTTTTGCAAACTGATGTGACCTGCCCTTCCATGTATTTGTACTTTGGAAGTTTCTGTCACTGTGATAGGATTTATTTAAAAATGAAAGTGAAGGTGACATGAAGCACCATTCATATTGCTCTTTTGGAGCATACTGACTTCTAAAAAGAGTCAAATATTTAAGCTGTACAGGTTTCTGATGCTGGTTCAGCAAGAGTTGAAACTAAAGAACAAAACAAACACCTGCTACAATAAAACAGGGTAAGAATGGAAGCAATATGAGCCGTTAGGCCTTTACTATTATAATACGTGACAGTAGATTCACAACTTCATTACAAAATCTTATTATCATAGGCCTTTTATAGCTTCTCTATCATTAAATTTAAGCTATAGTCAATATTTTATTGATCCAAACAGGTTAAATTTCCAAAAAGCAATGAAGAGAACGAATATTTGTACAGAACTTTACCTCCTATGCTACGGATTACCTCTAAATTTTTGAAGGCCTAGAATCCATTCATAATCCTTATTGTTCCTTTTACTGTCTTTGCTACTATAGCATATGCACTTTGTCTTTGCTACTATTTACATGTGAGTGTAATCTGAGCTCTTATCTCAGATACTTGTTAGCTGACTTGAAAATCCTGTTTCTATTATGAATTAAACTTGTCAGCACTTAATAGGCTTTGTATCCCACAGAATATCTTCCTATTCATCTCACATAGGGAGTTTTTGGAAGACCTTTTACAAAGCTGACCTAGTCACTCCTGCTTGTCGGAAACCCCCGGAAAACTGGACTATCCAAATCCATCATATTGTTGCTAGGAAGGTCACTAAACCCACCTTGTCCCAGCAGGTAACAACACAGTCCCTGCTAGCGTGCCATCCTCTTGGTCTTCACAGAACTGTTCCTAATGTTTAATCGGAATTTCCCTAACTGCTGCTCATCCTACACAAAGGGTCACAGAAACCAGGGTGTTCATATCCTGCAGCAGCCCTTTCTGATGGAAGGCTGTTATTCGAAAATATCTAAGGTTTCTTTCAATTATACATCTATGCACAGCTAATTTATCTGCATTAAGAAGGGATTTTGAAGGACAATGTAACAGTTCAACTTGACCTTTCACTACTTAATCCCAAGAAGTTGTTTTCTTTAAAACAGTGTGGAAAGCTCCACTCAAAAAGTAAACCTGAAAAAAGTAAAAACACAAAAACAAAACACTGAACCTATTATTTTTGGTACATAATTCAAAGTTGTAAACTCCCTGCTTTATGCTACCTATCACTAACAGCTACATAAAACCCCTGTGTCTATATACTACTGGCAGGTGGTTTAATAGCCCCATGGAAAGAATGCCAAAGGAGATAGATGAAAGCTTTAATAAAGACTTACTTCCTAAGTCAGCACTTAGATCTATGAAAATAACTTAAAAATCCATGAATTTCTGTAAATTTTTTTAATGCTTGCGATTGTTAAATAGGAATCTGAGCACAATTCCCAACATTCACCTACCCCCCCCAGGGCCCCCAAAAGAAGCGGAACCGCGTGGGCTGCCGAGCAGCTCACGGGAAGCGCTGGGGAACGCGGCTTGGCGCACTGGCTTGGCACGTTCCTCCACTTTGTCAGTTAAATTTCAGCCATCCTCCATGATGTCCCTCTAGTAATTCTAATTCTGGATTGTTCTGAATAAGCTCACACATCTCTGATGCAAAAATCTAAAACAAACCCAGAGTTTGAGGTGGCTTTGAGGGCTTTCTCTGCTGCTGGCACTCACTGCTTTACACGTGTCAAGCTTTCCCACATTAGCATAAATTCATTTCAGCACAAGCACAATTAAAAACTGCATTCCCTTACATCTCTGAGCACCCCATCAGAAAGGTTTGACTTTACAAAGCCCTACATTAACCCCCAAAGCGATAACCAGTTTGTCACAGCCCATCTGCAGTGAGTTTCAGCATGCTAAGCACTCTGCAAATAACCAGAGCAAATAATTTATACATTAGACAGTTTCTATCTATCATTTAAAGCTTGTCATTGAACCCGTATTTTAACACGGTCTTTGGCAGATGTGAAACATTTTAACTAATGCAAGAAATTACATTAGTTGCAAGTGCATGTCATACATATTGTTACATTCTATGAAGTTGAAAATTACATAAAGGCACTTATATTTTTTGATAATTATGCTTCGATCTGATCCTGACAAATTTTAGACTTATCTCTCCAGTTTTAAGCATCTTAACGAAGTTCCCAGCCGATGCTTACGCTGAAGGTTAAGTACAGAAAACTTAAGTCGGAAATTCTGAGGTCAATAATATTCTTTGCTACATGATTATATTCTGGAATGAGCTACAGTCACCAGCACCAAAACACTGTGAAACCCAACGCAGGAGTCTCGCTCCTATATTTAACTGTTGTTCTGGGAGCACACAGCTAAAATAAGAGGCCTTGGCAGAGCACAGAGGGAAGCTGCTGGCAGGAGGAGCAGAGTGCCAGGAACAGGGCCTGGAACGGCAAAAATCAAAGCAGCTTTGGTGCATAAGCTGG
>VZSV01000051.1:2362518-2386092 GCA_013398735.1 Nothocercus julius
TCTCAGCACGAGCGGCGCCTTCCGGCCCTGGCAGGAAGGGGCAGGAGGCGGCGGCGCCGCGAGAGCCGCGATGGCGGCAGCGGCTCCGCCCCTGAGGGCGGGAGCGAAGCGGGTGGAGCGGCCAAGACGCGGGAGGGTCTCGCGGCCGTTGTGGCCGTTAGAGATGGCCAGGACTATAGAAATTAAGTGGAGGGGGCGAGCAGTGGTACCTGTGCTCTGGGTTGCGAGTTTCAAGGAAAGATTTTTATTTTTTTCCTCTCTGTATTCCATCTGGTAAGGTTTTCAGAGCGGCCTGAAGTTGCTGGGATGCCCCAGTGGTTTTTCCTTCCAAACCAGATTTGGGAACAAAACAAGAGCTGCCTGTTAGACACCAGCTCTACCAAAGGCCAAACCAGTATCTGCGAAAAGCAGCAGGAGCTCCTGGCTCCCGTGGGAGCTGGTCAGAAATATCTGGGTTGTGTTTTGTAAAAACGCTGTTTGGTGACTGGTTAGAGTAGGATTAGCCTTCCAAAAACCTGTTTATCCAAAAGGAAAGGGTAGGACAGCAGTGCACCAGAGCTGTTATTTGCCCAGGTGGTTTAAAAAAGTCCCTGTGATGCTTCTGCAATTTGGAAATGTTAGTTTAGAAAACTTTTATTTCTGAATCAGCTGTGACATCAGTCTCAATTTATTTTTCACTGAGGATGTATTTTCTTCTTGGGATGCACAGTTTATTTTTACTTAATGCTTAAGTGGAAGAGTGATGGGTTGGCATGGTTTTATGGGAAACGCTTTATTAGCTCTTGAGGCAGTTCCCTTCCCAATTTGGGATTTTCCTGTATGTCTCCATTACTTGTTTGGGACACAGGGGAACCCTCTGGTGTCTGTGCTACTTCCGTGTGCCGATTGACTTGGTTTCATGCACTCAGTGGAGAAAATGAAAAATAGATAACTGCTACTCACTCTTTTTCACAGAAGTGGCATAAGTAGGCCACTTGGAAAGAATATTTTAATTAAGAAAACTTTTTTTTTTTTTTTAAGTAAAATATTGTTTTTGTCCCCTTAGAATGGAAATTTACACCTTCAGGAATGGCACAAAAATAGCCTTGTGGAGTCTCCTGGTTAAACTAGTGACCCAATTTTTTTTCTTCTTTGTGCTGTTTGATATCACTATTATATTTTCTATCTTTCCTACAGGAAATGTGTTCACAAATTTAAAAAAAAAAATTCTGAAAAGCTATTCATCTGCTCTACATTTTGCATTCTATTTATTTTTCCCTCTCTATTTCAGCTAGTTTTCAGCATATGTTTAAACTTCCCTTTTTTGTATCTTCTGCTCTTTAATATCAACAACTTTGCTGCAGATGCCAGGAGATCATGAGAAGCATTCTTATGTTTTTGACTCTTTACAGTTCTAAATGAAAAACATCCAAAAGTTAAGTTTTGAAAAGCAAACTAAACCCCATGAAGCTCCTGCTGCACTCATGGAAGCTGGTCCATCCTTCTTGCTTGGCTGTGCCTAGGAGTATACCTGTGCTGTGTGTTATTTGCCTCAAACTACGTATTTAATGTTCCCAGCAGGTGGTGGCAGTAGTGTACAATGGCAGCTTCTCTTTTTTTTTTTTTTTTTTTTTCCTCCCCCAGGCACTGTGTTTATGTTCTAGTTTATTTTTTCATTAAGATGTGCTACATTAGTTTATTAGCACAGGGACTGAGTTGGCAGATAGTGGATATCCTCTGATCCAGCTACAGTGGCATGAACTGATGCTGCCAACAATACCTAAGGGAGGGGGCCCTTTTCAACAGCAATTAATTCTTGAAAATTGCTGTTATTTTATCTTCCAAATATACTATTTTGAATTATTTGTATTATTGGTTTTGTCTATTTGTCATATATAGCTGAACTTCTCCAAATACTTTTTAAGAGTACTCTAAATGGAAGTTATAATTTTGGTGGAAGGAACAAAAATAGGGATGTTTGGTGTTAAATTCATTTTTCTTTCAGTACTGGTTTTGAAAAGCCTGTTAGCTTCCAGTTTCAGAGCTAAATAGCCGCTTCTTGTGTCCACCTGCAACTTCTCATCACTTTGTATCTTTAGAAATGAAAAGGCTGGGAAAAAAAATACCTTAACTTTCCCTTGTAGTTTGATATTCTTAACTTTGATCAATGAGGTTTTTCTGTGAACATAAATTACAAATTTTTATGACCCTTTTTGACACAGGGTGAATAGTTCATCTGGTGCTGCAGATGTTTTTAAGTGAAGAAGCTAACAACAGTGACAGCTGGGGATTCAGTTCTGAGTGAAAATCGCCATCAAGTGTGAATGAGTGAAGGTCCTCATCTCTTCACTAATTTAAGAAGCATTGGATTAAACTACAAGGCTTGTCGCTAATTTACTGCTAAGACTTAATGTGAAGCTACCTACAGAACAGACTGGCAGGTACGAGATTCTTAAGGGAGGATGAAGCTACACTCATAGTATAATAGCACACTGTTTAACTGATGTCAGCCGTCTACTCTGTTTGTGATGACTGGCTCCTACTAAAGCCACATTGTATTTTGAGAAATTTTATTTAAAATTACACTGTGTTTCTTTGTATTTACAGTTACAATGGGGAAAAGTGAAGGAGAATTGCATCAACACACAGCACGTAGCTTGTTTAATACAGGGTATAATGCTGATGAAAGGGAAGCATTGTGTTTACTGTTTTGGAGTTGCCTTTGGGACTGAAAATCACAGGCTGTCAAGCTGTCTGCCTTTTTTTTTTTTTTTCTCCCTGTGTTGGCACATTCTGACTCGCTTCTGCTCCTTTGAACTTAGGTTTCTTTGCAGACCTCTTGGGAGACTTAATACAGACCATTTTATGTAGACAGAGCAAAGCGTGTTTCCCTGTACTGAAGTTTTCTTTCTATACTCTTCCGAACCCCTGCCACATGGTGCTTACTGTATAGTTTTTACTTTCAGCCCTGAGTAGTTGCTCAGTCTTTGATCCCTTTTATTTGTGAAATAACACAGGTCTTGTGACACGTTTTCTCCTCTAGCTTCTTGTTGCAAGAAGGCAGCCCAAAGCACTTGCTTTAGGGAGCTGCAACTCTTGTGTTCACCCTAAGGAGAATTTGATCCCACTCTCGTATCACACTCTGTTTCCATTACAGATTTATTTTCAGCTGCAGTTTTCTGAACCTATTTCAGTACTAATGTACTAAACCCTGCCGAAGCTCAGTGCGGAAACACATACTGCCAGTTAAACTCTGGTCAGCAATAGCTAGAGATGTGGTTTGCCTAGGCGTGGTTTACCAAAGATCAACAGTGGCTGGGTGTCACCAAATGTCTGTGATAACATTTGTTGTAAAAATGATGGATAAGGATTTAGTTTTTCAGCCCTGTCAGGCCTTGTCAGCTTGATTGGTTCATTCCCAATCAGACAGCACCATGTTCTGTTTAATAGAGTATATAAATTGGAAATAACAAAGGGGCTATAACTGCTTACCTGCCTCAAGGGGAAGGGAAAAAAGGAGAGAGGAGAAAAAAAAAAAAAGGATTATACTCCTAAAGTGGGCCTGGGCTTTGAGGAGTTTTTTTCTATCTCTGCAAATGTATGGAGCTGTTATCTGAAGTGCAAAATGGTAACTCATCAGGGTGTTTTTAGCTTTCACAGCTCCATTTAATTTCCATTTTCACTCAGGAGTTGTAGGAGTTTTGAGACTGTGTATGGACACTGCTGTGAATTTAAAGAAGGTTTTGAAAACTTTGGCAGTTTGGGTGATAAAGCTGTCAGGTCTCCACTACCAGCAAGTTTAGTAGCGGTGACTGAAAGAGGAGATGGTGAAAAATATGTTGTTCCTCCTTCAGGGATTGCTGCTATCTGAAAATGTATTGACATTTCGATGTAAGACTTACAATGTGGAGTTGTTAATTACCCTTTAGGATTTCCTAAGAGTAGGAATAGAGCAAGCAGGGTGCTTAAATTTTATTTTATTTGGAGAATTTGGGAGTGCAGAGTGATTTGGAGTCATAGAATCATTATGGTTGAAAAAGACCTTCAAGATCATAGAGTCCACCCGTAAGCCCTTCACTACCCTGCCTGCTAAACCTTGTCCTGAAGTACCTCATCTACATGTTTCTTCAACACTGCCAGGGACATTGTATTTATCCTATGTAATAATGTTCTGCTTTTACTGCCATATTCTTTAGTGTCTGTATAAGCTGTTACCATAGACACATTTCTTCATCCAATGCTGTATTATATTTTGTTTCTATTCATTAGACTATGCAGATATTTAACATGGTGTCAATGGGCATATCAGCATTTGAGTTAATGATATTGGATTCATTCAAGTTAGATTTTTGTCCTTAGATTCGAAATAGATTTGGTACCTGACCCTTAAGAATACTGCCCTGTCTCAGATCTACCAAACAAATCAAAGGCCACAGTATTAAAAAGAATCTGTGCAGTGTGAAGGGAAAGGAAGCACAAGTAAGCACACTATTTTTAAGCAATTTTAACACAGGCTTGCTTTCGTTCTGAAATATGGATGACCTGACCTTTGAATAAATAGCTGTGTGGATTTTCCTCAAATGCTCAAAGCCAAGACAGGAAAAGTCAGATGCTGTTTGTGGAGAAGTGCCGAGCAGAACAGCTGGCTCGCACAAGCTTAATTTTCAGTAAAAACTAATAAATGGAAGCAGAGAATGAAAAATTCATAGGAAAGACATTCTCATGATTAATTTAACAGACCACCTGAGGTCACTATTCGCTCATACGAATTGGATCTAGGAACGGAGCCTGTGGAAGTACTGGAGGGGAAGCTCTTAGGGCTGCTTGCCTGGGTAGAGCTGTTCTGCTTTTCAAGCAACAGCCACAGATCTGGAGCAGTGCTTTCATCCGGGTTTGGGCAGCCCTTTTTCCACACATGAGCCACATTGTTTTAAATGTTTCAGATGTAAATATCAATGGTCCAACTCTCAAGAGTCTAAGAGCAAAAGCAAGCATAGGTTTTTAAGTGTTCACTGTAAAATAAACTTGGGGTCCTGAGCACCATACATGATGTAGGATATTAAGCACTTCCAAGTGATCAACTAATAAACAGATTATGATTTAACTATAGGGATACATTAAAATAGAAGGTTTGACAATAAAAGTGAGAGAGATCTCTGTGAGAACCTCTGTAGAACTTAGGTATTATTTTGAAGGAGTGTGATAACAACTAGACTGTTTTTTTTTTCAGCTATCGAGGGCCCGAACCTCCATGCATTCTTATTAGTTTCAGTTTGCTGCCTATTGCATGAAGCTCTTACTTGGGGAATTTAGTTGTTTCCCTTTAGAGAGGAGACACCTGACAAAAGCATATTCAGTGCTCGAGGTGGGACTACGTCACTGGAGCTGTTAGGGGTTCAAGGTGGAGGCAGCAGCTTGTCGTGCTGCAGGACATATGTGTGTCTGTGGCCACAGTGGCTCAAAATCTTCCTCCAGGCATCTTTGAAGGTTTTTTTTTTTTTTTTTTTTTTTTTTTTTTTTTTTTTTTTTTTTTTTTTTTTTTTTTTTTTTTTTTTTTTTTTTTTTTTTTTTAAGTTGGTTCACTGTGGTGATCCAATGTATAGTACGAGCCACAAATATCATTACTGCTCAGCTTCAATACAGAGATGTGAGAGGCAACTTTAAAGTAGCTTTGCAACAGAAACCTGCATATTAGTGTTACTGCAGTTTGAGCTGAGCTGAGCAACAGATACAACGCGTGCGTGACACCATCAAGCTTTAAGGTGGTTCTTGGCAGCTCACATGTATCATTTAGTTTCCTATTAACTAGGCAATGTGTTGCATGAAGCTTGCATATGAGATAGATTTGATCTCATGCAGTCCAGAAGTGCCTGGTCTACTTCAGTCATGTTTGAAAGAACAGCAGATTAGTTCTAGGCTGTGCAATAATACAAATTATGGCTAAATTCTGCCATTTGTCAGGAGGGGGAGATGGTTCTCAGTTGTCTTTGCTATATGTTGAGCAAGCCTGAAACAGCTGAATTCTACAGTGCCAGAAGCAAAGCTGCTCGTTTTCTGCAAACCCAGCCCTGCATGTGTGGGTGCATACAGCAGTTTTGTGCAGAAAGGCGGCCTCTTTCTTGCACATCCCTGGAGCCTTCTAAGCCCATGACCTTTAGTGGTGTTTCTTAGTAACAGATGAATTTTTCTTAGTAGCCTTTAAAAAACAAAATAATGAAAATCATGAAGTTACTTAAATTGATTTCCCAATGGAACAAGAAGGTATCCTTAAGGCATGAAGTGTGACCCTCTTGCTGGAAGGGACAAACTTCTGTCCTTTGCCAGCTCCCATCCCCTATTCCGCATTTATCGACCATCACAGGTTAGTGTGTCCTGATCTCCACAGAAAATCAACCTTTTTACCAGCAGGATAACCGAGCAGCATAGCTGTTACACTTGGTCCTATCAATGCATTACAGTGTCAAGGAAACTGTCCTTGTTAATTAATTCTTCATTGCTCTGTAATATTTGGCTTTTCTTCTGAGATTGCAAACAAGGCTGCTCTTGTGTTTTAAAGCAGGGTGGCAGTTTTGCTGTGATACTAGTACCTACCAATATGTCTTAGAGCCAGTGCAGAAAGTACAGCCAGTTCCCATAGATCAATGCAACTTAATCTTTTTTATTAGTATTTTATTTATTTATTTATTAGTGCAGAAGATCATGGCAGGTCTTAGTTCATCCTTGTTGACCCCATCTAACTGGGGGACCAGGCATGTTCAAGATTTAATTTTAAGCAAAGCATGGGCAAGAGATAGGAAGTCTTGCTTTAATAGTGGTATACTTGTTGTCTGTACTGGTGTGTATTAGACTAGAACCTCAGTCAGGAATAATTACCTTTAAAAAGGTAAATATTTGTTCTTCCAAACATGATAGGGATCTTGGAGAGCAGTGAACAGTAGCTATTTGCTTTTCATGAGCGTTTTGTAATCTTGCGTGTCTAGGCTGAAAACATCTCATCCCATTAGCCGTCTAAAGGAAGCACAGTGAAAGGTTTGGATCTGTCGAAGATCTAAACTGAAGGTGAGTGTCAGATATATGCATCATTAAAGTAAATGCATTTTTGTAGTATCTATGTTTTCATGTATTACCTCTTTGAGTTCCCCTGTGAGACTCTCAGAGCTCTGTGGGAATAGGCAAGCAGAAGTATTTTGCCTGTCCTGTCTGTTGGGGACAATGTTGACATTTCCTACACTCTCAGTCTAGCCAGACGAAGATTAAACCAATAGGGAGGAAGCCAGAAACAGTTCAGGGACCTAGTTCTCGGAACAAACCCAGGTCTCTTTTCTCTGGGTTGTGTGCTGCTTCTCCTCCCTCCAACATTGCTTTTGTGGGTCAAAACGAAGCATGAGAGTATGTTGGAGGCAGGAGCAAGAGTGCCTGAAAGTGCCAACTGTTGATGGTTTGTAGGGGAAAGGAGAAGCAAAGCTAAGTGAAGTGAATTGATGCTAATTTTTTGGTGGAAAAACAGATGAAACAGATGTGAGCTGGAAACGATCTTGCTTTGCAAAGGGGCCTTGCAGAACCAGCTGGAGGAGGAGAGCAAAGTGTTGTAAAACAAGAGCACTTGATGGATTCTGTGCGTGAGCTGGGGCAGTTGTGTGAGGGTCACACACACCAACAGCACAACCAAACAGCAGCTAGGCAGTTTTTGCAAGAGAGGTGCTCTGTGTTTTGACACCTTCTTCACTAACCAATGGTAGCGTGCCCAGAGTCCCCGTGCTGAACTTACATCACTGGGGTCATTGTTGAATTGCAATACAGTCCTATTTGAACAGACCCGGGGCAAAAGGAGCCTGAGAACCGATCTCTGTGATTATAGTTAAGTCGTTCCTGAGGGTGTGGACTGATAAACAGAATTACCTGATCAGAAAAGGAAAAGGGGGCTTGTGGGGAGCAGGTATACACTGCCCTCCCAGGGCTCTGCTGGGCGCTTGAGCATTTTCGCACTAAATGTCATACAAATAGTAACCTACTAGTAACCTGCTACTGAGGTAGAAGGTTTGATAAATGTATTGGCAGGTAGCCCATTTTTCTGTTTGCTTACAACATCTCTGTGCTGCTGTGTGCACTTTATAATTATTCATCAAGATAAGTTCCCAGGATGAGGTGTTGCAATTCTAGTGGGTTGAATTTCTCTTTCCACCACTCCCATCTTTCTGGCATATGCCCTACATGGAGGTCTGACGCATCTCTATTAAAAGATGTCTGCACAGGTTTAGCTGTGCTCCAAAATTGCAAAATCTGAACTGTCTGTAGATGCGATAGACATTTAATATAAAGACACAGGTTGCAGACAGCTCTTTGTTAGTGGAAACTTTTGCAAAGGTGATAGGAATGTTTGCAACTCAAGATTTATTTAGTAGTGTATGGTGTATAGTAGTGTATAGTAGTATAGTAGTGTATAGTAGTGTATTTAGTAGCCTCAGTTAAGCTAGTTTTGTTAAGATTTGTTGGAAAGAGCAGGTGACACGTGCAGGGCTGTTGCAATATTTTCTTGATCGTGATGTTTGTATTAAGTAGATTTAAGCAGGCATAATTCTGGATAAAAAGCTGATACTGAAGTAGATTTGGAGATCTGAGGTATTTTGAAGCCACCAAAATATGTCTAAGTTAAGAATGAGCTTTTGGTACACATTAGATCCTAAAAAATAAAATCTAGCTAATGGCTTACAAATTAGCTAGGTCTCTTCAGATGCGAAAGCTTTGAATACAGGAGGCACTTATTTGCTTTTGTCCACACTACACAGGAGATGACCCTGACAGCTGAAAAGCAGTGCTAACTGTAGAAATAATATGTAATAATAGACAATAATAATCTAATAGTGGATTATTAAGTATTCTCTGGCAGCCTGAGATGATCTTGCAGGATAAAGGTAACACTGAGCCCAGCAGCATGTACGTGTATTCACAGA
The DNA here is from genome assembly GCA_013398735.1 of Nothocercus julius. Lineage (NCBI taxonomy): Eukaryota > Metazoa > Chordata > Aves > Tinamiformes > Tinamidae > Nothocercus > Nothocercus julius. The sequence continues at coordinate 2,371,449 of VZSV01000051.1, forward strand.
ATGCTGCTGGTAGTCATGCCTGTTCTGATATGAGAAGAAATACTGAAAAGGGAAGTAAAATGTATTCCTGTGTGATATAGAGTAGTTTTTACCTTAAATAAAATACCTGCTATATCATGCACTTCCTCAAGGTGTGTCATTAAGTAGTATGGAGTTGTACCCATCTGCTTTGTTTGAGCCATCTTTTCTCTAACTTTATTTCATTAACTTTATTAACTAACTTTGGCAGGTAGTTTATGTGTATGGGCTAACCAACCTATTCTTGGCCAATCTGCAGCTGTGGAAAATGCAACGACCTGATAGACGCTCTTTCCTCTGTTGCCTGGAATGGGTGAGGCCTTTTACTGCGCCTTGTCACCCCCTGTAATGACATTGCTGCAATTCTAGGGCTTTCCTATGCCAGGGCACTGCGTTGGGAGTGTGGCCTCACTTGCTTTGTGTGCAGTACGCCTTGCTGTACATTCACCTGCAGACTCTCTTCCTGCTCTTTTTTTTTTTTTTTTTTTTTTTTTTTTTTTTTTTTTTTTGCATTTAAAGTGCCTAAAGAATCATGGCATGTGATTTGTGCTTGAATATAACTTTGAAATAATGAGATGTTTCTGATCTGCTCTATGACTGTGAAGCAAAGATAGGGACTGTTGGAAAAAATATCTCAAACAGCACCCAATTTATCTTCATTTCCTCCCTTCCTCTTCTTCTCCCATTCAATGCAAACAAAGCAGCCTGCCTTTGGTACAGGTTTGCCAGGTGTACCCCATCCTCATCTTGAACATATTTCCACTCTCAACTTTGTCCTTGTTATTGGCTTTTTCCTTCTGCCTGCCTGTCAACAAGAAGCTAAATATTTTAGTCCAAAGGGTTCACATGCATCTTCTTAATTTCGCTTTTAAACCTAGTCTAAGGGCTCCTGATAACTGAGTGAGCATTGACGGTAATTGAGGACGCATGAAACAATCTCAATACCATTTTTGAAGCTTAAGAGGTTCCCAGCCCAATCTAAGGAGGTTGCAGGTGACCTGATAACAACTCTAGAGCAGGTCTGCTTTGGGGCTCAGCACACCGAAAGGCCAGGATGAGCACAATTTATCAGCTGTGGTTGTGTAGCAGCTACTGAGAGCAGCCTCTGGAGAAAGGATGGAGCTGCCATCAAGGCTGACCAGTGGCTCGGCATTACATCTCCCATGTATCTGTGAATCACGGCTGTAAAGCCAGGGAGTTTCCTAATAAGTTGCCTAGAGATACTTTCATAACCAGGACTCAGAATCAGTGGCACAAATTTCTGAGGAATTGATGAATTGTGGACAAAATTGATCGTGCTTTGAACTAAGCTATTTTCGTTTAGTTCAGACCAGGTTTTCTGCCCTGCTTGTAGGGAAGGAGAAGAGGAGCCTGTTTTGCTTCTGTTCTAGCAGCTGCAGGAGCTCTGTACTCTTCCTGTGCACTCACATCCAGCTTTTCCTGCCTTCTCAGGACCTAGGGGCATTACAGGTGCCTGATCTTCTCTGTCAACTGGCAAATTTTCTGTTTCCTGAGGTTTAAGGTATTTTATTTTGCCAATGCACTTTATTTGAACTCCTCTGACTTCCTTGGCCGCAACAAATTAGAGGCAAGTCCACACATAGCATGAGTCTAATGTGGATTTAATAGTTATGCCCTGTACCTTAGAAGAAAGCTGACTCTTTTCCTGACTGCCCAGTTCTTTAGTTTGTGGCATGCTTGGGTTAGAGGGAAGTGTCCATGCAACCTTAGTAAGGGAGGGTGTGTTGTGCAGGAGGCAGCTGGGCAGTATAAACATAGAGATACCTAGGAATTTAGTTGGACAACAAACCAGATTTGCTTTCTTATTGTTATTTTGCATTCCCTTCATCTGATGGGTGAATGATCCACTTTTATGGTGGCTTAAATAATGTGTTCCCACACAGTCTAGAAGTGGAGCTTTGCCCTGATAACAGAACTGAGGGTAGATCCAGATGCAGTGTGTTGTATTCACAGACCCGATGGATAACAACTGTGCACACGCTGAACAGGGCTAATAGTGTGCATGTAGCCAGAACAGGCCAACATCTGTATTTTCAAGTAGAACAGCAGAGCTTGCATCCACTGAGATAAGAACCATTTCTCATCACATACTATTTTTACCACCCCTTGACTCCAGGCAAGTTTCCAAGAGGCACCTCTGGAGGTACATTGCTCACACATTGTTTGCCTGTTATTGATTGATGATATCTGTTTGCTCTTTTGGAAAGTTTATCTAAAACAGAACTTTTCTAAAAATGATTATTTAAAGTATGTTGATAACATTTTTCACTTGAAGAAAAGACACTAAGGTTTTTAACAAAACCATATAAATGCTTATCAGTGAAAAATTATCGCTGAATTTGCATCCAAAGCATGATTCTTAAGTTATGGTCAAATGGCAGCAATAACAAAAAGTTAGAGAAGTTTTGTACTTGGGCATGTGTAATATTTCAAAACTTTTCAGAAACACAGTCATTCATTTTTTTCAGGAAGTTCTGTGTAGCTCAGATTGGACACCCAGGTGATGCTCTGTCTCTGTGGCTACTTTGAGCCCAGGTGCCCTCTGTCTCCTCCCTGAAAATACATAGGGTAAGTAACAGCAGTTTTCCACTGCCAGCCACTTTGGACTGTTTCGCTAGGCTTTTATGGGAAGATCAATGAAAAGATGTTGCTTTAACCACTAAATACATGTGTTCCTTTTCTCCCAGGTGAGCTGGAAGGCAGGGCCCATTTGGAGGATATTGAGGCGTATGAAAAGGGCCTGAGAACATCGCACTGAAGTAAGTAACAGTTGGTGCCAGCCTTAGCTGGTAGCCTATAGTTAGAGCCTTCTTTGCCCACTGAGCCACCTCTGAGCTATTAGCTGGGGCTAATGTTCTTCATGTTCCATCTTTTAATTCATGCAGCAAAACGAGTACACCAAAATAATTCAGAATTAAGCCTGCTAGATACATCAAGTCCTGTAGAAAGCCACAACTAAGGAAAAATGCTCTAGGAATTCCCTTTTCAGTAATTTTTTCTTTAACAAAGACTGTCTGGAAGAGTTTTGGGAAAACCCTTCTGGAAATGTGTTGTCTAGACAGATGCGCATGTAGCTGCCCTAAGTAATGGATTTGGGAGGTGATCCATGAAATTGGCCGGGAAACCTTTATGGCAGGATAAATGCTGCCTTTGGTGAAATGAAATTAAGAAAATGAATTTTAAACAAGGGAGGTATGGTGCTGGCCAGCTGAGCCCAAACATTTCTCAACACTTAATTTAATGATGAGTTTGTGCTTTCAGGGTGAATGCAGATGGCTCTAGTTCATCTTCCTTTCAGTGTTCATTTTATTTATCACTGCTGGATTATTGATTTTATTTATTCTTATATTTGCATTTTTTGGTTGCAAGAATATCCAGCTGCTGTGCTCAGCCCAGACTACAACTAGCAGGGGGTAATAACAGCCCAGACAACTGCAGTTATTGTCAGGTAATAAAAAAGCAGGAGGACACTGTGCTCTTTCACCTGGAGCATCAGTCTGGAGCTGCTGTGCTGTGTCTGGTGTTATTGGCTGCTCTGGGAAGTTACACACCTGTCCTTACAGGAAATGGTAATTCCACATTTACGTTTGCATGTAATGCAATGGAAACCTCTTTCTGTCACATACAAACAGCTTCATCAAGCAGGGAAAAGGATTTTCAGAGTCATAGGTCCTTAAGCTGTAGTACCATGTCAGCCTGTTGAAAATGATGGGTTTTAGTTGGGGAAGAAACAGTTTTGTTTGCTGCTGTGTTTAAAAAAAAAAAAAAAAAAAAAAAAAAAAAAAAGCTATGAAATTTCCCAGTAGAACCCATGGAACCCATTAATTTCATTAATTTTAAATATTAAGTATAAGTAGAGATGTTTCAGCTTCGACAGTGGAAAGCAAGGAGGGAAGAGAGTTGGAAAAAAAATCTCAAAGGGCTGTTTAGCAGGGAGATCATTCTCAGCTGTCCTTTTCCATCCCTTCTCTCTTGATCAAAAATTCCTTTAAAATGTAGTAAACATGCTGAAGACATTGCTCTCCCTTCAGTGTTTTCAGTTCACAAGTGCTGCAGGAGGCAGTTAGAGGAGACTCTCCCCAGAGAAAGTGCTGCTGCTGTTCTCCATCTTCCCAGTGTCTCTGCAAACTGTAAAAAGTCTAAGGGAGGAACAAGGAAGAGAACTGTCAGTGGAAATTCCCTCTTCCTGAGCAAGACCTGTGTTTGTAGATGATTGTTCTGTTTGCTTTAAGTTAAGCATTTAAATTGCACCATCCCAGTGGGGTGTGTGTCCCTTAAGATATGAGACCCAGACCTACAAGAAACCACTTTTCCCTGTAGTACTAGAAGCAGGTCAGTTCTGGTTGATGCTTTTAGGGACAAAAAAGACATCATATGTATACACTGATACGTTTGGCTCAAGGTATTGTAGATTTTGATGACTGGGAGGTATAATTAGGCCACCTCACAGCAGTGCCTTAGAGAAAGCATTTAGTAGGCAAAACAGGCTCAGGCTGGGAAGGCACATGTTAAAAGGTTAGACAGTAACCACCATAGACAAGTGTAGAGAACTCTTAGATGAATATGTGTTGGGGGGAGACAACAAGCCACCTTTTTAAAGCATCATTTCAAACACCGAAATGGAAATCTTATGTCACACCTTTTTTGTGGTTAAATTTTGAGACCATCAACTTGTGTGACAGTGTGATATCTTATGTTGCATCCATGCTAGTCCTACAGTGTCCAACTCCTAGCGTATATATGTAAGGAGAGGTTACAGATCCTACCTGAAGGATGTGGTAATCCTGCTATTGCCCCCTCTCCCCCTCCACAAGAAGAGGAGGGATCTTGGGCAGGAGCATGAGTCCCAAGTGAGGATGAATAGTCCAGACATGGATCTACTCGAGCAGTTGTGGAAACTTTCCCCAGAATATTAGCAAAAATAAACTGTTTCCATGGTAGTGACCTGGACCACAAACATCTGGAGTATTTACAAAGAAAAGGAGCCAAGTCATGCACTAAAGTATTGTTTCCTGAAGAAACAACTTTTATTTTGTTTCTGAAAAACTGCATACACATGTTCAGATCTGTTCAGCCTTCAATACATGTCTTAGTTTCTGCCAAAGTTCAGAATATTTCTTTAAGCATGCAGGATCACACTGCAGCTTAATAAAGAAGTTAAGCTTTTTTTAAAATCCTTTATCTGTGCAAACATTATTTGAAAGCTATTTACATTTTATACCTCTCACTTGTAATAACATTAGCATCTGCTGTTAGATACATGCACTGCATAGCTATAGCTTGCAATTTGGCATTGACATTTGATTTGGATGCAAAGTGAAAAACAAAGAAAACAAACCTTACATTGTTGAAGAAACTTTCCCCAGGCAATTACAATAAATCTCATTTCTTCTCTGTAAAGCAGATCTTTGTATCAAAGTTTTATTAAAATGCTTCAGTTATTACCCCTGCAGTTATTAAAATATTACTTCCACTCTATATAATGGATCATCTTCCTCTGGAGCAACATGCACGTTGCTCACCTCAGTGCATGGGAACTAAAAGAAAAAGTTTCTCAGTTATATCCAGGAAGGCAGGAGTGCACCAAAACCCTTGCTTCTGTTTCTGTGCCTTGTTTTCAGTAAAATTATGCTATTGCAATTAGGACATTTAAACTTAGTAGCAGCAACTTAGATGCTAAAAATTAGATACAGGTTCATACCTCTTATTACTTTCTCCTCTAACTTCTTGCATCCATTAAAAACAGGTCAGTTACTAGACAGACATCAGTACACAGTTGTGCTGTATTTCTTTCATGCTCCTTACATTCTCTAGTCTGTCAAAAAAAACCCATGTTTTGCCATTGCACTGGTGGCAGTTGTGCATAATAAGCAAAATATCCCTCCTCACAGTCATCATTAATAGTCTTTGCTGCTTCATATATGCCAGTTTTAGAGTGAAGAAAATGTGCAAAACTACACTTTAAAAAAACATGCAATTCTAGAATACCTGCCTTCCATTATGATTAAAAATAAGTTTCAGCTGTGACAGAGCAGATATCCCTGCATTCAAGGGGTTCACCATACATGAATATTTTTCTAAGTGAACCATATGAATATTAGGTGTTTCCTTCTGGATGGTGTGTTTCATTATCACTCAGCAAAAGCTGGCTTGTGCTTTATTTAACTGGCTCAGTGTCACGAGTAGTCAGCATTACTCCGCTTTTCAGCTATGGTAATTAAGCAAGCCATGTTTTGTAAGAGAAAACAGTATTTTCATAACCGCAGGACTGCTTCAGAACTCAAATAAATACACAGAACTGAAGAAGACTTTTCACTTCACAAGCTGCAAGTGCTGCTCATTACGGTGGAGGCAAGTTCAGTTCAGGATGGAAACAGTACTTTCGGGCTGGCCTCCAAACATCTGGGAGAAGAACTCGAAAGCCAGGCGGACGTGGATGGGGATGAAGACGTAAGCAGTGTACAGCACCATAGCAAAGACAGTCACGGTGATGGTGTGGAACATGGACTGCTCCCAGGGCTCCAGCACGTAGCTGCACGTGATGAGGAGGTACTGAAAGTAGAGCCAGTAGAAATAGTCCTTCACACGCTTAATATCCATCTTCAGGTTCATTGATTTTGAGCAGGTAAACGGCAGCAAGAAGCCAGGATTGCTGCTGCTGCAGGAAAAAGACAAACCCAGAAGTAAAAACAGCTATGGCGAATATTGTATCAAGTTCAATAGTACATGGTAAATAAAATAAAGTTCAGTTAGAAATAAAGACCCATCGCCAGCCTCTGCCCTCCTGGAGCAGAGGCAAACAGCCCTAAGCTTTGGGAATTGCTACCTGCAGTCCTTAAATTGTATCAGTTGGGCACTCTACATTCCTACATTCTGATTATGAATATGTTGTGTTACTCTTATTAGCTTATTAGCTTGAAAGAATTTCTTCTCCGTTAGTACCTCTCTGCCCTCATCACTGCTGTCTCTGCACAGAGTGAAGCAGCTGAGCAACTGTTAACTAGGAAATCAGTTTTATCTTCTACTATTTCTTGTTAAAGCTGCCTTTCAATATTTTATTTTTTAAATTCAAGTTAGAAACACTGACTTTCAGAAAAAAGTCTGAAATAAATTATAAAATTATAAAATTACAAACAGTAAGGCTTTAGATTTCAAGTCAAAACATGCTGGTCACATCAGCTCATAAGAGGGAGTACAGAAGATTTTAATCCTGCAGGAAGCCGCTCCAGTGTAGCGTTTTTGCTCTCTGATCTGTTGCCTAAGCTGCAAGGTGGCACATCTGTACTGCAAGGTCCCTCCAGTCTAATGCTCCTCAGTGAAGTTTGGGCAACAGAAACTTCCTGTCTCTCAAGGCAACAAATACTAAGATAACACTGGAAGAATTCTTACCTGTGATTAAGATAACGATGACCACTGGTATAGCCTAAATATACAGTGCTTAGAGCTCTGCTACCCCAGGGAGGCTGTATAGTTCATTGTATGTGTATTCTACGTTAAGGTAATATAGAAGGCAAAACAAATTACTGGCGGGGGAGCAACCACTAGTTTGTTTTGGCAGTCACATTATGGCCTTTTTTTGTTACTGATGCCTACGGTTGTCGTCCGCTGGATGCACTGTTAAGCACACACCCCTTGAGGAAGTCTATTTCTCCATCCTCCTTCCTTCGGGTTGCCAGCACAGGCAGCTGTGCAGGTCCAACATTCCCCCGGGGTGTCCCAAACCAGAGGTGGTTAAATGAGCACTCCAGTTGACTTTCCAACACTACCAACGAGGGAGCTGCCTCTGGTCTCCGCTCCCCCTCCTTCACCCCGTGCTGGCTCCTTTCCCAGCAGTTTTCTTTCCTCCCTCACATTTCCTATGCAGATCTCCTCACATCTGTTCTCGGGGCGCTCCCCAGCTTTCAGCACCCCTGTAAAAACAACCTCTTTGGCTAGCAAGAAACATAGTGGAACTGTAAACACTGCTCCAAGAAAGGAAGGAGGAGGTTTCATATTAGGAGATTCTTATGCAGAAAATTTATACTGAGATCGTGCACTCACCCAGTACTTTCCACCAGCCTCTCAACCTCAGCCCCTTCTCCACTATATCCTTTCCCTTCTTTTCCCACCATGTTGTATTTCCATCATTTCCCTCTTCCCCTTTAGTCTCCTAGGCTACCTCTAGCCAAGGGACTTCCTACAGTTTTTTTGGAGGGCAGCTCACGTCAGTTTTAAATCAAGCAATGGCCATCGTTGCTGCAGCTTCACTTGTAAAGGTACAAGCTGGTGAGAAAGAGCTGCCTTTGGGTTCTCTCCTGGTATTAATGGAAGATGATTCCTTTCAGATAAGTTATTTCAAGGCAGAACTAAAGGGGCCTTAAAGGTTTGACAATATTGTAAGACCTGGAGTCAGAATGGCAGAGTTGGCAAACCATGACTCACTGGGAGCCAAAAGTCTCTCTCCTAACTTGTGCAAAAAGAGCAGCGCCTCTCAATGAACAGGTTAAGCCCTTTGCTGTACAACCGCCTCTAAGCATAATGGGTCCTCTTATACCAAGTGGGATTACAGTATTTACTCTGGGGTTTTACCTGGGCTAGATGAGAACTTTTCTTTGTAAGCAACTTAAGTCTAATTGCTGTGCTGAGAAACTGAAAGGTTTAGTGCTTGCTGGCTGTGCGGGTGCAATGGTACAAGGTTGTCAAAGGGGGCTGCAGGAAAGAGAGCTCAGCTTAGCAGAGCTTTCTGCCCACAGCAGCACAGGCACGTTTAGGTGTAAATGCAGAGCTGGTAACCCTTCCCTGGCATTCAAAACAGCCAAAGATTTCCCCAAGCTGAGGCTGGCCCACCAGGCTGCTCACTCACCACTATCATTTGCTAGATGTCCTTATTTCAGAGACATGTAAATGCAGTATGAAACAAAATAATGAACAGACCTTTCAGTGTATACTCCTCAGTATTTTAGCAAGTCACCATTGCTTTTTCTCTAGCCTGTGGACTGCATTTCCATCCAGCTCCGTCACAGCTTTCCTAGAAATGCAGGCTAAGTCCATAGCTGGCATGTGCTTCTCTTCTTCCCATATTTACCATGCAAGGGGATACACTGATCCTCAGGCACTTGGATACCAGTGTAACGAGACTCCTCAGAGCAGTGGCTAAATGCGAGCTGTTTTAGTCTGTGTGGTCTCTAAATGGGCAATAAAGGTTGAGGTAAGAGATAAACAGGCAGATTACAGTCTTCATCTTCCATTTAATCCACTACTATACACTCTATTTAATCTACCAAGAGACTTATTTTTCTATTGAGACCATCTTGGAAAAAACAAACACGATAGGCACCTCAGGACAATGGAATTCTAGATACATAATTAAAGGAAAATGTAGAGAGTAAGGAAAAAGAGCCATCTTAAGCTGATGCATCAGCCAGTGAGATAAGGATCCCTGCAGTGCTATGCTGCAGGTGTCTCTTCTTAAGCTATTCAATCTGCATTAATTGCAAATTTAAGCATAGGCAATATGTATGTCTAGAGGCTTCAGAAAAAGTTACCACCTAATCCAGTTACAGTGCATTAAAAGGACAGGCAGATCACTTTTCAGTATTGAAAATCTGTATATTAAACAGGACTTGTCCTAGAGGCTTCCATTTGAATTCAAGTGTTGCTGATATTTACCGCATTTTGCAGCATTAATGCTGCAATTAGTTGGATCTCTGAGTTGAAAGGATCCTGCGTAATTAGCTCAGTTTCCAGTATTCAGAACAGGAGATAAATTGTTGTTGCACAATCTTAGCTTACTATTTGTCTACAAATTTGAATTTAAGTATTCAGCTGCATTATGGAAATGTGCAGAGGCCATGGAACGGTTACAGCCAGCTGTGAATGCAGTGAATAGAAATCAGCTTCTGAAGCTATTAGGCAATACTCAAATTATTTTCAGCAATTTCACCTCCAAGAGAAAAGGCAAGAAGAGCAACTTGTAAAGCAGCTTCTATTGTTTTAAGTGGCAACCTGATTTTCCTGACTGTTGACACATCTCCGATTACAGCACTTGGAGAGATAAATCATCAGCCATTCCTCTCCTCCAAAAAAACTCCCCCTGCAAAAAAAAAACAAAACAAAAACTCCCAAGAGTTTTCATTTAACAGCATGCCTCATCTCAGGAAAAACAAAACAAAACTGCTTCAAATAACCTTAGTTCAGTGTGAAAAGTAGTGTTTGGAACTGTAATGCCTAGAAGATGCCAATGTTAGGTCCTTTACGATATATTTCTGCTTTGAGTGATACTGTTTTTGGGACATCATTTGTTGGAAGTGCCTGCAGGTAGCTCTGGTGGCTGAACCCCAGGTGTACATAGTGGGAAATTCCTGAGGAGAAAAATATTCTTGCAATGTAACTGGCAGAGACTGGTTCCCAAAGAATGCTTGAGAAACACCTTGCACTCTCCCCCGAGAGAGTTTGACTACCCGTACTGAGAAAAAAAGGCTTCCAAAATATACTCAGATCTACAAAACCGTATCTGTACTTGGCAAAAGCAAACCCTGGAACTGTAGATAGCACTGGAATCACTAAATATATGGTCCCTTATACCTTTATACGTAGAATACAAGCAAATGAGAATGGTAATATCTTCATATATGCTTTGTAGTGCTAGCAGCAAGGCAAGGAGGAAAAAGAGCAGCCCCCAGGCTCAGTCCCAAGTGTGTCCATATGCAATCGAGTAGCTTGGCCGTTGCTGGGTAGCCACTAGAACATAGGTAGGTGCAAACCCTGGTCAGGTTTGCACAGTCCTAATGGGCTGGAGTCATCCTGAAGTTTAAATAAAACCCTGGGATCTTAAAAAAAAAAAAAAAAAAAAAAACAACAAACAAAGCGTGAGCCTGAGCCTTTTATATGGTCTCCCCCTTGTGTGCTGGCTCCAAACGGCAGATAGAACAAGGCAAAGTGCAGTAACTCTTTTAAAATGATACCTAATATGTTCTGTAAATAATGTTAACTATCAGAAAAGGCTAGAGCTGTGCTTCTCAGGTGCTGAAGTGCACATCCTCCTTGCAAACCATTTAACACTTATTAAACTTTAATTTTATTGTCGCAGACAGCTTGGTTCTGCTGTTATTCAGGCACTCTGTCCTGAATTCTCTGAGGACTTATCCTGTCCATTAATGCTAACATAACTCTGGAATGAGCCCATTGATCTAAATGGACTGACTTCTCAAAATGCAAATAAAATGCCAAGAGGATTCACATTCCCCATCCATTGTGCCTTTGGTTTATTATGTTTTATTCAGTGGGCACCAACATATAACGAATGACAGGTCCTGTGTGCCATGGATACTTGGTCAGGAAGAGAATGTGGCTGAGACAGCAGCTGGGTCTGTGCTGAGTGTCCCTGCCAGCCATTCCTGGGGACGGTGTCTTGACCTGCTTTGGTGTCGTGTCCTGCAACCCCTTGGCCACAGCAGCAGTTCAGCCTCCAGAGCTGCCTATTACCCTGCTGACAAGCAGGGCCCTCTGGTTACTGCGGTTCATAGCACTCCAGTGTGTAAAACCTTGTTTTCACAGGGAGGTAACATCAAACAAAGAATGTGCACGCAAAGAACAGCGCCAATCCAGCGCAGCACCCATTATGGGCATTTATGCACAAGTGAAAATGGCTTTGTATGTGGATTAACGTATGTAGAACATATATGTAGAATTCTTAAGGTTGGAAGGGCCCTCTACAGATCATCTAGTCCAACCCCCTGCACACGCAGGGTCACCTAGAGCCTGTGGCTCAGGGCTGCGTCCAAGCGGGTTTGGAAGATCTCCAGAGAAGGAGACTCCACAACCTCTCTGGGCAGCCTCTTCCAGGGCTCTGGCACCCTCACTGCCAAGAAATTTTTCCTTAAGTTCCTGGGGAACTTTCGGTGCTTCAGTTTGTGGCCGTCTCCTCTAGTCCCATCAGCGGCCACCACTGAGAAGAGGCTGCCCCATCCTCCTCACTGCCTCCCTTGAGGTGCTTCTAGACACTGATCGGGTCTCCTCTCAGCCTTCTCTTCTCCAGGCTGAACAAGCCCAGCTCTCTTAGCCTCAAAATAAACAAAACCTCTCCTGGAGAGGAGGAGGTTTGCTTCTGGAGCAAAATCCTGCAGCCGGCAAAGGCCATTTCCTGCTTTTCTGCCCCAGTGTCGTCTTCCTGCCCCAGCGCTCAGAGCCCCGCCTGATATCCCTGCATTGGCTGGCTACAGAAGCTCTCCTGGTGAGCTCGTTCGCATGCAATCCTGCCAGCAAAGTCTGGAGAAATTATTACTGTGCATGACTCAGGCGCTTGGCGTGCAGGTGAACATGCCTTCAGTGTGAGTTTTCTCAAAAAAATTGGAAAAACAATTTTTCCAATTGTAAACAATTGGGGTAAACAATAAGATAAGCAATGGCATTTTCAGCCACATTTCTGCTTTACTTTGCTCAGAACTTCAGGAGCTTCCTAATTCATCAGCACTAACCATCGCTCTTCCTGCTAACCTTAATGATAATGTAAATGGGATTTTGCTTCTGAGTGAGAAAAGTTACATATTGCATATAAGACCTAAGAATTCAAACACCTTTTGATAGCGACCAAGGCTTCCTTTTACCTTTGGGAGCATCAGACAAGGCCACAAAACGCTGAGTGGCACCTGCCCAGCTGCTCCTGTAAGATCCAAACCAAGCACCCCCTCCCCAGCTCCAAACTCACCTTGGGCCCTTCCTTGTACCCTCCTCCTGCTCCTCTTCAATAATATATCTTGTGTTTACAAGGACCAAAAACATCAAATTGAAAGATGCCTGTAAGTCACAGCTATGTCTGTAACTGAAGCAAAAAGATCCTTGCCAGAATATAGATCTGCATGGACTGCAGGACACCTAAGCTCCTGAAACAGCATTTATTCCTTCTTTCAGGTTCTTAAACACGCAGATCTAGCGCACAATTGCCTACAGCAAGGTAGGAAGTAATTTTAAATGTGATAATGTAACCTGCTAGTCCTCAAGATCTTATCAGGGAAGAGGCTCCAACCAGCCAGGTCACAGCACAGCAGTTTTGGCTCTAGAGAGAAGCTTTGCTTGAAAACCTGTTACTTGTTTCAGACTTACTTGTTTACTCTGAGCCATTTCTAAAGCAGCTAAAATGAGAGCTGGATTGCATTGTATATAGTATATATGTAAGGGGAATGCTGTCATATTTATGAGTGGAATTAGTGGAAAACAGGCTGTTGCATGCAAGCACATAGCAGCTGAGAGCTAATCAAAGGAGGCGGCGTTGCACCATACTGGCTATCAGTGTGGAAGGTGAGAAAAATGAAGTGACAGAGTTGCAACAGGTATGAGGTAAAGAGGGAGATTTACATTCCTTGCAGATACCCGTGTAACTACACAACAGGTACGCAGGGAGCCACTGCAAACAGTTCTGGACGCAGCACCCTAACAGCTCAGCAGAACCCCCTCCAATGTGGGGGCAGCAAATCCAGGGATAAGTTTTGGAGGGGAGAGCACAACAAACGCTCTGTTCAGGCAGGTGTTCTGCTCAAAACATTGGTTTGTTGGGCAAGATAAAGCTCTCTCCGAAGTTGCAACATGTCACTGTGCCAGTTTAGCCTGAAATGGGGTAGAGGTGGGGTTATTTCAGTCTTGGACTAGAGTAGATAGCAGAGTAGATAGCAAGATGAACAGAAAAGAGGTCTCCAAAGTGACCGGCTGACACCCTCAGGGTTTCACACATGCCCCTGCACACAGGAGATGCAATCTGAGCTGTGGAAACAGAAGTGAGAGCTCCTGCTAATGCACTATTAATTTTGCGGTCTCATTTAAAATGGCAGGAAATTGTTATGTAAATTCTTCCACAATAGGCAAATTCCGAAGGGCAGCAGGACATGCTGGAGGGCAGGTCTGCCGTGGGCAGCACTGCAAGGGCTCCGTGTGATGGGCGCTGGTTTTGGGAACACCGCTCCACTCAGCTCGGTGCCAAGAACGCGACGCGACTGGAGGCACCCAGCTGCTGCACGTGCTTGAAAGCCCAATAAAAGCAGGATCGGGAGAGCGCAGCGCGGAGGGGTGAGTGCTCCCCCCGTGGGACAGCTAGAGGGGGGATCTCTTGGTGCCCCTCACTAGGCACTGCGGCCTGGCCACCTTCTTGGTGCAGAGCTGTTTTCCCCCAGGCTTGCGCTGCTCGCAGCATCCTTTGGACATGGTCCAAACAATACCATGTGTGCCAATTAAGTGAAATATCGGCACTTTCGGCAGGGATTTTCCGCTAGGCAGTCCCCACAGGGCAGGGAAGCTCCGTGGCACCTAGGGCAGAGCATTACCGCAGCAGTAACAGGAACGCGCAGCGGGCGAGCGGAGCGGGCGCACTCGCACCAGCCCCGCTCCCCCCCGCATCGCTCCGCGCCTCTCCTGGTCGCTTGGCAGTTGGCAGCCTGACTTGGCTTTGATGCCTCCCCGCTGATTTCCCAGCGACTCTCCGCTCCCGCCAGCCACCTCCCGAGAGCCCGCCCGGCTGCCTCAGCACAACCCTCCCGTGGCAGCTCCGGAGCAGCGCCCGCCCCTCCGCGCCAGGGCCCCCGGCAGCTCCTCGCACGGGGCGCACGGGGCACCCTGCGGGCTCCACGCTGCCCCCGAG